>WEKX01010856.1:128625-174846 GCA_013390025.1 Pitta sordida | reverse complement strand
GTAGGCCCTTCTGTTCCACTCAGAAGGACTCCCCAACGACCACTACCGTCCTTTTCCTTTTGAGACTGGAGGTTCTGATTCGCTTAGTGGAAGAGGTAGCTCCTAGAGATTTACTAGGTGGGGGGCCTCCTTCCATGTCATCCTCCTGATCCCCAAAATCCAGAACCTCAAACCTGTTCTGTAGGGGTAACTTATAGAGTGGCATCTGAAAGGGTGGTGGTGGACAGTTGTCCAGAACTGGTGATGTACATTTATGTTTTGTTGAAAAACCCACCAATTAATAGAGGAAGATTAAAATGTCCCTTATAATGCACATTTCTACTTTGATTTAGTTTAGGTCAATTTGGGCCAAAAATACATTACTACTCTTCCTTAAAAGGTTATTTCTCTCATTTTCAATAAACATTTTTCATGGCCCACTACAACATTCATCAACTACAGTGCAATCATGATAGGCAATTAACTTCTGTCAAACCTCAAATCAGAGTATTTATGCCAGAACAAGGTTGAACTATTTACTGTGATCATATAACAGAGAAGCTTAGCCTGCTACCCAGGTCTCTGCCCAAAGCAAATTAAACTCTGCTGAACTCTCATTCTATGAATGCAGGTTGGTTTTTTCATATCATACAGCAAAATGCTAACATTTTCCCAGCATCTCAAAGAACATGAACTTTGAAATAGAAATTGTCAGGTCAGAGACACCATTCAACAATTCTTTATTTGAGGAATTTATTTGAGACAAGGTACTGAGACAGTGAGTAACAAGGGGTTATTCTTGCAGAAGTAGTTTGTTCTTGTGATTTTGCTATGCAGATTTTATCCAACACCAGCACACTAAAATGTTTCACATAAATTCCCCCTACTTTCTGTTTTACATCATTCTTGAGGGGTTTTCCTGATGTTTCACTGCTTGGAGGAATGGATGGATGCACTGTCCGCTGTATAAAAAACTGGCTCAGCCCAGAGGAGTGGTGAATGGAGTTAAATCCAGATGGCAACCAGTCACAAGTGGTGTTCCCTAGAGTTCAGTACTGGGGCCAGTCTTGTTTAATATCTTTATCAATGATCTAGACAAGGGGATCTAGTGCACCATCAGTCAGTTTGAAGGTGACACCAAGTTGGGCAGGAAGGCTCTGTGAAGGGATCTGTACAGGCTGGATTGATGGGCTGAGGCCAACTGTAGGAGATTCGGCAAGGCAAAGTGCTGAGTCAGAACAACATTACGCAGTGCTACAGGCTTGGGAAAGAGTGGCTGGAAAGATGCTTGAGGACCTTGTCTATATATGACTGAACATGAGCCAGCTTGTGTGCCCAGGTGGCCAAGAAGGTCAATGGCATCCTGACCTGTTTCAGAAATACTGTGACCGGCAGGACCAGGGCAGGGATTGTCCCACTCTACTCAGCAATTGTAAGGTTGCACCTTGAAACCTATGTTTGGTTTTCAGCATGTCACTACAGAAAAGACATTGAGGCACTGAAGCGTGTCCAGAGAATGGCAACAGAGCTGGTGAAGGTCTGGAATATAAGTCTGAAGAGGAATGGCTGAGGGAGTTAGGACTGTTTAGGTTGGAGAAGAGGAGACTTAGAGGAACCTTATCACTCTAAAACTCCCTGAAAAGAGGTTGTAGCCAGAAGGGGATCAGTCTCCTCTCCCAGGTAACAAGGGACAGAACAAGAGGAAATGGCCTCAAGTTGTGCCAGGAGAGGCTTATGATGAATTTTAGGAAAAACTTCTCCACTGGAAGGGTTGTCAAGCATTGCAATAGGCTGTCCAAGGAAGTGGCTGAGTAACCATCCCTGGGGGTATTTAAACAATGTGCAGATGTGGCACTTCAGACACAGTTTAGTGGTGGACTTGGTAGTGTTACAATAATGGTTGGATTTGATGATCTTTACAGGCCTTTTCTCACACAAATGATTCTATAATTCTATGATTTTATAAGCTAGGTTGCAGCTATCAAAACCATGAGTTAAATGAACTGATTGAATTATTACCCTGCATCTTGGAGAATCCTTTCTGGACTACTTGTTCGGCATTTCTTTTCCTTTCTATACACTGCAGTAATTCCTCATAGAATGGATGCTGGTTGTGCTAGACAACCACCACCTTCAGTGTTAAAGAAAGACTGCAAGCCATTTAAAAAATAAGTACCAAATCTGACAGGTCACTTCTGCTTTCTCCTATTGGTCCTTTGTTGTGGATCACAGACACCGCAGTGAGCCTGAAGACCAGCAATGTGGGGTGGGCTTCTGAAGGCAATCAGCAGGGGCAACATTTAAAAATGAAAGCTTCTGCCACAGAAAACAATGGAGAAAGGAACAGAGTTCAAGAATTATGTCATTATTAATCAAATTACATATCAGTCCCAATACCCACATATTTCCTTGAGCTTGCTTTCAACAGCCCTTTTGTAAGATATTCACAGAGTAGGATCAATACATCTCTGGAGGTAAGTGGCATAAATTATGTCTCAACATATACACCACAGGAGTTTTACTGTGTGTTTTATACAGTAATTGCATTTTATAGATGACTGTGGAAGGTTTCAGCTTTCATTGATTTTTATCATAAACTAAAAGGCAGCAAGAAGAAAAGAACAGCAATTAAATGAAGAGCTAGTCAGCTGAAGATGCAAAAGAAAATGAAAATTTGGTGTAGTACATGTGATCAATCCATGTTTCATGCAGAAATGAATGCAGATATTTGAATCTTTCCATTAACAGCAGCAAAAATCTTGAGTGTCGCAGAGATCTCTGTTCATCTAATAGCAGTCAATTGTGCCATCCACCAGCAGGGTTTAAGACTATAGGAAGTCTTTCTAATTACAGCACTTTTAGCACTTCTTATACCATGAATGCCATTTGAATAATTTTCAAAAAAAGATTACAGGTTGTGATTTCATTATCACACATAATGTGACCACATTCACATTATAATTAAGGTGAGCAATATAATTTAAGATCATCATCCCATCTAACACTTTTAACTTTCAAAAGTGTATTTTTAAAACATTCCTCTTCTGATTTCCTTCCTTTTTCATGTCCTTCACAGCAAGCAATTCAGAAGAGATGTTAATGCAGCATAACAACTCTTTACCCTTTTTCAAGGCCAATTTTGCAATATGGGCAAAATGATTGGAAATGTAGTCCTGAAAAAGCCTAAACCATCTGTCAGGGACTCAGTTAAGAAGATCCACACTGTTTCACAGCCAAAGATGTGGATAAATTATGCCTGGCTAGAAATGTCCAAGGCATGTGGGTTACTGTTCTAGCTTATTAGGATGAATGGCAATTTTTTTATTGTTCATTACCCTAGTAACATAATCTTTTCAAATTATAATATGCAATAAGCCATGCAGACTGGAAAGCAAGCAAGTGGTAAATGCGGATAATAATGATTTTTAAAGCTCCATGTCCTGATATATAAAAAGTCATGTATGTGTATGCACGCAAATGCCTATTTGTTTGCTTCTGTTGACGTATCACTGCCTATATTTTTGTGCTCCACACATATTTATTTATGCTACTGTTCATGTTTAATCACATGCCATAAACCACTTGTCTGTTTTATTCCTGAAATGTATTTTACAAGAAAAAAAAAGAGAATGAGAATGTGGAATTGTTGTGGCTAAATTACATGGCTTAAGCTAGAAGACATACAAATAATCTGAATGTTTTGCTGCTGGTTTAGTACTGTTACTGTTTTTATGGACAGCTCTAATCCCAACCTTTTTAAACAAGGATGTTTCCAAAGTATTTTGTAAACAATTCCAGTCTAAAACTGTTTAAAGACCATACATATTGCATGAAGTTTTTATCAGAAATATGAAATTGATTTTTGCTTGAGGGAAAGTCTCTGAACAATACACAAAATAAAAATAAATCAAATTTTTCCATCTAAATTAGTATACTATGATTTTTTAAATGCCCACAGACATTGTGAATGTTAAAAGGTATATGAAGATCTATGCTTATTATATATGTGAGAGTTATGAGAATTATTTGATAAGCAACAGCCATTTTGCACACAAAGACCATAACTAATGCTTGGCTATCTGAGATTTTCTCCAGTATTTCACTCCACAACTCTTAAAAATTTCTTCCAACTCCTAAAGTTTATCCCTTACTTGCTTCAGAAATCAACACTAATTTCACCAATAAAAGTAAACGATCAAAGTAACCAAGACTGTCCAACTAAATCTAATAGAACCTTAAATACCTTGGCTCTCACATTTATGAATATGTTTCCTAATTAGTCTCTTAAGAGTCAAAATAATACAATATTTTATTTTCTCACTCTATTTTCACAGTCCAGGAATGCTAATATACCTGAGATAGACCACTGAGAAGGTGAAAAAAAAGAAAAAATATGAAATGCTGATGCAAATAAAAATCTCCAAACTCCCTGTTTCTTTTGCCTTATCACAAAATTTTGCATGTTTGAACTCAGGTTTTCTTTGGTAAAGGAACAGAGAATTAAGAGACGCATAGAATGTTTCTTCATGGTGATGGCAGTAATTCAGCAGAGTACCTACTGTAAACTGATGCAATATGTATATTGTACAGACATCCTTACAAAATCCATGGTGGATCCCTCATGTCCGCTCAAAGCAGTTAATAGGCCACATATTGTGCACAGGTGTAATCAAGAGGAAACATACAAAAATCACCAATTTCAAAAATTGGTGCCATGCATCCAAATTTCTCCACAAAACCATCTTGGCATCCACATATCATGAATGGTCTTTATTACATTTTCAGAGAATAATAAAAATGATGTAAAATCCATTAATACAGCAAGAAACAAACAAACAAACAAAACAAAACAAAGCAGCAGCTGGCACATTAGGTGCTGTTCAGGTGCCAACACAGCAGTCTGCAGCTAACAAGATTATTTTGTGTTTGTTTTGCTGATTATATTCAGTGGAAAATAGATTGCAAGCAGGAATAGCAGCTTTATCAGTGGGCTGACTTGAGTTCCCATTAGGCTTCCTGCAAAAAGTCACCTGAACTTCCTTACTCATATTGCTTTGGTTTTTGTCCCTGTCTCCATTTGATACTGGCAAAACAAAGACATTATTTTGTGTTTCCACTTACAGTATCTGACAGTACCTCTAGTCAAGCGTGTCTAATCTACAGAAGATTGAGCCAAGTGACATCTTGGACTGAATTTGAACCGATGACCTAAATAATGGAAAATCAAATGACTTTACAGTAATGTGGTAGCTAGGGCACGGGTTAGTTTCAGAAATTGAAAAAAAAAACTCAAAGGAAAAATATGGTGCCCTTTCCCAATTTTATTTATTTGAGCGAATTTGTGCATCCCTGAAAGGTTATCCTCTTATATCTTTAAGCTCCCTGCTCCACTGTAACGATCAGCTAGTTGAGCTATCATTTATCACAGTGGGCTAAAATTGTCACAGCCTTGTCCAACAATTCAGGGAAAGAGAGGAAAGGAAACTCCTGAAAAAGCCATAGGTTCTTGTCTGGTTCTGTTCAGAATATGAATTTCTCTGGTGTGAAAAGAGCAAGAAGGCTTCACCCAAGTAATTAGGAAAGGAGAATTAAGAGATGTACGATGCATTTCCCATCCTACCAGAAGGACATGAGGGTAATCTGGTCAGTAAAACATTGTAAAGCATCTTATCCTCTACAAGGAAAATAAATGTGGGGAAGAATGGAAGGATCCACATGCACCTCACATTCCTCAACACAAGGTGGGAGAAAGTAACCTCAAGGATGAGGGAGAGTGGGAACAGGTCACCTCCCGTGGGGGTAAGGCATCCCTCTCCTGTCCACCACCACCCTTTCAGATGCCACCCTATGAGTTACCCCTACACAACAGGTTTGGAGTTCTGGGTTTTAGGGATCAGGAGGATGACATGGAAGGAGGCCCCCCCACCTAGTGAACCAACAGGAACTACCTCTTCCACTAAGCGAATCAGAACCTCCAGTCTCAAAGGGAAGAGGAGGGTAGTGGCTGTCAGGGAATCCCTTCTGAGTGGAACAGAAGGGCCTACCTGTCGACCGGACCCATCCCACAGGGAGGTATGCTGCCTCCATGGGGCCCAGGTATGGGATATTGCTGAGAGGCTGCCAAAACTAATTCAACCGACAGATTCTTGTGGTGGCGGGGGTCTCCCGAATCAGAGGGGGCTCAGAAACGGTTCCCTTTTCTTGCCCGTGCTCAGAGAGTCCGAGGGGAGAAGCAAAAAATGCCCCAGAGCCCTGCGGAGTTCNAGTGATATTGTGGTTGGAGGAAATCTGGGAGGTAGTGCCCATGAGATCATGGAGTTTTCAATTGGCAGTGTGATGAGAAAGGGCATGAAGCAAACCTCCATGCAGGATTTACGGAGGGCTGACTTTGGACTGTTTAAGAAATTAATTGGTAGGGTACCATGGGAAACAGCCCTTAATGGCAGGGGGGTCCAGGAAGGCTGGACATACTTTAAGAATGAGCTCATGAAGGCGCAAAATGAGTCAGAGGGGCAGAAGGCCGGTCTGGATGAGCAAAGAGCTCCTGAAAGAACTAAGGGAGAAAAAAAGGATGTACAGCCTTTGGAAAAAGGGGGAGATAAGTCAGGGTGTGTTTAAGGAAGTTTTCAAGTCATGCAGGAGAAAACCTAGAGAGGCAAAAGCCCAGATGGAACTCAAACTAGCAGTTTATGTTAAGGACAAGCCCAGGAACTGGTGTTGTTCAGTCTGGAGAAGAGGAGGCTTAGAGGCAACCTCATTGCTTTATACAGCTACCTGAGGGGAGGTTGCTGCCTGATGGGTGAGGATCTCATCTCTCAGGCTGATGACACCAGAATGAGAGGACATGGCCTTAAGCTACGCCAGGGGAGGTTTAGTCTGAATGTAAGGAAGAGGTTTTTCACAGAGAGAGTGATCGCTCATTGGAATGGACTGCCCAGGGAGGTGGTGGAGTCGCCATCCCTGGAGGTGTTTAAGAGAGGAATTGATGAGGAGTTTAGTGGCATGGTCTAGCCGGTGGGGTGTTGGACTGGATGGTCCTGGGGATCCCTTCTAGCTCAGTGTGGCCTGTGAGCCTGTGAGGGAACTAGGTTTATGTCCACAGCTCTGGGGTGTGGGTTCAATCCCTGTATGGGCATTAGCTGGGGAGTTGGACTAGATGATCCTTGGGGGTCCCTTCCAACTCGTAATATTCTGTGATTCTGTGTTACAATGATGGAAATCTTACTGGCAACATCCTAACATATGTGCCAACATACACTCCACCATCTTAATCCAGACTTAGATTGTCCTTTAGTTTGTTGTGGAGTAAGGCAAGTACAGTTGTCCTGTCTATTTTTCACCATTCTCTGGAAGATTGTAAAGACCCAATCCAAAAAAAACACCTCTCTTTCTTTTCCTTCTGCCCCTATGGAAGCCTGAATAGTTTATTATCTTTGCAAAACTACTAGATATAAGCACCACTGTGAAATGCTTATAAAATTACTTTTATGTACAGGAACTGAATGTGACATCATCCACCTCAGTTCAGTTTTTCCGTTATGTAGAAAACGTTTCATTTGCTCAAAGTCAAGCTCTGAACTGCACCAGCAGCAAAGCATTTTTAAAGCAAAACCTGCTTTGAATAGCTCAACACCTGCACTTTGGTTTCCTGACCAACATTCCTTCTATTTTTCTATTTGCCACTAACTGCCATTAACAGTAGACTTTGGGGGCTATTTCTGGGGTTGGGGTTGGTTGTTTGTTTTTTAAAAAGGAAATAAAGAATAGATGACAGAATTTCATATTCAGAGATCACCAAATGAAGACTGAAAACATCTAGTGAGAGAATAATTGTTAGAGGATATAGAAAAAAAAAGCCCACTTTTGATTTAGTCTTTCCTATAGCTGGCAGTATTTAAATGTTGGATGGTTTATGATCTTATGTTTTGAAGTTCAAAACAAATCCTGAATGCAATGCAAATGAGCTCATTATCTCACCTCTCATCTTTATGTATCTAATTTCTTGATGACCTGTTTTACTTTTCCTCTGCCTTAAAAGCAAGAAATAATTCAGAGACAGAGGAATATTTTTACTTTTTTTTTAATGTCTCTTGCCCAGATCTGATTCCTAATCACAATGAATAAATCATTCTTAAATGAATACTGGGTAGACACAAAAGACTGACTAGTCAGTGCTCTCAAAACAGTAAGATATTATTATGTGGAATAGGAAAATAAAGTTAGCTTTTGGTAAGTTTTGAGATGTTAATAAATATATCTAGAATTAAAATTATGTTTTCTTAGTTCACTTGACAAAATGACAAATGTTAATCAAAATAACCTTTTAATTTAATCTGTATTTTTAAACACCAAATTATGAACTTCCAAAGCCTGCAGCAACATGAATGGATCATTCTACTGCTTCTCACTAAACTCTGGTCACAGTATTCATGTTCATCTTCTCATTGTGTAGGGATTTACAAATGGAAAACTGCTACTCAAAGCACTTATATGTTGGTTTTGTCAGTAATTGAAATATGCAGAAGATGAAAGAAGTTTAACCATGAAACATCAAAAATACTGAACCATGTTGCCAACATCTAATTGTGAGGATCTTGAAATACACACACTTACGAACTGGTAGAGGAAAAAATAGATTTAATTCCAGAAGAGACTGGAAAAAACTTGCGCTTTTAAGTCTACAGCCACTGGCAAAACTTTTCTGAACCTTTTTTTCTCCTTGTACAATACACAGGCTAAAGTGAATGCTCAAGTTCAGGCACTGAGCAAGTAGATTAAATGGAAATCTACAATAGTTTCTGGAATCTGCAGTTTACATCAAACGTTAGCTGCTGTCCACTGAAGTCTAAGAATGGATATGGTACAAAAAGTTGTGATTTAGCCCTGTCAGAATCATTGCCAACCTGACTGACATTCAACTGTTGTGGATGTTTCCAGAGTCCAATAAGCAGGCATCCCTAAGCATTGTTCCAAGAGGAATTACAATATATACATATATATATATGAGAAAATAATAATAATGCAGATTCACATATTCACAGGCATTGGTTTTGGTCAGTTGGAGCAAGAAAGGCTTCTACACAAAACATTTACTGATATCCTGAAGCTCAGCTGCTACATAGCGGAGCACAAGCATCCATGGAGAAAAGGGATCTCGTGTGGCTCACAAAGCCCTCTCATGACAACCAAGAACTCATCTGCATAAGCATGAGTTCAGATGCTGTACTTGAATTGTCTAGAAAGGGACTGGCCAAATCCTATATTTCCCCAACCTACACCAGCTAGCAGAGTTCACCGGCAATGGAAGTATGTTGTACTCTCCTCCTCCTGTTCTTGTTGGGCATGTGAGGGGCTGTCAGATTTAATACATATTTCAGCAAATAGAACTGATGAAAGAGTCCCCTCTCTTGCCCACCCCTTTGCTCCAGCACTGAAATGTACTTCATATAACTCAAGCAGTTTATGAAGCCAAACTATTAGAGAAATTTCTCTTTAATTTATTTTCTTGAAGGAGGTGGGAGAAGGTAGATGAGTAACCAGACCTCTGATTCCCTACTTTGGCCCTGACTTAACCCATACTTGTGGTAGTTTTGCATTACATACTTCAGTAGAAATATATAATCCTACATATCTTGAAGTACTAGCAAAAACATTTCATAATCTCCATGTATAATGAATAAAAAAATACATGTAGAGACTTAGACTATTCTTTTGATAGATAAATTAACATCCTGGCTTTTAAACAATAGACTAAAGCAAGAAACTGATGCCAGTAAAGCACACTATTAAAAAGTAATCTAACATTGGAGATAAATGCCTTTGGAAGTACAAATCAGCTGATCTTTTGATATTCAGTGTTAGGTACAATTTGGCTCTCTGCACCTAAATTTACCTTTAAGTCTCATCTCTGAAAAGCCAGTTAAAGTGATGCTTTATGACATAAAGGACATCTTTCAGGGGTCTCTCTGTGGTTTTTCACATCCTAGAAACAGCTACACCATCTGGCACAGTAACCTCTTCACATGTAGTCAAAGTACACAACTTCACAGCAGCTGGGCAGAACAGTATGGGAAAGGTTGCCTGACAATTTCTCTAAGCAGAGCTCAAAATAAGAACATTAGTTTCTCACATGCAGGAGCACATCATTAAAATGAGTAATTGGGAATGAAATAAAAGGAAAAACCTAAGCTACATGACAACACCACTGATACAGTGTATGAAAATACATTTACTTTTTAATTGGACTTTTACCGTCAATTTGAATTGTGGATATGTGATCCAAAATAGTCACAGCATGCCAACATGAATTGGCTAATGAGATGTCCACTGACTGCTGAGCCCCTCAATTAATCAAATAGCTGAATACATTGAAGGTAGCTAAATATTCTTCTCTCTGGTACTCTATTAAAACTCAACATTATATCAGACATTTTCACAAGAGACTAAAATCTGAATTCATGTTGGGATAGCCTTCAAACAAAAAATGACATTCATTTAGTGATTCGAACATCTGCTTAATTATCTTTATTACCCTACTACATCTTAGGAGTAATATACCAAGAATTTGACTTACAAAATAAATTACCTGTAAGACAAAGAATGGCGGATTAGTCCTGTGGATAAGACACCTGGGAGAGAAGTGAGTTTAAATCCCTCTTCTGCCATTCTTTCCTGTTTGACCTTGGCCATGACATTTAGCTTTCTAGCCTCATTTTCCATATATATTCAACAGAAATTATTGATGTTATAAGAGACAAAAAACAAAGTGGTGCAAACTTGCCATTTAGAAAATTCTAGGTTTCAAAGATGATGGTCAGCCCTTCCATTCCTACAGCAAGTTAGAAGCCATGGAATCACTGTAAAAATAGTGCTATACCATGCAGAGCGAAAAGATATCCAACACTTCCAAAATGCTTAAAAGAAGCTACTCTAAAGAAGTAACTACACTACATTCATATATAAAAGAGTGCTGGTGAATGGTGCCACATCCAGCTGGCAGCCACTTACTAGTGGAGTCCCACAGGGATCAGTGTTAGGCCCAGCACTGTTCAACATCTTTATTGACGATATGGACGAGGGAATCGAGTCCATTATCAGCAAGTTTGCGGATGATACCAAGCTGGGGGCAAATGTTGAACTGCCGGAGGGTAGGAGGGCCCTTCAGAGGGACCTCGACAGGCTAGAGAAATGGGCAGACTCCAACAGTATGAGGTTTAACAAGACTAAGTGCCGGGTTCTTCACTTTGGATATAACAACCCCATGCACCGCTATCGGCTGGGGGAGGAGAGGCTTCAGAGTAGTGAAGTGGAGAGGGACTTAGGTGTACTGATCGACAGGAAACTCAATATGAGCCAGCAGTGTGCCCAGGTGGCTAAGAAGGCCAATGGCATCCTGGGCTGTATTAGGAACAGTGTGGTCAGTTGGTTCAGGGAGGTTGTCNGATCCTTGTGGGTCCCTTCCAACTCATAGTATTCTGTGTGATTCTGTGATTCTGTGAAAATCTTTCATTCACATACGGAACTTTTTAAGCAACTTTCCACACTCTCTATCTTAAAGGAACAGAATACTGTTAAGTGTATTAAGCTTTTTATGTCCCACCTCATTTTTTTCCAGAAATTTATGTTTCCTTGTGGTTCCAAGCCTCACCTCACTTTGTCAGTTGTCGGCAAAAAACACCATCTCCTCACATACTTTCTCTTTTTAGTTCTACTGATGTGTCAAACCAGCGTCCAGAAACAACTGCAAATTAGTAGCTACTATCATTACCATAATAACAGTCATCTCTGCAAATTCTTGTAATCAAAATAGTAAATAGAAAGGCAAAAGCATAGGGGTTTTTATAGAAGAAACCATAAGATACACTGTAAGTTTACTCGCAGTTTGGTGCGAGTTGCTCCAGTATGCTGCTAGGCTTGTGTTGTGGATCATCTCCTGACCATTCTACAATGGGGCTCATCTGGACACTGCTCTTATGCAAATGGAAATCTTGTAGCTTTCCAGCAGCAGAGGTTCCTTATCCCTCTCTTCAGCACTATTTGTGGTTGAGGAAGTGTTCTGTTGCAGCTTACCCAAGTCAAAAAGCAGAACTTAAAATAAGAAAAATCAAATATTGCTCATATCTTTCAATATTGGATGGCAACCCTGATCTAATTAGGAACTGTAGGAGGATAACCCTATCCAGTAGCTAAGATCCCATCCAGTCAGTCAGACCGTCACTCACTCTTCAGAAGGCTGGAAGACATAATCAGAAGGGCGAAAGTAAGAAAAATCTTATGGGTCACAATAATGAGAATTTGTTAATTAAAGTAACACCAACAAAAGGAAAAAAAGAATAAATCAAGCAATGCAAAGGCTCAACACTTCCCACCAGTAGATCAACACTTTCCACCAGCAGACCAATCTCCAGCTAGCCTCTGAACAACATCTACTTTGGAAAAACTGCTCTTTAATTTTATTGCTGAATATCACTTTATAAGGAATGGAGCATCTCTTACATGTTGTGAAGTATCCTTCTGGTCAGGTAGGGACCCTGTCCCAGTTGCACCTCTCCCAAAACTTTTCCTATCTCTAGTCTACTCACTGAGGTGCAGAGTGAGAGACACAGATTGCCTTGACACTGTGTAAGTGCTGTCCAGCAATAGCTAAAACATTGCTGGGTTATCAGCAATGTTTTCATCACAAATCCAAAATGCAGAACTATACAGGCTGCTTTAAAGGAAATCAACCCCATCCCAACCAGATATCTCACAGAAATTAAACATTCCCACGTTTTTTGGGAAGTGCTACAAAAGCCACATCCGGTTTTCAGTCATACAAGGCAAACCATTATACTCCTCACCATAATTTGCAGGTGTGGAAACATGACTCTTTGTTGAACGTTTGATTAACACAAGATTTTAAAAGTGAGAGGTTAGACACAGTCATGAAAAGTGTCTTGGTTTCAGTGGTAAAACAAAGCCTCTATTACTCCAGCACCCTTCCAGCAAGGAAATTCAGGATTTGTAGAAGAAAATTGATTCTAGGCTAAAGGCTGAACATCCTCCAGGTACCAGTTCTTAAAAAATGCTTGAACCACAATAAAAATTAGACTTTCTGAAAATCATGCCATTCTCCTGTGACAGTTCCTCAGCAAACACGAAGTAATATTGCTCAGCTGACCTAATTGAATCATACTACATTCATTATTTTTCAGCTGGAAAAATGAACTTACCTGATTTTGCCTGCTTCAATAGCAAGGTGGACATTAAATATTACATCACTTGTTCTGGTGGGAGGTCACATCCAAGACAAACTTCCCCAGTAGTTCACCTTGCCTTTCTAGAGAAAATCACCAAAAGATAATAAAACAAGAAAAGCATTCCTCTTATAGAAGTAATGGCTGGATTAAGTGACATAACAAATGTTCACAAGAATCTTTCCTAATGAGGAAAATGTAAGTGGCTACATGTAGCCACGTGAGCCAAGTGTCTAAGGTTTCATTGTGGCTGATGGAGATTTATCCTATAGGATCAGTGGACCCTCAAGAAATTCTTCCCAAACTGAAACAGACACATAAAATTATTTGGGCTTATTTGGGCTAGTGGCTTTAGGCTAGAAGACAAATCCCTGATATTTCCTACTCCAAGTAGAAACATCTGTTCTGAGAATATTTTAGTTTGTCAAAATGAGAAAAGAATGTAGGATTTTCCCAGTGCTTCCTGCCTCTGTTTCCAGACACCAGTAGTGAGGTAGACCCATTGTATTGCATGAGCCACTCTGCAACACTGTAGGAAAGACAAGGACAGTGGACCTCAGAGAATATTCAGGCAGAAAGCTAGTGGATGGGCAGAAATATTAAGGTACAGAATACAACCTGTGGTTTGACTTAGGTTTATGAGGCGGGCTATGAGTTTGTCTAGTTCATCTATTTGCTAGTGGTTCATTTCCTTAGATTTGTTAGTAATATTGAAGTGTTATTCTGCAGTGCTGCTTCTGAACTTGCACATTTTTCCTTTTAAATTCCTCACTCTGGAAGATCTGGCTTGATCTTCGTTGAAGATGGATTTTCTTGTTGTCACAGCTGATTTAGAGATTCTCGTGACATTCAGTTCCTCACTTGTGTCCCATACTGCAGATGAGCAAAGCTTTTCCTTTGGAGGCACTGACAGGTAGAGCTAATTTAAAGTTCCCAGTAATTGACTATTTCTTAAAGACTAATGATGCAGTTCACACCTAACCAGCCTTACAAAAAATGTGAGAGAGCAAAGCAATTCAGAAGAATGTATATTTCAAACCTCATTAAAGGCTTTCATTGTCAATTCTTTCTTAAGCTTGACAAAGTTTTGCTCTCTTTTATGTTGACGCAATTTGTAAACCTAAACAACTGGCTCAAGATAATACTATTTATTTGATGCTTTACTACACAATTGCTATACTTTCTACGGATTACTTGCAGGAAATTATGAAAAAGTTACTTTGTTAAAAAGAATAAAAACTCCAGATATTATCTATCTGTATTCCTTTTTTTATCACCACAATGTAAGAAATCTATTATACTCTTGAAATATACAGATTGTCATAAAAAAACTGTCTTGGATTGTGTTGAGTGATTGCTGTATGTATGAAATCTGAGACAAAAGCCAGAGACAATAGAATGGCATAAGACTGAGAAAGTGGGAATAAAATAAATAGATGGGAAAGGGTTAAATAGTTACAGAAATCAAGACAAATACAGAGATGCAAAAAGATAAAATTAAGATAAAAAGTCTTGGGAAGGAGTTTTAGAGGAAGAAAATTAGATTGGAGAAGAAAGAAATAAAATAAATTATCCTAACATAATACAAAACTGCAAAAGTCTTTGGAAAAAAGAACAAGAAAATTCCAAATGAAAATGAGTGAAACAGAAAAAGAAAAAAATATAAATAACAGTAAAACATTGTTGCTGCACTGATTTCTAATCTGTAAAAGGATCATGCTACCAATCATGTTTGATTTCACAGAAATTCATGACCATACCTCCTACTATATTACTGTATATTACTGATTTTGTTAGTATATTACAGAATCACAGAATCACAGAAAATTATGAGTTGGAAGGGACCCACAAGGATCATCTAGTCCAACTCACCATCTAATACCCATACAGCGACCGAGGGCACAACCCAGAGCGTAATACCAACCTAGATGCTTCACAGTCTAGCAGGCCACTCCGAGCCGGAAGTGGCCCAGGGTCATCCAGCCCTACACCCCCTAGTTAGACCATGGCACTAAGCTCCTCGTCCAGTCTTCTCTTGAACACTTCCAGGGATGGCGACTCCACCACCTCTCTGGGCAGCCCATTCCAATATGCAATTACTCTCTCTGTGAAAAACCGCTTCCTAATGTTAAGATTAAACCTCCCCTGGCGTAGCTTGAGGCTGTGCCCTCTCGTTCTGGTGTCGTCAGCCTGGAAGAAGAGGTCTACACCCATCTGGCTGCAACCTCCCCGCAGGTAGCTGTAAACAGCAATGAGGTCCCCTCTGAGCCTCCTCTTCTCCAGACTGAACAATCCCAGCTCCTGTAGTCGCTCCTCGTAGGGCTTGCCCTCCAGTCCCTGCACCATCCTCGTTGCCCTTCTCTGCACCCTCTCGAGCAGCTCAACATCCCTTTTAAACTGGGGAGCCCAGAACTGCACACAGTACTCAAGAATTGCTGATTTTGATAGCACTTCTGCATATGCAGATACTTAAAGATATTTGCTAGACTACTATGTCGATCGTCCTCTGTATTAGATGGGTCATATTTATGTGGAAGCACCAATTCTGGTCATGTGATTGTTCTAACTAATTCTTATCCAGGAGAAAAAAATCTACACACCTGATCCATCTTACATTGCTATGACACACATCACTTCACCCCAGAGTCTCATCATCTTCTGGGAGCCTTCTTGGTGACACATACATCTAAATTACATGGAAAATATTTCATCCAGCTATATTTATCCAATACTGGGTAGACACTCACAACACACTTCTTTATCTGCATATAGATTTTGAATTTGTTTCAACTAACTTGTTGGCAGCTATTTCAAAATACAGGCACCAAGAATTTATTTTCCTCTGCAGTTCCATAGGTACATTATTTACTCATCACTACACTCAGACGGTATATTTTTCTTTTTCACCAAGATTATAGAATCACGGAATCACGGAATTACAGAATATTCTGAATTGGAAAGGACCCACAAGATTCATTGAGTCCAACTCCCAAGCAAATGCCCATGCAGAGATCGAACACACAACCCCAGTGCCATGGACACCATGCTCTGTCTATCCGAGCTAATTTTACATAACCTAATTCACTGTCCCATTTTCCCATTATCTAGACCATGTCAATGAGTTTCTATTCCAGTCTTTTCTTAAACACCTCCAGGGTTGGTGACTCTACCACCTCCCTGGACAGACCATTCCAATGAGAGATCACTCTCTCTGTGAAAAAACTCTTCCTAACATCCAGTCTAAACCTCCCCTAGGGCAGCTTAAGACCATGTCCTCTTGTTCTGGTGCTGGCAGCCTGAGAGAAGAGATTTACATCCACCCGACTGCAACCTCCCTTCAGGTACTTGTAAACAGCAATGTGGTCACCTCTGAGTCTCCTCTTCTCCAGGCTGAACAACCTCAGCTCCTGCAGTCACTCCCCATAGGGCTTGTCCTCCAGTCCTTTCACCATTCTTGTTGCTCTTCTCTGGACCCTCTCAAGCAGCTCAACATCCTTCTTAAACTGGGGAGCCCACAACTGGACACAGTACTCAAGATGTGGTCTGACCAGCGCCGAGTACAGGGGAAGAATAACTTCCTTAGTCCTCCTGGCCACACTGTGCCTAATACAGCCCAGGATGCCATTGGCCTTCTTAGCCACCTGGGCACACTGCTGGCTCATATTAAGTTTTCTGACAATCATTACTCCTGAATCCCTCTCCATTTCAACACTCTCCAGCCACTCATCTCCCAGTCGATAGCAATGCATGGGGTTGTTTTGTCCAAAGTGAAAAATCCGGCACTTGGACTTGTTAAATCTCATACTATTAGAATCTGCCTATTTCTCTAGCCTATGAGGGTCCCTCTGAAGAGCCCTTCTACCCTCTGGCAGTTCAACATTTGCCCCCAACTAGGTATCTTCTGAGAACATGCTAATGGTGGACTCAATTCAAAAGCCTTTATGTTACTAGAGGAAGAGTTCTCCCATAATTCCAGATTTCACATAAAGAAAGCATGCTAACCAGGTGTATATTACTCATATATTTATAATTTTAATACAAAATTGTTAGTGACATAGGTGATCAATGCTGTGATTAGGTGATCACGGGACATGTGTTAATCTTAAATATGGCACCATGTTTTGCCTTGATAAAAGTATTTTCCTTCAGAAGAGAAACTTCTGAAGTGGAAATTTCTCAGTCATGGGTCTTTTACAGTATTATACACCATCTATCTTTGTGTCAACAGCACTTCAGATAGCTAAAGTATGAGTTCTCTCCCTCTGATCTACGGATGAGTTACACCATGACCTAAAAAAAGATATTGATGAGTAAGCAACCTTCCTTATGGAAATTTATTTTCCAGGAAAGTGTTATTTCAGGCACCCCCTCAGCAGAGGCAAGAAATCAGGAGAAATGCTACAGCTGTTCAACACTGAACACTTGATATAATACCAGCACAGAGTCATCCAAAATAAGTTTTAAATCATTCTTAAATTAATAGGCAAATACTTTTGATAACAAGAGCATACTGAGTTGTTTAATGCTCCATGATTTATTTATGAGGATTTTCACCATAGTAAGGAAAAATCTTCGTTGAAAAACAAATGAAAACCAGCATGACATTAATATGACCAGAGAGAACCTCTTGCTCTTGCCTTTGGGATATGATCAAAGGACTCACTTCTGTGAGTATAGTTCTGAAAAATAATCGTGCCTGACAACCAGCATATGGCCCCAATCCTTAGTTGTACTTGAACAGCATTCACCACACTATCAGTGTGAAGCAAGCCTAAAGACTTCACAGCCTTCTCCTGCAGCAACCACTCAAAATGAGGAACTTTCATAAACACAAAGGAAAGCACCTTGCTTATTCTCATAGCCTATGAGAAGGAAATACATGGTTGAAGACCAGGATAAATGGTCAGCCCTAAACTGAACAACGGCTTGGGGGGACCTTGTGGAGATGGACACAGAAGTCAAAGGAACTTGAACTTCTAAAGCTGTAGGAGATCTTTGAAACACATCTCCCTTTTCTCTAAATGTTGTGCTGTTCATCCCAGTGACACAGAAGAAAAGCAAGGGCTTCCTGTCAAAGACTGTACATAGACTGCAATGAATGAAGTGGGATGCAACATATAGTTCCTGTTCGCAGCTGGTCAGTTGGGGACCGACCCAAAGCTGTTTGAAGTTCCCTCAGAGCTCATATGCCCTTTCTTCTAAGAATATTACAGCAAAGGAATGGAGAGGAAAAATAAAACTAGTGGGAAAAAATAAAATCAGGAAATGGACAGGTCACGCAAACAAAACCAGAAGCTGGGGAGTAATTCTTAGGTTTTGTAGTTTTGATACAGACTATACAAGTAGTAACTCATGTCATACATTTCCACGAACTTCACTGCACACATTTTCTGCTCCTCCTTGACACATCCTTGTATCAATTTGCTCATCAGTCAGGGCAGCACAAAGATATGTGGAAAGAAGGTCTCTGATTCAATGTCCGCTATAATATCCTCTTCAAAACAGTCTGTCACATTCACTGTAGGTGTCTGGAATGTACAGTTGAAGCCACATATTCAAGTAAAAGGCTCTTGCTCTTCTCTTCCAGAGCTCTTCCTCACTATAAACAAAAGCCACTTGATCTGTTGAAATTACACTCCCTCCGCCTGTCCCTTCCCACTGCTGCAAGGAGAATTGATCTCCTTCTCACCAGGAACAAAAAGAAATGGATCAACTTGACCCAAGAATTCACAGTTCTTTCCAACATACTGTAAAAATAACAGAACTGTGATTTGCTGTCACTGGTGAAAAAGACGTACTTAGACTATTTAACAATCTAAGTAATTCTGTGTTTTATTAGTCAAGATCCATGATTCTCTCTAACAAAGTTAAATTAATGGAGTATAAATAATGTTGTCATAGCTTCAATAATTTTCTTTAAGTGTTTTTACTTTAATTTGTGAAGTTATAACTTGTACACATTATAAAAATCAATATTTCATTTCTCATACCTTTTCATTTACATATAGAAAGACAATGAGAGAGAGGGGAGAAAAGTCTTTTCCACTTCAGGTTCTTCACCTAGGACAATGAAAGTGGATCAACATTTACTGAGGGAACCAGCTTCAAAAACTTAGAAATTCTTCAACCTGAACTGAATTTATTTGCATAAGTTTCCCACATTTATTGGTATAGTTCTGTTTTCATGTCTATTTTCCTGGGCACTCAGCCCTGTATGTCCTAATATGAAGTCTTCAGCGTTTTACATGTACTCTCTTTCGTTAGTAGAAGTGAAGGACAGAAAAATGGATCAAATAACTGCAGCTTATATTTATGTTCAAAAGCTGTGCATACTGCAAAAATAATCACATGCAGATGTTATTCTGTTCACTTTCATAGTGATTATGATCTTTGTTTTTATTATTTTCTGTATCATTTCCAAGGCAGATCTATAAATGCATAGAAATGTAAGTATATTCTGCATTTAGAAGTACATACCATGAAAAGCAAGCTTGTTTTTTAATTTTTAAAATAAAAAGGCAGATTTTAGGACTACTTTTTATTTGCAAGAAGTACTAAAATATCAAAATAGAGTATAATGTTAAATATCCCTAGAGTCGCAGATTTTGAAAGTCAGTTAGATAAATGATTTCCATTTCAAAAGCACTAAACACACGTAAGTATCTATTGTAGGAAAAAAAAAAAAAAAGATACTGGATTTTCACCTCTTCTTACAACTTGAACTGTTTAAACACAGACTGAAGAATGTTATTTTAGACTCAATCACGGTGACCAGCTGTTCTTTAGTCTTCTATTTGCAAGATAATCATTGACCTTGATTTATCATTCTGGGCTTCGGATAGGCATTTATGCTCAGACAAAGTGTAATACACTAGTGTTTTCCTAATCATTGTTCTGGTCAACAAATAGATAAGTCAGCATTGGTATGAAACAGTAGAAACAGATCCATCTATTTTAATGTAATTGAAAACACATTTCAAATAAACCTGTAATATACTGTATGGAACAAAATAATTTCAATTTTGTTTTTTTACATAGACATATTTATATGTTGCATCATTTCCTCTAGGATATGTTACTCTCTGAACACAAAAATGTAATCATATGTACAATTACACACTGAAACTTCTACATAGATAAAGGTGTCTGAAATTTCAATTGAAGCTTTGAAATACCAATATTATATTAGGAAAAAGAATTTGAAAGGAACTTTGTATATTTAAGAATACCCTCAGTGATTTTAGAAACCCACAGAATCTGTGTAAATACCCTACAGATCTGCTATATGAACAGAATATTATATCAGAACTAGAAACAGTATGAAAACAGAGTACATATCTTTGTGCCAGTGAATATTCAGCAATATGTATTTTATAAATATTTTTAATTAAAGGAAGCTTAGACAACAGAAAGAGAAAAAGGTAAATTAAAATTAAGCCCAAATGAGTTTCTCATTTTTCAGGTGGCCAATCTCAAGTTCAAGTTTGTCATAGAAAAGTGTTAATTTTTTTTAGAGTTCACCAATTTTATTTTATGCCAGATGAACCAGAATATTTCATCTCAGGAGTAGAGACAGATGTTTCTTAGATAACACATCTGTTCCCTTTAAGTTGGAAAATATAGTCAAATTGCATTAAATTATCCACCTGCATGATCATATTTTAGCTGCAGAAAAGAGAATTGTCTGCAAAGAATTGATTATACTTAGCTTGCATCAGCTCAGATACTTGTTTCTTCTTCAAGGCATGGATTTAGACGTTATAAGACTCAGACTCAGTAGCTACACTCCAGCTCAGGATGTAGCACAGAAAACCATTTTCCTTCTTTCAGCATTCACAGGACACTAATACTGGGTGAGGCAAGTTCACTATCACTCACATAAGCACACAAGATGAAGCAGACAGGTGAGAACAAAGGACTGTTTTCAAGACCAGCAAAAAAAAAAGTGTACAAGAACAAAGCTAGTCTGTAATGACATTTCCCCAGAATATCCTTCCAGCATCTGACCATTTCTGTCTCGGAGAGTTCCTGAAGCCACAACATACTTTTTTCTGCAGAACAGGACCCAGCACCTCACCTCAGGCAGTTTAAGGTCCAGAAAGCCAACAGCTACATCTGTTTCACAAAAAATACAAATGAGTTCATTGTTATCCAAAAAACCTCTTTTCCTTTACACTAGTGTAAGTCATCAGTTACCCTAATGTGTTGGACCCTTCTAAAATGACTACTGAAGGCAAATTAGGCCTAGCTACCAACCTATCTCAGTGATCATTGCAGGGGTCAGTGAATTCATCCTCTCTTTTTTCCATTACAGAGAAGTCAGTTGTATTGTCTTCTTCTGTGGCTGGGTTTCTGGTAGCAGGGGGGCTATAGTGGAGGCTGGAAGTTGCTGGAAGCTTCCCTCATAACTGGCAGAGCCAATGCCAGCCAGTTCCTGGCTGGACCTGCTGCTGGCCAAGGCCAGGCCAATTAGGAGAGATAGAGATGCCTCTGTGATAACATATTTAAGAAGGAAAAAAAAAAAAATTAGAGGAAGGAGAAGACAGGGCCGCCAGGGAAGAGCAGTGAGAAGGTATAACAGCAAATGCGGGTACCAAGGCCAGGGTTGAAGGAGGGGGAGGAGGTGTTCCAGGCATCTCCAGGCAGCCTGTGGTGATGACCATGGTGAAGCAGGCTGTCCCCCTGGAGCCCATAGAATGGAGAGAACACAGGGATGCACAAATCCACCTGTAGCTCATGGAGAGGGAGCCCCTGCTGGAGTAGGTGGATGCTGGAGGGAGGCTGTAGCCTGTTGGAATTCACATCATAGCAGGGTCCTGGGAGAGACCTGTGGCCCATGGAGAGGAGAGTCCACGCTGGAGCAGAACTGCACCTGATAGCATCTGTGTTCCTTGGGATGGGACCCACGCTGGAGCAGGCAGCGCTGAAGGACTGCACCCTGTGGAGTGACCCACAGGCAACAGTGTTTGGAAGAGCTGCTGCCCCTGGGATTCGACTCACACTGGAGAGGGTCATGAAAGACCTTCTCCTGTGGGAGGGACCCCATGGAATGCAGGGGAATGGCCTCCTCCGCTGAGCAGTGGCAGAGAAACATCGACTGTCTGGTTTTTCCTACTCCTGTTCCCCCTCTGTCTCCTGGAGGAAAGGGGGAATGTGGTATCTGTTGTAGGAGGTGGAGGGGTGGGCAAGAAGGTTGTCTTTAGATGATATTTCTCACTTTAAGCTCTGATCTTGTTAGAAATAAATTCTTTACATCCTCACTTTGGAGTTTTGTTTTGCCTGTGACAGTAAAAGGTTTTCTAATAGTCCTCATTCCTGCTGTAGCAAAACCCTTCAGGTTTTTTTCCCTTTTCCTCTCTCCTCTGTTTGTACGAGCTGGGGTGGGGGGGAGGAGGAAGGAGGGCCCAGGGTGGGGGGCGGCAGGGAATGAAGTGAGATAGCTACTGTNGCTGTAGCCTGTTGGAATTCACATCATAGCAGGGTCCTGGGAGAGACCTGTGGCCCATGGAGAGGAGAGTCCACGCTGGAGCAGAACTGCACCTGATAGCATCTGTGTTCCTTGGGATGGGACCCACGCTGGAGCAGGCAGCGCTGAAGGACTGCACCCTGTGGAGTGACCCACAGGCAACAGTGTTTGGAAGAGCTGCTGCCCCTGGGATTCGACTCACACTGGAGAGGGTCATGAAAGACCTTCTCCTGTGGGAGGGACCCCATGGAATGCAGGGGAATGGCCTCCTCCGCTGAGCAGTGGCAGAGAAACATCGACTGTCTGGTTTTTCCTACTCCTGTTCCCCCTCTGTCTCCTGGAGGAAAGGGGGAATGTGGTATCTGTTGTAGGAGGTGGAGGGGTGGGCAAGAAGGTTGTCTTTAGATGATATTTCTCACTTTAAGCTCTGATCTTGTTAGAAATAAATTCTTTACATCCTCACTTTGGAGTTTTGTTTTGCCTGTGACAGTAAAAGGTTTTCTAATAGTCCTCATTCCTGCTGTAGCAAAACCCTTCAGGTTTTTTTCCCTTTTCCTCTCTCCTCTGTTTGTACGAGCTGGGGTGGGGGGGAGGAGGAAGGAGGGCCCAGGGTGGGGGGCGGCAGGGAATGAAGTGAGATAGCTACTGTGGGTGAATCTCTGGCATCCAGCCAAGGTCAAACCACCACACCAGTATTTATGGCTAAGCAGTCATAGTGTTCCTACCAATCACTCCTTTGCAAAACTTGTGCTTCACTCCTGATCCACCTTCACAGGACCAGGGACAGACAGCAGAGCAATCCGTCTATGTGAAAAAAGTCAAGAATGCTGATTGGTTTTGTTCCATGCTCCCCATAACATAGGATTAAAACTATAATAGACATTGTGTTTCCTTTGCACAGAGGATGTGCACTCTTTGTTCTGTAACAACAATATATGTACTCCAAAAGTCTACAGAAGAAAAAACTTGACATTTTAATAATAGATATGAACTATGCTCCTCCAAGCCTCTCAATAGATAGAGCAAATAGTGACTTTTGATAAGAAGCAGGCAATTTCCTCTGGATTCCTATTCATAAACTCCTTACAAACGTCAATACTGTGGGTTCTACATATGATTGAAATTTAGATTTCTGCCTGGCAATACCTGTATTCTTGTATTGTTTGGCCTACAAAGGCTTCCAAAATTTTAAAATTGTTTGCACAGCAAGAGGAGACTGACTTTATTGTGAGTCATGGCAGCCTGGTATGCAGACGTAACTTTACTCTACACTAGTGTGTTAATTCTCTTGTAGTTCTGATCTCCCAATTAATTTATTTTTTAAATAGCAGAGAGAAAAATAAATCAGATAGAAAATGAATGTAACTGCAAATTATGCATCTATCATGCTTACTGCCTAGAGGCAATTTCCCTTTGACCTTCAAAAATATTAGATGGGCCTCTTTAGATCTTGTAAAAGGTAGAAATGTAAAATACAAGTTCTTCTTAAAGTGGAGGCATCGTGAAATTATGATTATTTACCAACAGATTTTTTTTGTTATTGTTATTTATTATCTAATGAATTCCATGAGCCAAAGGACAAATCCTGAGCAAAAAACACAAAAATATTTCACAGAGAAAGGTTAGTAGATTCACAGCTTTTCTGTTAAAAGGAATATAATGAGACACACTTTCCAATGGACATTAAACTTCTCCATCCAATGGGACCATCTGCAAATGAATTACTTTTATGTAATTACTTTTATATTCCATAGTGACATCCTGGCACTCACGCCATACAAAAATCATGCCTTAGAACTGAACATTGTGGTGTTATTTACATCACTCACTTAGGTTTCTGCTATCTAAAGCAACTCATACTACAGCCCTATAGGCAACTATCCACATTCCTGTATGAGCTCACACTACACTGCACACACTGACATGACCTCAGGTCTTCAGTTGTCCTCCCATAAGACCTTTCCTAGAATTCTCCATGTCTTTGACTACATCATGAGACCCACCACACAACTTAACTTGCCCTGCCTGAGTCTCAACCCTTGATCAACTCATAGCCAAAGGATAAGGAGACCAGCAACTGGACTTGTCCATCAGTCTTTCACCGAGCATATGTGCACATTGTATTTGACAGCCCGAAAGGGCCACATACTAAACAAGTGTTCGTTTTCCCAAGGAACAGGGGCCAGAGCACTCCAGCAGATATTATGACCTGCTTACATCATTTTCCTGGGTATAATTCATGCTACAATGTGCTGGAGCTGTCTTCCCCCACTGAGAAGATCCCAAGTTATCAGAAGTCACCAAGATTTAAAAATACAGCACCTAAGACAGAGCACACAACAGTGGGTGAAACCTTCTTTTGTTCATATGAAGAGGTAGGGAGGCAGTAGAAGAAAAGAGCCAAGACCAAGGTTCTCTTCGCAAGTCATACAGAAAACAGATGAGCTACATTTCAAAAAGTCATACCATTCTTAATCCCCAAAAAACATTTATTGCTGCTCAAGACAAAAGACCTTCATCCACCTCAATCCACACTTTGCTTACTTCACAAAGAATGAATTCTGACAGCCCTGCCTCAAGGAACAACGCCCTGAGTGCTTTTCTGTGTATTTGGTTCATCTGGAAGGTGAATATGGCCCTTTTCAAAAAGGACTCTCTCCTTAGCACACCCTGTAATGTTTTGAAGCATAGAGTTTAATGAGGAGCCACATCTCAGCTCACTGAGCCCTAAACTGAAGGTTCCAGGAAAGACAAGCAATGCTAGGAATTCTCTGTTAGTATGGATTTTCACAAAAGCGGGACAAGCTGGTTGTCACTTCAATACATACATGCATTTATATGTATTCACGTGTGGATATGTATGTCCTCTTTATACTTAATTTTCATCCAAAGAAATATTGATCTTTACTCACAGCAGTCTACACTCTGTCCTCCCTGGCAGATCTCTGAATCAAAACTGGTTACCAGTTGTTCAAGTAATCCTGCACAGAAATCTGAATTAGAAAACACAAGGCAGTCCACTTTCTCATACAAAAATTTTTGATTAAAAACAGTGTATGAAAACACATACTTTAAGCTATTCAGCTTTCCTTACCAGCCTCTGCACTCACTCAACACATTCTTCCAACTCTCAACACCTGAGCCAGTTCCAAACTTGCCATTTGCTTTAGACACCTTAATGGACAATTATCTCAATTGCCTGTTCCCAGAATAGCAATCACCTGACTTAGTAGGATTCTCTTGGATAACTTAAATCATGGATAGGGTTTCTTCTCCCTCACACAGAAATAAAAAAGAGCATAAATCTAAGGAGTCCCAAAGCACAGACACGGCTACATAAAGTAATAACAACTGAGAACAAGATAATCACAGAAGCATAGATGTGGCAGCCATCATCGCAATGAACTTTTTATACAACAAGGGAAACCATTGCTACTAGATCAAATAGGTCTTTCCAGGTGTCACTCATTTTGCATTCTGTATGAGTATTTTTGCTACAGCAAACAGAGTAACAAATAAGCACACAAGGAATGTATGGACTCCCTGCACATGTCCTCTACTGTACCAAATTAAACCACTTTGTATATGTATTCCCAAAAGCCCTAGGAAGGGAGGAGAGGAACCATGTGGAGGAAGCTGGTGCAGGCTTCACAGCAGGAAGGTGCAGCTGAGCTCCTGAAGGAATTTTGCTTAAGCGTGGGCACAGATTGGCAATGGGCAACACTGGTACCTCAATAAATAAAGCTAGGACTTGTTCCACTGGTTGACATGTGAGGTAAACAGAGGCTTAAACAGTCACAAACCTGTGTGGTAACTGGGAAGCCAAAGTAATGCTATCCATGCTTATGCATGTTGTGCTGATCACCAAAAGCCACGGAAAATGTCAGTTGTCAAAGGTTTGCAAGAACTGGTAGATAAGTCTGGTCTATATTTTTCTCAACACTCAGGCTGGTATCACCAGCAAAATCATGTAAGGCAGAAAGACATGTTTCCTGTCTAAACCAAGAACCCCAACAACATCTTATACAATCATGCGAATGAGGTAGGCTCTGGCCGCACCAGAGAAGTGTCTCAGATGAGACTCTGGGTGGTATAATGAAGGTCACTTCTTATATTCTACTACCAGCTAGTGGACAATCAGCTTTCTCCAGCACTGAGCAGGGTTATTTTGCAATATAGAGTTTACATTAGAAAACTGACAGCTAAATATAACTCTGAACAAAAAAGCAAGTAAAATAAACCTCTTGCTTTCACCAGTGTTGACCCTGGCTGGATGCCAGTCATGAACCAAAGCCCCTCTATCACTCCCCTTCCCAGCTGGACAGGGGAAAATAAGAAAGTTGAGATCTGGCAGCCTACTAAAGCCAAAGTGAAAGTTTGTGTGAACAAAAACAAAGAGGAAAAAAATTGGTTTATTCTCTACTTCCCATCAGCAAGCAGCATTCAGCCACTTACCAAGAAGTATGGCTTCAGTACACACAGTGATTGCTCCAGAAGGAAAACATTGTAACTGATGAATGCCCCTCTTCCTCCTCCTTTCCTTAGCTTCTATATCTGAGCTGGCATCATATGGTATGGAATATTTCTTTGGTTAATTTGGGTCAGCTGGCATAGTTGTGTCCCCTCTCAGGGCAGGATCTAGCTATCTCTAGCTCCCAGGATCTTGCCCACTCCCAACATACCATCTTGCCTACCCTCAGCCTTCTCATGGGGGGAATGCTGGAGAGACAGTGCTGACGCTGTGCCAGTGTTGCTCAGCAGTAGCCAACAGAGAACTGGAATGTTATCAACACCTTTCTAGCTACCAATGCAAAGAAAACACTATGAGGGCTGATATGGAAAAATTAACTCCATCTCAGCCATGACCAACACACGGTCATTCCACCATTTTCTCTGTTGTTTCAATAACTTAAAACTTACAATAACCTCAGCATTAAGACTGTATTACTGCTGGTTTTACTCATATCAGTACTGATAAGTATATTTACTTTCAAGCATCTGACAGCTGAATCATTTCTCAGTATCCACTATAAGTGAAGACTACCTAGAAAGTAAACTCCATACCTTTCATTTATTCTACTTAAACCTTGCTTTGGATAGTACTAAAATCTTCTATGCGCCTTCCTAAAGAACAAAAATCCTCAGCTTCTCTTCCATACAAAATCATCATTATCCCTCATCAATCAGATACCCATCAGTAAGATAGGTAACAAAGATGTAAAACACAATATAAAGTAATAAAGTTATCTTTATTAGTTCTACTTTTGCAGCTTAAGTCCTCAGGCTATTGTCTCAATAGTTGTACACAATTCAGTTACACACAATTCAGGCAGTGGTTTGTCATTTGAACTTTGGCACTGCTCAGGTGTTTAGATTTTAATTCATAGTAGAGGATCAAAAGGCAGAATTGTATTAAGGAATGTATTACAATGTCATCTTTCAGATAGAAAATTTTGATTCATTTCCATACTGATTCACTGGTAGTACAGGAATTTAGCCTTCAGTCCATTTTTACAGTATTCTTATACACTTTTACAGTACTTTTACAGATGCTCTTACAGTACATATACCCTTACAGTACATATGGTTTAATCCAGCAGAGGATGAAAGCAAATTTTTTAACTTGTGAAGAGTCTTACATGTAGTAGATATTCACAGTTCAGCACATGCTTTAGTGTTTTACTTGATTGGCACTAACAGGGTTTCCATATTAGAAAAAAAGTGGCATCAAATAATTCCTCTCCATTACAGCAGTGAAAAAAATACAGTAATTAACACTGGATTTATTTGCAACAATTCAATAAATGTGTGCAAAGATCCCTTGGTTTATCAGCTATTATCTTCAAAATAATATATAAAACACATCAGTAATGTGTAATGACTTGCAGGGAACTCAGCTAAGCTATTCACCTTTGGTCAGACATAGCAAAACATTTTAGCGTCTAAAGATTATGAAAGAGCTCTGCTAATACCGAGAAGGGGGACTATTCACTATTCTCCTGCTAGACCTCCCTCATTGACAATGAGCTATGATTAGCTTTCTAAGGCATCAGATTTGTTTGGTGCTTTTAAATCCTTTCTGAGTCATATTTGTCTTCTCTCAGCCTTTTATTGCAGATGAGTTAGTTGCAAAAGCACATAATATCCCAAACCATCTATCTGAGATAGCATAATGAGAGTAGGATTCATGGAGTGTTTTTTTGATTTTTTTTAATCAATTACTGACAAATCAATAGTTTTATGCTATTTCTGCCTTACTGTTTTATTTCATAAGGTCTGAAACTTCAGTTTAAGATTAAATGTGCTGAATTATCATACCATTACTTGTTCTGAACTAGTGAAGTGGTTTTATTTCTATCTGAATGTCCTTGCTTATGAAGGCTAGGAAAATTGGGTTACATAGAGATATTGAAGCTGTAGTATGATGTCCCACTGAGTATCCAGCATTACTGTTGATGTGTGCATTTTGTGTGTGATTAGCATGACTTGCAAGGAACTGCTTTGCTCATCCAACTTGACCACCAGTGACTCATGGCCAATCAGTCAGAAAAGTGATATAGCTGATTGGAGCTGAACTTCTAAAACTAGACCAAGATGAGTAACACTTTTCATTCACCTGCACTTCTGATTTATCTGTTTGTTGTGAGGTCTTCTGTTGAGTGAGGAAGGTTGTTTTTGAAGAGGGGTGGATGGTTTACTTTTTGAAAAGCTCTGAAATCTTTTTTATGGAAAACTTTGTTAAATTTGCCTAGAAGTTGTGGGGGAAAATGTCCAGTTATTTCATTGGTGGGCTTTAGATCAGATTACATCTAGCAAATACAGTATATCCCCACTACATTGCGACCCCTGCATTATGACCCCATGGATTTGCAAGGAAAATTTCTCGCAATTCAGTTTCAGGCATTTGCGAAGTTCCCCAGCCGATGCATGCGCAGTGCCTCTGTTCCTCCAAGGGGCGGTGCTGGCACTCCCTGCATGGAAGGCCAGGAGTTACACTGTCCTCTGTTACTCTAAGCACAGCTGGGGATTGACCCCCGCCTCCCCTGAGGCGCATGTTACTGTTTCCATGGATACAGGCAGGGAAGGGAAGCGCCCCAGAAAAGTGGGGCTGTCCACGGCAGCCAGCAGGACATGCTCACTCCATTGCCACAGTGCAGCCCACCTATGCCACACAGGGCAGGGACACAGCAGGCACGAGCACCGGGGCCAGAGGGGGGCTGGGGGGGGAGCAGCAGCACGGGGTTTGGGCTCCGAGCACGCGCAGTCGCAGCTGCCTGGAGAAGCCCAGAGATTCCTGAGGGGGGTCTCCCTAGTCAGAGGAGGCTCAGAAACAATTCCCTTTGCTCCCCTGCGCTGAGAGAGCCTGTGGGGAGAAGCGGAAAAGTGTCCCTAGTGCTCTGGAGTGGCAGGGGGTGGAGCAAAGGGTGTGGCCTGCATGCATATTAATGACCTGTGTGTGTTTGTGAATTTGATGTTCTGCGAGAGCCTTGGCATGACCCGTTCCTTGCAAATGAGGGGGTATAACTGTATGTACTATTCGCAAATACCATACTTTCCTTCACATATTTACTGCTTTTTATAATATGTTAAGAGCACATTTTATGAACTTTAGGGCTTTCTCCGGCTTGTATTTTCTTCAAAGGGTTGGCATAAAAAGGCACAAGAAAAAAAATCAACAAAAAACTGCCAAGCTTTACTTCTCCAAATCACATGGTAATCTTGGTTATAGTCAGCATATATTCTTAGATCTCATTGAGTTTTGCTGAAGATTTCTTTTAAACACATCCATTCTGGAAAATATTCCTTCTTGGTAAATAAACATAAGACCCGTTTCCTTTAGATTCATGGGCCTGTTTCATATACCTTCCTTCAAACTGAGATTTACAGTGAACATTACAAATAAACACTGCCCTCTCCCTTACTGAGCCAAGAAATACCTTTGTAAGCACAAATCAAGAAAAGTAGTCTACTGGAGGAAGAGTGAGAAAATTTCTGGAAGATAGATCTTTACTCCTGTGTATCAGTTACAGTATTCATCTTGTTAACTTAGCTGAGGCTCAGGACAAAACTCAGAATCTGTGTAGTCAAACTCAGAGCATTTCTTTGCCTCTCTGTGAGTAATTTGCAAGCTGAAACAGCTCACATTTGTGTACAGCTACACCCATGCTAATAATCCATGTAAGAGGCACTAGTTTGCTCAGATGTTTTCATTCCTAACTCAACTACATATGTTCAGGATTAGGGATGATTCACACTCCTCTAGCTCAAAAGACAGGCTAGCCAAGCGCGTAAGTTTTCTGCATCTGGCTATGCATTTGTGTTTTAAAGAAAGAACCCCAAGCATGTTCTTTACAGTAACTCTTTGCAGACATCTACTTCATCAGAGGTAGTGAGTCCACCAGTACCAACCATAATGACAAATCCTTTTGTTCCTAATATAAGAAGCTATATAAAATCCCACCACAAAATACTAAGAATATTTTTGTAAAAATGTAGTCCACAGTGTCTTTGCTTAATTACTATGAGTCAGATCTTTTTAGAGAGCCATGGATATCTAGGGGGAGTCTTGGAAGTGTATTCCATGACAATTCTGTTGCCATAAAATGTTCATAGTCTAACAGTGGTTAACTTCTACCAGTTACTCTCAGATAGGTTGCAATAATCTCGTGGCAATATATTCAGTGTGTTCCATGTGATACAGAAACAAAGATCAAATCTGTCCACCCACTCTAGTGTCCTGATTCCACCTATGGCTAATATCAGGTTTCTAATGAAGATCTAAATAATGCAGCACATAAATATTTAAGACTAAGATATCATTCATATTCCAGAGAAAAGAAAATCTATTATTTGTATGGAGCAAATGCAGAATTAGTTGCATGTAGGAATGTCTGGTGCCAGCATTAAACATTTGAAGGTTTGTTTCTGTTTCAGAGCTTAACAGTTTACACACTTTCAGAACAAGTTGTCTGCTAGCCAAGAGAGGAAGCAACAGCAGAAGGTATGTACAGTCACATATGGCCGGATCAGGGGAACTATGCAGACTTAATGGTGGCTGAAGCTCTGGCCAAAAAATGTTCCTGATATCCAAAGAGAAATCTGTGGGTCTTGGGTAAGTCAGCATTGTGGCAAAAAAACCTCACACTGATTCCCAGGTCTTGCATCATCAAAACTAGAAAAATCCCATCTAAATTAGAAGTGTTTTTATCCATCCCAACCTCTAAACCGCAAGCACAGTGGTTTTCATTTGCTTTCAATTTTAAGAGAATATAGTTTATGCCAAAGCTGCCACAAAGATCTGTGAGAGAATTGTGTAAGATAAGAACACAGAAGTTAAAAGTAAAACTATCAGAGAGGCCTTGAACTCTTTCGCTTGTCAATTCTCCTGTCTTTTATAGTACTCAATCTTGCCATTGTTACAAGGTTATAATACAAGATGTTCTGGCATTCTAAAAAACTTCTCATTTGATACACAGTCTTTCTGTAAATAAATCTGCAATAAAGTGCTTAAAGGTTTATTTCTTACTTTTTTTAGCAACTAGGCATAAAATGTTGGGCTATAAAGTACTTACAAATTAAATTACTGGAAGAGAATAAAATGCATTCTTGTCAATTGAACCTTCACATATCCCACTGACAGAAAACAGTTTTATTTACATTTTTAAATCCACATAAAGGTGAAAGATGATACTACTGCAAAATGAAACATTAAATTTTTTTGTCTCAAGGCATAACTGAGCTCTCCCAAGGTCACATAAAGTCTGAAATGAAGCAAGACTTTCTTAATCCTGTTACCAGTGCATTTTACACAGACCTAGTGGTACTGGCAATCTATTTTCATTTACCATCTGAAAAGTCTCTTAATTTTAAAATGGAGAAATAAGAAATAATGAGGGGATGTTTCTTTTGTCCCTCAGTTGTTTCTGCACAAACTGATCACTAATTACATTTGAGCTTCTATAACAAGATACATGTTTCAGCTATACAGATTAAAAAGGTCTAACCATAAAGAGGTGGCAGAGTGAAAATGCCTTATTCAAAAAGAAATATATCATACCCTCCTGGACCAACTGCACTATAATGTCTATAAATCTAGAAAAGTATACAGCCGGCCCTCTTCCACTTCGCGCCCCCAATATTGCAGCTTCACATCTTAGCAGCATGATGTTTCAGCGATTAAGGAGGCCCATTTCACACCTGTGCATGCGCTACCTGACATACATGAGTATTCAGACTAGGCAGTCATGAATATGCACATTTCCTCCCCCGTGGCTGCCTGCACCACACCGTGGTTTGGCTCAGCGTGGCTCAGCTCGGGGCGGCCATCTGCTCTGTGGCAGCATGGTGAAGCCGAGCCAGGCATGCCCCACTCCCGCAGCAGCTCAGCTCTGAGTGAGGAGACTGCATGCAGTTATGAAAGATTTACACACTCTCAGGTTAGATGTGGTGCCTGAGACTTTCTCAGGATAGACTTGGTGTCCGAGACCAGACACCATGTCTACCCCGAGTATGGAGAGACCAGGTCTACCCACCTGGAGAGATACCAGGACAGCGGCACGGGCAGCTCCCACACCAGTGTCCCTAGCCAAGCAGAGAAAGATTTTTTTCCCGGCATGGGGTGGCTGCGGGCACTGGGAAGCACCGACACAAACACCAACACACAGCAAGGCAGTTCTGAAACAGCGCCAGAGCACCAGGAGGAGGTGTGAGCGTGTGGGGCAAATTTGCATATTAATGAGCTGCCAATCAACGTGAACTGAGGGCTTCACAGAGGAGGGCCAAGACCCACGGTACCGTGGTATAGGAAACCCAACTGCATTTACAAATAATAAATGCTATGTATAATTTGACACCATCTGCACATTTAAAAACTTAAAGAACAGCATTTTCCTTCTATGCTTACCAAATGTGCCTATCTGTCACTTCTAGTGTAAAAAAAAAAATAAAAATTTAAAATCAATCCATTGCATTCCAGTATTCCCTCTGCACTTTCTAGGGACATTATGATGAAAAAGTTATTACTAAAAGTATGGTTTGTAAGCACTATGCAGTAGGCAATTTTATAAAGAAATTATAAATAGTAACAATTACTACAATCTCCTTACCATTCTGTTTAACACTTCAAGCTTCTCCAAAGTACAACATCAAATAAAAAAGCTGAACATTTATTTATGACATAGTACCACTTTGGAAAGTACTGTCATGCAGGGTACCTAGGAGGATACATATGTCTGTAAATTATAGATGGTTCTGGTACCAATAGCTATGATTAAGGCTGCCTGAAACCTCCCACAGTAAGACCTTTTTTCAGTTGCTTGTAAGTTTGCTGAACTCCAACTGCTTGGAACAAAATTTTCCCTGCAAGGTATCTACCTGAATATTTGAAAACATACTTTACTTTGTATATTAAAAAAAAAATTCTTCTCTGAGAAGTCCTAGTATTGTGTTTTTGGAGAAAAAAAACTTTGAAATGTTGTAGGGAATGGCCTTTTTGTCAGGTATATAATGTTCACAACTTATGGAATGCCTGTGCAAAGCCAGTATAATTTGTTGGGTGTTCTTAATCTCGCACCTTTACTATTTCACAGAATCACAGAATCACAGAATATTATGAGTTGGAAGGGACCCACAAGGATCATCTAGTCCAACTCACCATCTAACACCCGTAAGGAGACCGAGAGCACATCGCAGAGCATAACACCAACCTAGATCCCTCACAGTCTAGCAGGCCACTCCGAGCCGGAAGGGGCCCTACGTCATCCAGCCCTACACCCCCCGGCTAGACCATGTCACTAAGCTCCTCGTCCAGTCTTCTCTTAAACACCTCCAGGGATGGTGACTCCACCACCTCCCTGGGCAGCCCATTCCAATATGCAATTACTCTCTCTGTGAAAATTTCCTAGAATCACCTCAGCTTCTGTAGTTAAAAATCATTAATATTCTTCACATGCTTTAATGTTGGATTTGTGGAATAACCTATATAGGTTCCAGCTCTGCAAACAGAGTTTGCTTTCTTTAATCTATAGAGCTAGGCACACCAAGACAGAACATCCCTTCAATCCCTGCTCTGGATGTCCCAGACCAATAAAATAAGATGCTGGAGCCAAGTTCTGCTCTCCTTCTTCTGGCAGTTCCTGCAGGTGCACTGAGAATTATGAGGCAGCTAAACAGAAAAGAGAGCATGCAGTAGCTTGTTACAGATTTTTATTCATGGATGATAGATACAAATCATTGAACAAAGCAAATTTTAAGCTTAAAAATAATGGATGGTGAGTTCGAGTAGCGGCCTGCAAATTGATAACTGGTTTCAAGCTAATGTTATGCACCCACAGCTAACCATGAGAATTACTCTTCAAGAAAAAAAAATAAATCTTTCAGGATCTGGGCGCATAAGTAGCTTTCTAGAACTCTTTAATGACAGACTGACATGGGTTTTTTTAAATGTAAGACAAGAATTGGACTTTGATATAGCTGTGAAGATGATGAAGTTTCAGCAAGTAGATTAAAACCAGAAAAGCAAGGACTGCTTATGCTTAGTGCTAGCAACCTTGGAATGTCCTCCAGGCTAGATCCAGAAGGTGCCTGTAATTACTGCTATGCAGTACTTACTCTCTTTGTCCAGGGGACTTGTTAAAGTTCATAACTTGGAATTAGCTAGCCATGTATTTCTGCTGGGATAAATTTCCTGAAAGCAGAACTCACAGAAGCTACTAAACTGACCAAACAAAGCAACCAAAGAAACAAAAGGAATTAATTTAAACACTTCCTGATGTTTATGAAGCATAACCTGCTCCTAGAATTAGGCACCTTATTTTACTCTTGCTAATATGTTCAGTGGGGAGAATTGGCAAGGCAACACAATTTAAACTTTCTGGTTCAGAAATTTCTTACACATCAGAATAAAGCTTTTTTTTCTGGTACAGGGCTCTTAAAATTTGAAGTGCTTCCATTATGAATGAACTCAGATAAAGCCAAAGAGAGAGAGAAAAAAAGTTAATAGCACAAATGTCTCAGAACTTACCTACAATGAGATCCTGTTTCCTGAGTAAAGGAGTCCCTGACTTTATTAAACCAAGCAGAATAAAACAAACAAGGAAAATCAAGAAAATTCCACAGGTCATTCCACCCGGCAATGCTTAAAGCAATTACCGCAGAATTGTGAGCTTTGGGTTCACATTTCCTGAAGAAAAGAAATTGCATCTTTTAACTCCCTAACAGAGGCTTCAGTCGCTGAGCTGATGAGACCTGTTACAGGCTCAGGTAGAACTTCTTCCCAATGGTCAGCATTACTTTTTTTTTCCATTTTCATGTGTTTATGGGAGCCAAGAGAATGAAAAATAGAGATATTATGGCATTTTAGGCTGAAGAAATGGTATTTAAGTTAAAAAATAACCTAGAAGTCTATCACAGCTGATACTACTTCTGTTGTGATAGCTGAATGCGAGGTGCAGTCATTTATCTGGGAGCAGAGCTTAGTTACGTGTTGTTAGTTTCTTACAACTGACTAATAGGATGCTTGGAAGTGTGACTGCAGGTGACAGCTAAGCCAGGGATGATCAGGCCTGACTTATATCAGCCATAGAAAAGGTACTGTACAGTGATGACATGCACACTGAAAAATGTCCAAAGAATATATTCAGACTGTCATGAACTGAAATCATCACCCTAAAGAAAGACAGAACTTGAGAGCATGTTTGATGTGGAGTAATTATGAAGGAATTGAATATGAAGTAGTTAAACATTTCAAGCTAGATGAAAACACAGATGAAAAATAAAGAATATTGCATGTAAGGGAAACTTTCTGTACAGTCATTTCTGAACATTTGTAATGTTTTTTGCTGTGTTCAGAGGTATAATACTCTATGAGGAAAAAATCCCTAGGCTAAGAGTTCAGCCTTGAACCAAGCCTATGACTGAACTAGAGTTTCATGTTTGTGGGTAACATTGACTCAAACATTAAGGATGTGAGATGTAAGAAATTATTTAGTAGTCAAGAATGAAACAGAGGTCCAGACTCAGAGGAGACAAACTCGTAGAAACAGACATCGAAGCTAAGCAATTGGTACAGGATTACTCCTTATTCAGATTCTGTTTTCTTTGAGATTTTGTTTTGATTTCTAAGAAGGGATTTGTGTTGGAATTGCCTTTTGATTACTGCACTTATTTCTGTGCAGCTACAGTGACTCATTCATATTTTAGAACCAACAGTGTTCCATTAAAGATGAACTTCTTTTTCCCTCATGAGGAATAGTATGCATTCCTTACCTTTCCCAGTGAGTCCACTAGCAAAAGTAGAGGTGACCATAACAACATTGCTTAGTTACTAAATAGGTCAAATCATATGATTTTTAAAAATAATAGCTCCTGTATCATGTTTGCTTATCATGAAAATAAACAAGAGCATAACCTCAAGTACATTTTGTAACAATTGGAGGTCACTCATGCTGACATTTCTGCTAAAAATGCTCTGCAGTAATGCATTTAACATCCTTAAGTAACTTGAAATTACTTCCATTGTCAGAGAAATATATAAATTAAAAAAAGAAATATGTAGTTGGGTTCATTTTCTGTCAGGCTATCTTTATGACAGCTTTTGTTTCTTAAATGCACACTCGGAACGCATTGGAAACTAAGATAAATTCATCAATGCAATTTCAGTTGTCTAGATTTTCCATCCCCACAGGGCATATTTATTGGAATCTGACTATAGCTAGGCACATTATTAATAGCAAAGAATTTATTTGATTAATTTACCCTATACTTCTGTTCATTAAAAATCCTCTCCCATTTTGATTTCTGCTCTTTTTATCCATAAGCATTCAGTGAATGTTCTCACCATATTCTTGTCTGGAGATGTTGTGACTTGAAATCTTCATTTAGTGTTGTCTTTATTCCCCTAATTGTCTTTTCCACTGTAAGCGTAGTATCAGGAACACTTCTGACATGATTAGTGAACATCTAGTACTATATTTGAAGCACTGACTTACCAAGGGATGCAAAAATCCTTAGGGAAACGATCTCTAAACATTCATCAGACAAAACAAGTTTACACAGGGGTATGTTGAAAAATTAATATAAAAGGATGAGAATGCAGGAGACTCACAGAATCACACAGAATCACAGAATATTCTGAGTTGGGAGGGACCCGCAAGGATCTTCGAGTCCAACTCTTACAGGGACTGAACCCACAACACTGGAGTCATGAGCACCATGAATTGAAAGCTTCTGAGGAGCAGGAACTTTTATAGCCGGATCCTCGTGTTATTATCCCAACTTATTTCAGGCCACTCCACTGCTTTTCTGTGATATGTGATCCTTCATCTGCTACTCCAACCACCACCTGATCAACTGTAGCTAAATCAAGGCAAAAAGGGGAACGTGGATTACACGGCAACAAAGGGCCCATAGAAGTTGCGAGTAGTCTATGAAATGTAAATTACAGGATGTATGAGCAATAAGTTTGTTATTTTTATAAATTTTATTGACAAAACTCCACTGAAACTAGTCTTATCTAAACATACTGAAGAGAAAATTATGTATTCCAAACACTTCTATAGTCTTTCAGATCCTAACAAAAAAGTCAAGGTACAATCAATCACGGAAAGGGAGCCATACGCACAGAGGGCTAAGTGGAAATATTGTCTTAGATGTTGTCATGGTTTGACCCTGGCTGGATGCCTGAGATTCACCCACAACCTCTCCTGGAGCGAAAAAAAAACTGGAAAAAAGAAACTTGTCACAGGCAAAGCAAGGTAAACTACAAGTGAAAAATATAAAGGATTTATTTATTAACTAACAAGATCAGAGCTTAAAGTGAGAAGCATCATTTAAAGGCAACATCATCTAACTTCTCCACTAGTATGCAAAGCTGAGGTAAAAAAAAATCCTCCCACAGAAATCCCCTAGAAGCATCACATTCCCACAAATGCGCAACTTCTCCTGATGAATACATAACCACATATGCCTCTCCTTACCTGAAACGTTTTACATGTCAGGCAGTTAAAAACTTTACATAAGCAATGGAAATGTAGATACAAATTTAGGGAATGTAAAATACTTGAACAAAATTGAGTCAGGGAACTGCCCTCCTAGCTGAATTTTAGCCTGAAACAACAGGCTAGTAAAGTCACAGCTCCACCTGTTGAGCTAAAGCAAATCATCTACCTGTGACAGCTGGCAGCACAGGTTCGTTTTACTGCCAGACGTAGATGACTAAGACTGTAATGCTTGGATAAAGCAAAACACAAAAGTTTAAGGACAAACCATGCCATTGCTACTCTAGGTGAAGGACTACTGTAGCCACGGAGTCATTCTGCCAGAGAATAAAAGGACTCAGTTCTACGGGAAGGAACTCATGGCAGACCAAAGACAGGATGACATTCTTCTGGGTGTATTTTCTAAAGCATAGAATAATGAAAGAAACAGTGCCAGAAATAAAAGCATATGGAACCTGCTCAGCTCTTTTTGATTTTACAGAAGACTATGTTACACATACCAAAGGCTATGGATACTACATAACCATACATATATATTCTTTCACTTTTATTAGAAATGCTTACTACTTCTTTCCTGTGCTAGCTGTGAATAGCCAATTCACACAAAGCAAATCAAGCTAAAATGTAATTAAATACCATTCCCAACCACCTTATTAAAATGAAAATATTTATCAAGCTAAAGGCCTCATTTTACAACCAGAGTAATTAATGGCAAAGTTCTCGTGAGCCTGAATGGTCTTGAATCAACAAGCAAGTTTCTCATGGGACGAATAAATAAGGATACATTTTTTGCCTTACATAGTCATTATTCCCATATATTTTTCTTCTGAAAGAAAAAAAAAAAAACACATATCTGCAGTCATCCCAAAAAGTGTACATCACTAGCACAATTAAACTTCAAATTTATAGCAGAAATACAATACTGCATATAGGCCACACATGGCTTTCTGAGATGTCACCATTTGCATCTTCTGTAATTCTAGAAAAGAGTAAGTGATGCTGTGTGAATGCTTCAAAAATGTATTTACAGTAAAGTAAGACACATGAATTATCTATTTGAAAATCCTAACTTTAGTTTAATTTCAAAGTTATTTCGCACTATTTCTTCAGAAGCTGGATCAGTAGTTGGAATGATTCGAAAAATTCAGAGTGAACCAAAAATAACTATTATCCAATAATTGTTGGGGTTTTAATTATTCAGTTAATTAAGATAATAGCAATTGTTTATTATAAGAGATAGTAAATAGTATAATGCTTTGTTATAGGCATGATACTGTAAAAAACCATAAGTAGCCTAGAGGCAAATTCAGCATGTTCTTGGCAAAAATACTACTTTGTAACATTTTGAAAGGCATACGTGTTCTACCTTTTTTGTCATTGAAGAAGAAAATTCTATATCCTAAAAGAAGAAACGGAAAAAACAGTACTGCATTCACTTTCTCCTAGCTCATTAAAGCACTTAAACATGTGAGTGAGCCTCCTGACTTCAGTTAAGCTTGTGGTTTGCTTCTAAAAACTAGTTACAAACCACTGGCCTCTACTCTGAAGTGTCTGCTACAACACCACAAATTAAGAATATTTTATAAATTGTGGAGAAGAAAAGCAGCACTGGCACCTCCAGTAATGTAGTTAGTCATGTTTCTGTATTCATTTGGCTTGCATTACACTGGAAGACTACATATCACTACCATCTGCTAATCCAAACAATAACTTTCCCAAGACTCACACTCTGCTCCAGCCATTAAATATTCTGTGCATTTAAGATGCAAATACAAACTATATTCTGATATGTTTATAACTGGGGGAGATAGTACCTCATTGCAATGGCTAGTGCTACCAGAGGCAGCAGAGTTCTCACAGAGGAAGGAGATACACAGCAAGGGATACGACACCACTGCTAGCGGACAGAAGCTGAAGATACAGAAGATGACTCAACACTGACCACAGTTTTATCAAGGACCAGACAATGTCATTCCTTACTCACTCTAAGTGATCACTCACACAAGTGATTCCAGTGAAGTTATGGATGTCCTTTGTGCAAACAACTACTCAAAATCCCAAGATTCTAACTCAGATATGTATTAGAAATACTATTGCTGAAGGGTCATACTCTCTGCCCTCTGTTGGGAATATATACTACACTACCACCTACTACAAGCAAGTCAGTTAAGCAAATGTGATGGTTTGTAGAAGCAGGGAGAAGAAACAAATAGGAATACAAAATGTGGACCTTGTGAAGTCACACCCATTGCAGATGAAGGCAGCAGGATGGAGTTCATCTTTTTTAAAGGTGAAGGTTCTCATGGACTATTTATTATGCATATCTTTTATGCCACATTTCACAGAATAACAGAATCACAGAATATTCTGAGTTGGAAGGAATCTACAAGGATAATCGAGTCCAACTCTTAAATGGCACCACTGCCTCCTTGGTGGGAATCAAACCCGCAGTCTCCCGCATGAGAGGTGGGGATTTCTGGAGTTATCATCTTATTTTCCTTCTCTTTAAAGATCTGTTCACTTGACAACTGTCCTCCACAAAACTACAGTATAATTGTTATGTTTTACTTATCAATATTGCTTACAAAATCTTCTCAAGGTGCAAAGCAATCCCCACATAAGCATTAAGAAAAATCTCTGTATGTAATACAGAGTACTTGCAGTAAGTGACAGCAGAAATTACTCTAAATTAGAATCAAATTACAGACTAACATACTGATTTTAAACACAGGAATATTTTATAATAATGCTATTGACAGTGCAACAAGCATCAGGACACCGTTTTAATCTTATTCGTATTTTAAATCCATACCTACTTTTGTAAGACCTCAAATGCTATGGATGATATTGTAAATATAAAAAGCAGTCCATTAATTTTAGATAAGCAGTTTTACACACCTGAAGGCCTATGACAACATTTCTTGACACAATAGCCTAGAAGAAAAATCATTTTTCCAAAGTTCAATCAAGAATAGCTTATAAAAATGACTGTGCAGATAAATATTTTGGTACAGGTGGTCTGAACTACCCATAAAAAAATTCCATTAGTTAAAATTTTTTAAGAGCTACCAATTACACTTTCAATTTGAAGTGACATCTGAAGCAATTCTCAGTGATGGAAACAGTGTACTTAATCTTCAACAAGAAACAGAATCTTTCTTCCTCACACAAGTAAACAAACCATTGATTTACATAGGAATCCTATCTTGTATTACACTGTGGGATCAGGCCATGGGATCTGCTGCAGAAGAGTCTTTTATTTTTTCACCAGTGCTCTCAATATATGGCTAGAATTTATCTTCTTTTTTCTTTTTACTTTTACCCAGTAGTTCATACACTTCACTAAAACAAGTGCGGCAAATGCGTATTCTCCCACCTGAGAGTTAACTCACACATAATGCAAAGCGGACATGGGATGGGGGAAAGGGGGAAGAGGATCATTAAACACAATAGTCATTAATCATTTGTAGTGCTATTTTTGTTATTTCTTACATATGCATGCAAGATCAGGTAGAAGCACTATACTCATAGGGACAGATCCAAAACTACTACAACTGCTAGAAATCACCACTGAGTTCAGGGATTTTCAGATCAAAGCATGTTATAACAAGGAATGTAAGTAGCATCTGTTGTTTTTCAATTCAGGATACTCAGATTTAAGTGTTGCACTACTTTTTTTTCTTAATAACTAATATAATTTTAATATATCATATATATAGACACACATATAAATTTTGGGTTATGTCTTTCCAAGAACTAAGGCTATTAGATCACTTCTTTCCTGGTATTATTATGGCTGTCAGCTCTGCTTTTGAAAGAAGTCTGCTGTACAGCTATCATCAGATTTTAAGGAAGTATACAAAGAAATCATGTAGGCATGTTTTACTTATCAGTTTTCCAAAAGTTCAGCCAAAAAAACCCATTCACCAGTGTACACAATAAGAAAAAAACAAGCTACACACACAAAGAAATAATCAGGCACTTTGTTATTTAGTTTTTTGTGAGTCTGGATTTAAAAACGAAATTTGAGGAAAAGAGGGCACTAGTATCATAATCATTTGGTAGGCCTAATTTTTCCCTCTTCAAAACCCTGCAGATGTTAAAAGAGCAGATTATCTTTCCGTGCACTAGTGGACCTGACATGAAAGTGATCAAGCAGATTAACAGAAGTTATACTCCAGAGGGGCACTGGCAAAACTAACTCATGAATGGACAGGACACAGACTAACTAGTGGACAAATCTTTTTTCAGCAGGTGTAGGAAATACTATTAAATAAAATATTACTAAACCTTTCCATGGAGAGAAAAAGATGGGGCACCTGCAGAGATGACACAATGTGCAAGGCAGATGAACATCCCTGAGACATTTGTCACTAGATGGATGGTGAGCCACTGACATTAATGAGGGTGGCATTTGGAAGATAAAAGCAATATCTCTGCAGCAGACAATACAGTTTCAAGACACCACACAAGGGGACATGGTGTAATCAAAAGGGACTGGAGAATGTTCACATCTAGCAAGAGCATCACAGTCACTACTGATATCCACGTGAGATTATGAATCAAGAATAAATGACTTATGGTTTTGTCTAAAGGGTTGGTGGGGATTGTGGGTTATTTTTCCCCTCAGCTCAATCAATTCCCGTCACATTCCTTTATTGAAAGACACTCCATCAGTCATTCACTTACACCTGCCTTGCCAAAAGTCACTGTTCCATTGACAAGTGCTTTTCAGGCAGCAGAGCACTAGAAGACAGCTCTGTCGATTGTGAGTGGGGATTTACAAGGGTGGAGGCACTTGCTTGAAATTATCTCCTCGTGGAAGTGTGGAGACAGCTGGGACATACCCTCAACATTGTCTGCCAGGTCACAAACAAGTGAAGGAAGCAAGATCTGGTTGCCCCTCACAGATGTCTCAGCCACTGCAACAAAAATTACATCAGCTGTGTCTGAAAGCCACTCCTGCTATTACTCGTAGGATAAAAAGTGTCATTATTAATTAATCACTCCCTGTTCTCTTGTCTCAGTGTCAGCCGTGTCTCACAGCTCATTTTTTTACTCCAATGCTCTCTGTTATATCTGGTCTCTCTCCAAAAGGAGAAGATGTTGAAGTCCTTGGATAGAACGAGACAAACACGAGCATCCCAGAACAGCCATCCTGATCCCTAGATTGATCCTCCCATCTCTGTGCCACTCCACACTCATGTATTGCTCCTCTGATCAGTTTTTTCCCCAGAAAATAAGGAAACTGCTATGCCATTGAGAGAAAGCAAGTCAACAACAAGATCGATCTTCTGGTCCACCACAAGATCTACTTCTACGTCTACTTCTTCCTCCAGAAAAACTGACGCAGACCGTCAAAGTTCAAGTCCAAAGTGTGTTGCAGGTGAGGTCTGATCAGCAGCGGCGCGAAACATTGACTAGCCCGGGACAGGGAGTCTACGGGCGAGTAGTTTCCAGGGGCCGGCGCGGTTCACCCGGCGGTGCGGGGCCGGGCGCTGTCCGCGGTGCTGCCCCCGCCCCGGGCATCCTCCACGGAGCTGTCGGAGCGGCCGAAGGGGCAGTGCCAACCCCGGCCTAGGGTGGAGGGGGGCACCCTCAAAGTAGCCCTCTTCCGATCCGACTGCCAGAGCTTGTCCACACTCCCTGCAGCGCCACACTAGCCGTCCGGGGCTCGAAACGCTTGGCATCTCCGACAGAGGGGGCAAAACCTCACTTTAAATAAATGAATAAATAAATAAATATCACGTGGATTAATCGTGCACTGAAGAAAGTTTTAGACGCAGATCCAGCGACAAACAGGAAAATAGGAACCCAAGCTATCCCGATATGTCATAAGGACAAGCTCGGTCTCCTTCCTCATTAATGCGGCAATGCAGGGAGCGCAGCCTACACGTTAAGGTACCCGCGTCTCCATCCTGTGGCGAAGTACAGAGAACCTCCTGGTTGTCCTTCGACGCCACCTTTCTCTGCTTCGATTTAAAAATTGAAGGAGAATGCGGAAGTGAGAAGAAACCGGACTGAATTAATCACAAACAACCCCAGCAAGATGGATTATGGGAAAAGGAGCTGTGTTCCTAAGCAGCGACCGGTGTCACAGTAGTTAAAACAGAACAGAAAAGCCTCTCACAAAGTCAATTCTTATGTAGATGAGGGGACATAAGAGCTTTTCTCTCTCTTCGAGGGCTTAGTGAATTTCTAATTTGCCCAAAGAAGCCCTAGAGGAATGAGGAAGAAAGGGCGGGAATATTGGGATTGCTGTCTGTAACAAATATTACCATGATCTGGATTGTTGCCTTGAAATACACTGAAAATTATGGGATCCAATGCCATTGTCTCAGCTGAATTATTTCTCTTGACCTTCGGCTTTGTCCATCCAGGCTGAAAAAACTTCCTGCAATGAGCGTCGTCCCTGCTGTCTGCCAGACACACAACTGTGGTCTCTGTAGGTCACGGAAAGAGAAAGAGGACGAAAGGCCATTCCCCCTTCAAAAGAAGGGCACTCGCAGAAATTTAAACAACAGCCAAAAAAACGTAGGGTTAAACAATAAACTGGGAAATGTACTGTCCTGCTGAACAGAGAGCAGTTTGCACAGCATTGAGAACCCGCCAATATATATCATATCAATAAAAAGGAGCTCTTCGAAAGCTTGCATAGTAATTGAGATTGGAGATCTTTTTTGATATGGGTTGGCATTTCCTCATATCAGTCTGACAGAGCCAACTCAGGAAATTGCTGGTAATATTCATCTGGGGAGCACTTTCATTAAACGTAATTCATTCGACTTTCACAATAAATTGAGTGACATCCTTACAGCAGAACCTTTTTATCCTTGATGAAGTGCTTGCCAGCCTTTGGTTTTCCACTTTATTGTCACATTTCTTAAAGCAGAATCGTCAACACGTCAATCTGCTGCATGAAAAAAATGTTAAAGCTGTATTTACAAAGCACCCAGGAGGTGGTTTAATGCTGACTTACAAGAAGAGCGAGCTGAGTGTTAAAATATCTGATAAATCACAGCAAAACTTCACCCAAACCCCATCAGGAGAACAGAAGCAAATACTAGAGAGGGAAGGATGGCTCAAATGTTCATTTTCTCCGAGTGCTGGCTATTCCAAGCAATTGGCTTCTTAACCTACTTCACCGCACTTTCAAAGAGGATTGGGAAATTGGCTTTTTGTTAATTAAAATGGCGGTTTAGAGACGCAGGGAAATATTAAATAGGTTAAAATGGATACTTCTAGGTACCGTACCGACCAGGAAGATATGGCTAGTCAAAGAGAGCCAGGGGTTACATTCAGGTGCTTCCCTAAAAGGTGAAATCTGTTCCAGACTTCTTTCTCTAGCTATTTAATAAATAGAAATAGTGTGTACTGTGCTCCAGGAAAAGGAAATTTCGGTGCGGGGAAACCCCTTCTTAAACTAGCACAGGTCCCTGGTGGTTAGGAAGCAAAGAAGTCTGGAAAAAAATCATCACGCGCTTTTAAAAAAATAAATTAAAAATCAGAAGCGCAGATAAGTTTGTTTTGCCTACAGGAGATGGAG
>WEKX01010856.1:78203-127746 GCA_013390025.1 Pitta sordida | reverse complement strand
CGGGCGGCGACAGGAGCTGCCGGGCACGGCCCGCCCGTCCCCGCCGCACCGAGAGGCTCAGCAGCTGCCGGCACGGAAACGATCTGTCTCCTCCTTCGAGGCCCTGCTTGACCTGTCCCGGTGAGAAATAACTAGTTAGGATCCTTGCTGTCCTTGCTAACAGCTCAGACGTTCTGTAGTCGCTTCTGCAGCCTGCTGCTTCCACACAGGGGGAAAAAAAAAACNGATCAGAAGCGCAGATAAGTTTGTTTTGCCTACAGGAGATGGAGATCTGGTTGTTCCTGTGCCTTATCTTCCGAAGAGGTACTGTCCCCCCCTCCCATACCAGTGAGACAGCGTCTCTCAAACTCCTTTAGAAAGAAGGAGTAGGATCATCTCAAGGCTACGTAAAATCCCCTGCACAAAAAGCCACTTCTCTCCCTGCTCGCCAAGAGCTCTCCCGCGCCTTCCCCACTTCGACGTCAAATTGAAAATTGCAAGAAATCGCTTATTTGCGGGGAAAAAGCAATACCCGAATTCATTCAGCACCCAATGCCTCTGAGAAAACACTGTGGATGGTGATTACGATAGGACAATGCCTTCTCTTTCTTTTGTTTTCTGTTTTCTTTTATCGTTTCTGCCTGTAGAGGTGTGGCTGTTTGGGGTTTTTTTCTTCCACGACAAAGTAGGACACAGTCAGCAATTATCTTTAAAGAGAAAGAAGCAAAACACGCAACTTATCTTCTCCAGCACGTGATATCTCCTCACGTTCACCACAGCTTTCATTAACCGTGGTGAAATGACCGCAAACAGTGCGACACACAGCGAAATTAAATGTACACAAACTCTGGAGCCACTAACCCCCTGTTTACCTCGTCAGCAAATACTGTACCGAGTGTGCCACCACTGAGGACAATTTTAAACCTCTGTGATTCCCAACAATTTTACAGGAAAGCTGCGTTCGGTTGTCAGAAGGCCTCCAAGTTGCAGTGAGGCTGTAGAATAGACCTTAAAATCCCAGCCCGGCACGGGAAGGAGGTTAGCAGGCTGTTCCCAGAGCCCCTCTGCGAAAGCCACTGCCCTGAAAAAGAGGGTGCCCCGTGAGCCCCGTAGTTCTATTCTTCTGACAAAGCACCGAGCAGAGAAGATTCCCTCGCGAAACAGCCCTCTTTGTGGGGTGAAAAATCACCTTTCCTTTAGCTCTTGCGCTGCTTAAGTTCTGCATGGAGTTAAAGGGCTCTGCCAGCCAGCGCCGATGTGTATCCTAATTAACAAACCCACAGGTGAATAAACACTGTGCTGGGAGAAGATAAGACGGACCGCGAGCTGAGGCAGGAGGGACTCTTAACCTAGCAAAACCTCAGCCGATGTTAGTTCTTTGCCCGCTACTCCGGATAACAAGTACCTATGTAAAGAGTCGAAGTCTCTTCGAGCCGGGATGATCCCAGCTGCGTTTTGCCACTCCGTGTTTGTACGGTGCGACAAGGCCCACCTCGAACTGGGGTAAAGCCTGTGACCGTGACTGAGGGTGAAGTCCTGCCGTCCGAGAGGCAGGTTTGCCGCTCGGCGCCCGCGTTTGCCGNACAGTAAGAAATGAAAAGAAGCAGCCCGGCCTTTTATTGTCCTGTGATGTCGGACTGGAAATTCAGTGGCAACCAGGCAGAAGGTACAACGAGAAGGTTACGATTAGGAGAATGGTGTAAACTCCCGGCGTCCTTATAAACAGAATTCAATCCCATAAGAATCTGTGATCTTTGGGTGTAGTTTATTTTGGGGTTTTTTCTTTATTATTTACTTGCGTATTTACTGGCGATTTGGAGCGCAAAATATAACCGTTAGTTAAGGAAACATTTTCCATTAGAATTAGATTAAGATGCTTTTGAAAGAATAGCGGTGGAGTGTCATGGTAAATAAGACAGTGTAGGTATATGAATACTTTCTATAGCTTTGAAAAGGTAAAAAAAGGAAGATACGTCCAAGTCTTTAAAGGTTTAAACTCCTAATTCTACCAAATAAGTACTAAGTTATCCGTTTAGGCCAAAAGAAATGTATTTCCACTGCAAATCAGATATACAATATTTTAAATACACTGCACAGCTCAAAACAAGGAGAAGATGCACGTCTCACAAAAGACAACTAATGTTCTTATCAATAAACGTAATAGAGCAAACCATCTCTGCCCCAGCAAAATTCCTACTCGTTTTGATCAGCTGTGACCTCCATAAATTTCAGGCAATAATGCTAGATGGGCACTATTATGCATATGCACTATAATGCATATGGCACTACTAAAAAGGTGGAGAAAAGCAGAAACGCATTTTCCCCCCTCCAGATTTCACTACAAAGAAATTTAAAGGTGGAGGGGAAAAGAATTTTTAAAAAGAGCAACGGTTTGCTGGGTGAAGAGAAATTACAAGGCAGCCAAGGTTTGTAAATGAGTAACTTTGAGGAAGCGCAGTCTCGCCGCGGCTGTTCACTCTCCTTAGACACCTCCTAGTTCAGGCAAAGGGGAAACAGGCTGTTTTCCCTCTCACGTCTATTATTAACTCCTCCCAAAAAGTGGGGGGTTTTTCTAACAAAAGTCATAGGCAGCTGTTAGTGCTGCCATTTCATTTACTTCAGTCTGAGGACTGAAAATTTAATTCCTAATTGAAACTGAATTGAAACTAGTACACACAGAGCAATGTGCACACACGGATAGGCACAACGAAGTGCTGCCTGCACCTTGCTGCTTTGTAGGCATTAAGGCTTTAATCAAAACTTCATGCTTCGGTGCTAATAAACTGTTTATTATCACGCGATGGCCTACGCAAACTTTCAGAGTCACTCCTGAAATATAAAGAACAGGGAGAACAGGGAGAATTATATAAATGTGGAAGTAGCGACTCAGAAGAATCGTGTTAGGGAAATCCTTTGGATCTTCCCTGTGTGTTTTGACAGAAGACAGCCCTGCCGAAGGACACATTCCCTCCCCCTTGCTTGTCTTCTTCAGGAATTTTTTTTAGCATATTTTGCATTGTTTCGAGGGAAACTGGAAAATTGTCTCCTTCACTCTGCAATACCAAGCTCTCGGGGAAAAAAAAAAAAAAAGGCATCCAGGTAATGAAGTCTGTAACTAAACGGTAATTGAATCAGCATAATTTGCACACTGAATGGTTTTCAAATGCTCCCAGTTTACAATTAAAGGAGAATTAATGCGCTTGTTGTTCAGACTGCAGCGCATTAGAATAAATCCAGCACTGTTGTTGTAATGAGTCCAGAGCAGTTTAAGTGCCAGCAAACACATTTAAAATTTAACACGACGTATCGATCTCGCTCCGGCTTTTTGATGGATTATTTGCCACGCACTTTTCTCCCCATTTCCCCCCACCCTTCCACCCCCTCCCGCGGCTATAAAATTCGCAGGGAGAAGAGGCGCTCGCAGCAGAAGTGGCACCGCTCGGAGAGGGGAGGGCTCTCCACTCCGGGCGGGCACGGGACGGCTCGGNGCCCGCGGCCCCGGAGCCGGAGCTGGAGCCGGAGCCGAGCCGCCGCTGCCGCCTCCTCCAGCGCGATCGCCGGGGTGCTTCTCTCAACAGCGCTCCTGGGAAAAGGTCTTTTACCTCCCCTGTCGCCACGGGGATGAGCTGCCGCCAAGCGTTTGCCTGCTTAACGCACCGCAGGCGAGAGAGGAGCAGTCTGCCTGGTTTTTGTTCCTTGCGATCGTAGAGGGAATAAATTGTGTGTGTGAAAGGAGATAACGCCGCTGTTTACTCGGGTTCCCCTGGTAATCTTAAAGGAGATTTGCCACCAAAGTCAATGACTCTTCACTCGGAAAATACTAGCTGTGCTCACTGCCGGGCGCCCTCCCGCCTGTGCCGCGCCTCCCGTAGGGGCACACCGGGGGGGGTTCCCTTCCAGAGGGGTTCCCACCCTCAGGAGAGAGCAGAGGGCAAGAAGTTGCCTCCTTCCCACAGTCAGGCGCCCCTGCGGCGCGACTCTGATGCCCACGCAGACGCCGAGGGACCCGGCCCAGGAGGTGGCACTGGGGGACGTCACCCGGGAGCCCCCAGCCCTACTCTGGCCCGGCGGCGCGCCCCTTCCCCTCTAGAAGTTGCGAGTCTGCCCCCACAACACCCCCGCGCACCACCGAGATTTCCCGGCCGACCTCGCGTCTCCCTGCCCGGACCAGGGCCCGACCCCAGGACGACAGGGCTCGGGCTTGCTGAGGGGCGCAAGTAGTTGCCGTGAGTTTGTTCGCTCTCCGTCAAACTGCTGCCCTCCTCCCCGCCGAGCTCCCCGCTCTCCAGCCCGTGTGAGGGGCCGGGGGCACTCACCAGGTAGAGAGTGGGCTGCAGAAGAAGGACCGCGTACCAGTACACAGCCTGCATCCTCGCCGCTCAAACTTCCCCCGCGATGCCTTCGCTGCCTCTTTGTTCCTTCCAGAACATAGATCCACCTGACATCCACTTTACAGAACAAGCAGAGCTCTCACCAGCCTGGACAAAAATGAAATTATAGACCCCATGACCACAAGACAAGGTTAGGCTTGAGACAAGGGGCGAAGAGAGGTGCGTAGGGAAGGGGGTGGGGGGAGGCGGGAGAGAAGGAGGAGATGGGGTGTGTGAATGGGGGTGGCGGAAACAAAAAACGATTTAAATCGAGTTAATCCAGCATCAGAGCAAAGTGATCGCAAGGTCCGAGGTGGCGGCAGACCGACTCTAGGCAGCGCTCCCCGGCGCTCAGTCCTTTTACTGGGTAGGAAAGCCCCGTGGTGAGGGCTGGGGTGGCCCGGGGGTACCACTGCCAGCCCTGCCCGCCTGCCTGCGAGCCCTCGGCGGAGACTGGGCGGCAGCCGCCCGCCAGCTGGCCGTGGAACCCCAGAAGAGCGCTGGAGAGCAGAGTGGTGCCGGAGCAAGAAAAAGGGGGCAGCAGACGCTGCGATTGGGGCTCCAGTTTCTCCTGGGCGCCTAAAGCCGAGGAAGAGAGCTTTGCCTTCGGAACGCTAGAGTAGGGTCTGCCTACCCCCACAAGTGCCCACCTCCCTCCGCCGCTACTAAAGGCCAGCCGTGCGTTGCCCCGGGCTGTGACCGAGCCCTGGGGCGCCCCGACGGGCAAGGACCCCCATCCCAGCCCTCCTCCGCGGCCCGCGGACAGCCCCGACGCCGCGAGGGGGGCGCGGCGGGGATACGTACGGCGTGGGGGATCCGACGGCGGCCGGGGCTCCGCGGGGCGCTCCATGGGCGAGCCTAGAGGGGCTGAGTGCCGCGGCATAGCCCACTGCCCCTGCGCATCTCCTCGCCTCGCTCCGTGACGAGTTGTCCCGCGGCCGCTGTGCATCCAGCGCAGGCACTGTCAGGGCGGCTGGCAAGCTCTCCCTCCCTTTCCTCCCCTTCTCCGCACACGGCCGCGCTCCGGCTCCGCCGAGCAGGACACTTACGGGAGGAGGGAGCTCCCTGGGCTGCCCGCTCGCCTTCGGTGTGGGGCGAGGGCAGGAGCAGCGGCACCGGCGCTCCGGGGAGTCCAGGGCGATTTGTCTCTATTAAAAATGACTTATTGGCGAGGGAGCGGCGAGCGCCCGCTATTTAACTTGAGATAAAATCTATCTGCAAAGACCTTGGCCGATCATCTTAAAATAAAGCGCTGGAGCCGAGCACTGTCCGAGCCTCACTGCTTGGGGAGAGAGAGCGAGCAGCGGAAGGGGGAGGAAGGGGGGGGCTTGCTGGGCGAGGGGGAAGGGAGGAGGGAGGAAGGGGAGTTTAGCGGCGCCCCATCCTCTCCGCTGAACGGGGTGATGAATTAGAGCCCTCCCCGGGCGGCGCGAGCTGCCTGGCGCTGCCCGCCCTGCCCGCGTTGCTGCCTGCCTTGTGTCCTGCCCTGTGTCCTGCCCTGTTCGCGCTGCCTGCCCTGTCCGTGCCTGCCCTATCAGCCCTGCTCCCTGACTGCCGAGCTGCGGGCGCTGCCCTCCCTGCCCGCGCTGCTGCCTGGGCACAGCCTCTTTCCGCCTGCCCACAGGAGCCGGCTGTCTGCCTGGAGGGAGCATGGGAGAACACCTTCTTCCTCTCTCTTCCCTTTCGTTTTAGTTTTTCCACCTCCCTCAGGTGTGTCCCGTGCACCGACAGTGCTACCTCGCCTGCGAACGCGGCGGGCGCCCGCCAGCCAGGCACGGAGGTGGCGGGATCGCGGAGCAGAGATGGGTGACGGCTGCGGAGGCCAAGCTCCAGGAGGAAAGGGCTTCTTCTCCTTCGTAAGCAGGAACCTGTAGCTGTACAGTCCCCCGGTGTGAAGGTGGAAAGCTCATCCCTGCTCAGTGCTGTGGCTTATCCTGCCGGCTGTTATTCAAATAGAAAGGTCTCATCGACCTTGTTTTTTCTTCTTCTTTACAACGAGTCTGGGGGGCGGGGGGGGGGCGGATGTTTATACACTCCTCCATCTCCCAAATGTTATCATTGCCAGGGTGACATTGGGACAGGGTGAAGGGGAGGACACCAACAGCACAGGGGTGTCAGCCTTTCCAGAGGTCCAAACTCGATAGCAAAAGTCAGATTCATCACCTCCCAAAGAGAACCAAAAAGCAAGAGAGAGAAATGAGAAAGAAAAGGGATACTTCAGTTCTGCCAAATCCTTGCTTCCCTCAAGACACATAATGGTAATTAATAAGTATCTGCAATCTGAGGCTTCAGTACCATGCCATAAAATACTGTTTTAATTTTGGGGCTGGGTGTAAAACACGGTAATGAAAGGAGATTGGGAAAAGAACACAGAACGTAATTGCTACCCTTTGAAAGAGCTACACTAGAGCTTCCCCCATGACTCTCTGCTCCAAACACCTGGAAGACGGATACCTCCACATGCTTCCAGCACCATCACTGTGCTGGACATGCAGAATGCTCACGTGACAGCTTTGGATAGAAGTGTGTAGCCTGCAAGGAATCATACTGTCATCCTGTCCCTCCAGACAACCTCTGCATTACAGTGCAGGCTAAAGCTGCTAGGGACTTCTAGTTCCATAAGAATAGCAAAAAATTGCAGCTGACTTCTCCCTTGCAGCTTCCTCCTTCCTATCTCTTCCACTCTTACTTCTGCGTAAGCATGGGGCTTGAACCACAATTAGTAATCAGAGACATATGAGAGAGAGCAAGAGGGAGAGAGCTTTATATCGCTCTCTGCATAGAACAAACTTGCCATAAGGTGGATGGAACATACTGTTGATCATTGCAATAAGCCACTGTTTAGACCCAGCACAGTTACTCTTACCTTAGATATGAAATTACCAGGTTAATATAGAGCAGAAAAAGCAAATGCAAAGTCTGCCAGGTTTCAGTGGGTCATATTCCTGGGGAAGACATAAATTCTTCAGGAAGGAGAAATTCAACTCTGTGTATGTATAAGGTGACTTAGTTTCTTCAAGTTCTGTTCACTGTTTTCATTGGAGTGACAAGTACTTCTTGGAGAATAATTATTCCTTCAACTGTTTAAACAGAAGAAGGCCCTCCCAGTCTTTCTCATCCAGATCCTCATATCTCCTCTAGGAGAGCACTGTGGAGGAGCTCCTAGCTCCATTGGAATCACAAGCATAGCTCCTCCTTAGTTTAGCCCACTGAAATTTCTTCGCTCCTTAAATTCAGCAAAGTCTCCTACAAACAGCTTGATCTGTGTGGCATCTACTTGAGTTGTGAGCAGGTTCTTGAGCCAAAGTTCTTAACAATGGATGAAACTGTTTTCTGTGAGGTTTGGATTGATCCAGGGTCTCATTGGCTTTGTTGAGACCTTCTTTGTTCTTCAGCTAACCAGCATAACCAAAGGCTATGAGGACGAAGTTTCCAACTACAGTGGAACTGAGCTTTCCTTCTGAAATGCTGCTTTGACTGCTCCTTCCCTCCACTATCAGTCCAGAATAAAGGAGCAAGGAGCCTATGTGAGTCTGGACTTATCTTTTTTATTAAAAGAAAAAAATTAAGCAAATGCGAAAATATTCTAACTGTGAACATGTGATACTTTTTCAAAGGGAATATAATGCATATGACAATCTGACATTTAGGATTTTCAGACACAGTCTTTTGACTTTTATCTGATTCTGTAATATTGGTTTTTGAAGCATTGAGCAGTTTAAGTGGAATATGAGATTTTAAAAAGTGAATTATAATTTCAACCATTTGGATGCTGTTTGCAATCTTAGCAATATGGTTCCCATCAGAGCAGTGTCATCTGCTGAGGTTATAAAGAATCAAAAATTCTAGGCTTAGTAATGGACTTTTTAAAAGACCAATTAGACTTGAGAATGCAATTGGACTATTTTTAAAGCTTTGAAATACATTCTAGATTTTAGACATCTTCCCTGTTTCTGCAAAGATAGGGTCCTGGACTGCAGAACTGAAAGGGTCACAAGCAGAAAATACGAAGACAATGGTGAATAATTAATAACTGCTACAGGTTCCAACAGAAGATGGGCATATGGTTTAATTGCTAGAGGAACTAAAAGAAAATACAATACTGTAATAATAAATATCAAATTATTGCGTTAAACCTACTGCGCAATGTAGCTAACCTGTCTAAACCTTGTCAGTTATTTATGTAATAGTAAATAGAACTGAATCCCATGCAATTGTCTTCAGAGAGGCCACGCTTCTTATTTTGGAAATACGTATTCCTTGCAAAAAAGCAAGCAAAGAAAAGATGTCAAAGGTGAGTCAGAGAACAATGAAACCTCTTTAAAATGTGAAGAGCTAAAGAGATAAGAAGAAAAGATCTGATGAATCAATGTTTTGCACTAAGAAGAGTATTTCAGTAAGGTTATTTACATGAGCAATATGAAGTATCTGGTCTGTACACTGTATAGAATATATGTAGTGCATATACAACTCCAGAATCTCATCTATATGCATGCTGAAGTACTACTGGATTCAACTAGAGTTGCTTCTGCACTACAATGACAGATTTTGGCCTCCACAGCTTTTCTATATTTGTACTATACAGTATGTGGGCCAGATGTCTCATATTACTCATGTAAATAATCTTATTGAAATGTTCTTCATATTGCCAACCACTAATTCATCAGACCTTCTCTTCTTATCCCTTCCCCTCTTCACATTTTAAGGAGATGTCTTTTGTTTCAAGGAAATCTTCATGTTTGAACAGAATATTTTTATGGTTGGTATAAATACGTACTGCAAAGAAAGAGTCTCTTGTCACATTTTATTTCCATTCTTTCAAGGTCAGAATATGACTATACGTACCATCCACATTTCTAAATATAAAAACATCTCTGCAAGACTTTCATTTTTAACAAATTGATTTTTGACTACTTACAGTCAAAGGCGTACCACAAAGTGGTGTTTCTCTATATTCCATTTGGAAAAATACAGGCATGCTATAACCACTTAAAGAGAAGTGCCTTGTATTTACAATGTTCTTAACTAGTTCTCCTGATGCTATGTCATGAGGATTCACACAATATTGGAGTGAGATGTGTTCAGCATTGAAGAAGACTAGAAGGCAATGTACAAGGTCCATGTCTGGACCACTCAGTGTTTCTGTGATATAAATATGAGCAAGCCTACAGGCTTCACAAGACTTATTTCAGGTGACACTCAGAGTGCCTATATACACACTTGGGATTTTCTCCAAATATACTTGAGATTAAGCTAGACACAAATTATTGTTTATAAGAATAAAACTTATGGCCAAGTGTATCTACAGGATTTCCTGATTAATAATGCCTTTATATTCAAGGGGTGGGAATCTCTAGATAATGAATATAATAAGTAAAAAAGCTTTCTAACCTTCTATGCATAGGGAACTTCTTTTCTAGCATAATATCCATAATAGAGATTTTTACTTGCATTACACTTTCATTTAATCCTTTAGATCTTGACAATTTTCTACAATGGCATTAGAGGAAATAGAAGAGTTTTAATAAATCCACAAGAAATAGGAAAAATCCTTTAAAGTAATGGAAGGGAACTCTACTGAGTCTGTATATTGCCCACCACAATTTGGGTGAGTTTCCTGAAGACATAATTAGACTTCAAAAATAGTGTAAGACTAAGTGAATTTCTTATTAAAATCCAATTATTGGAATATTTCATGTTGACCACTCTAGGGATTGTTAGCTGACAGCAACACTTGTTGGAATAATAAAACTTGATAACAAAACTTTTATTAAAGTTTCTATGTGTGTGGGTGAGTGGGTTTTAATTGCAAAATAACACAATTTGTATCATATCAGCTGAGAAGGTTTTACACAAGAGAGCTAATAAGAGTTAAATTGTCTTGAAGTAGGAATTGATGCGGGAGAGAGTTTGCAAGTCCAGTTGTCTTCTTTCAGTGTGCTGGTGAGGAAGAAAACAGGGAAGTCCCTGGAGGCTTCTTGAACTGCCAGCAGAGTCACAGATGCTTGCAGCCCAGGGCACTGTCAAACCAGCTGCCCTTGGGCTCCTGGGAGCATCTTGCTCTTCAAGGCTTGAATCAGCTGCACAAACCCTGAGCATTCCGGGAAGAAGGACAGTTCACAGAGAATGAGGAAGAATAGCAAAACTTCTCCCCAAAAACCTGCCAGGGTAGAACATCCTGGCTCTACATTATATGTGCCAAAACGACACCATGGAGCCACATCTTCTGAAGCAGCATACTCAAGTATTCTTCAGTCCCTGTACTCCATTTATTCAGCAGGAATAAACTCTGATGCAGTGCTATGGTTGCTGGAAGCAGATCACCTAGTATCTCTTCCTCCGTCTTTTTTCCTCATTTATACTTTATTGGTAGCATACACCCAACAGCAATTCTGTCCTGAAGCCAGAATTTGCTTGTCGTCCTACAGAGTGGCTGCGGCAACAGCCGGGAAGGGCAGGACCACAGGCTGCACGATCACTCAGGTTCTTTGTCATGCCGGAGCTATAATTCTGAAGGCTTTGAGGGCAGCTCCTTCCACCCACCCTTCCATCCCCTGGGGTTTATGCCAAGCGTGTTGGTGCCAGGCCAATAGGCAGTGGTGCTGGGTCTGCTGCTCCATGTTCACCAGCTCACGGGGAGCCAAGCTGCGGCTACAGCTGTTACACGCTGCAGTAAAGAGCCTCAGAGCTCTGTTGACCTCAGGAAGGGAAGTACAAGTGGTAAATGACTGGAACTGCTGGTGTGCAAAAGGAACCTTATTCTCTTTTTAAAAGCATCTGATAAAAGGATAAATGATCTGGATTAGAACATCCTGAGTTAATTTGGGCAACCAGACTGTTTGTCATTAGATAAGTCGAAGTTTTAAGACATCTTTTGAACAAGGTGATGAGCCTATGTGAGAAGTCTCTTTTGCATAACTCTTGGGGTGATGAGAATTTTTAAAGACAAATTTTGTCTTTAGTCCCTCATCTAGTAAATTATGTCATGTGGCCAGGTGTGCAGACCAGCAAGGAGTACGTATTTTGTAAACCATTATTTAAACTTTTTTAAGACTGTTTGCACTTCAGGACCAGGCGTTTACATTGCAGCTGCAGTAATTAGGGCTAAAAAGCACCCATGGAGGTTTTTTACTTTGTTATGTAGAGGGGATTCTATTAGTCATAGGTGTAAAGGACAATCTTCTAGTAGAAAACAGCCCACTTGAATGACATCTCATTACTTTATTGAACTGTGAACCAGCTTCAATATTTTTAGTATGTATTTAGAAATTTAAAAAGAAATGCAACAATACAGGAAGCAGCTATATACATACTTGGTAAAACTTCTCAAAAATATGCCAAATTTCACCTGTAATAGCTATACAATTATTAACTGCTTTTACTTATCCAGGCCTACATTTGGTATTAAAGTAAGAAATTATGTAAAAAGAACCCACCTTGGAATAACTTTACCCTTTGATGAAAACCTGAAATACATTTTCAACTTTACTTTATAGGGGAAGAAAAAACTCCATACAATATAGCAAAGAAATCACAGAAGAAATGAAATTCCTGATTTTATATTGCAGCTGCTGCTGAGATATGAACATTTGGCTACAAAAATATAGATAGCTGTTAGGATCGCCAGTATTAATGAATACATGTTTAAAAACAAAGGGATATCTGTTCGTTGAGTTATTATATATATATAGCTATTCTGTGCACAGGTGCATTTCCATTTTACTCTTGAGAAAACTTCACTCAACATTTTTAGTGAATACAAAAATAAGAAGTAAAAAAAAAAAACCCCAACCAAATTCCATGGTTTACATAATTTAATGTAAAAATTCGTGCTCTCTCAAAGACTGGGGGGTGATGGTATTAATTACATTGGATTATTACAATCTTCCAGTGCCACCTTGTGGTTTAGCATAATACTGCAAAAGGCATCCCACATTACATTCGCCAAGCATAAGCAGCCAGTTATCCATGCAGCAATCCATAAAGCTAATAATCTGAGGGCTGGAAGAGAGTTTTCATCTTAAACAATCTTCTTCCCTGCCACAAAAAAATGTCAGCTTTTCCTTGTACAGAGTAGCTCCTATCACACCTAATGCTAATATTTGGGCATTACTCAAAGGATGTCCCCCAAAGCAGTGTGCAGGAAGAGTCCTAGGGAGGCTTTGCAAAAGGCCATGTCAAAGTTCGTTAGTATTTTTCTGTATTACCCCATACAATCTCCCACCAATTACATATATTTTTGGTTTGAACTACTGTTCTTATTTCACAATGAAATGGAATGCATACCATAGGCAAGCATCACCTTATTTGGGCACTTATTCCAGTGCTTTACCACTCTCACTGTGAAGATTGTTTCCCTAAGCCCATCAAGATTTGCCTTGCTGCAGTCTGAGGCTGTGTTATCGCATCACACTCACAGCAATGGGGTCATGGCTCCTGAGCAGAGTCCTTCCACACTTCTAGGAGAACACCTTGCACACACATGTAATATCTTGGTGGTAAGTGTTTTTTACCAACAGATAAGTGGACTTCTTAAAGCTGTAAGCTATGAGATATACATCATTCAGAAATAAAACTGATCAACTTCACTGACACATACTGCAGAGGATATAATCTTTTTGAACAGGGAAGACATATCTTTGAAAAGAGTACAAAGCAAAAGGATGTCAGAAGCAGTGGTAGTGACAGCAGTAAGAGCTGCAGACCAGTTGAGACTAGTCCTGTGAGCTGTGATTTGGGGATGGACAGTCCAGTTCCCTACACTGTTTTACTTTACGTCCAACCATGAAACTGCCCATCTCAGCTATACAAGATTTGCAGTGATGGCAAAGATTTGGAGGACATAAAAAATTAAACCAAAGGGAACCAAGTGGCTTGATTCTCATGGGTCTGAAAATCCATGAAAACCACAAATGAGAAGTGCATGAAAATAATCTCCAGGTTACTAAGGTAGAATTTATTAAAGAAGATCAAAATCAGCCCTGGATAATTATGTCTCAGACGATCATGTGATGCCAGTCAAGCACTGTACAGCAGGTCTTAAATTGGGATTCCTGTTTTGGAGAATCAACCATTCACCCTACTGACAGATCTATCTTTTACTTTTCATCCTACACTTCTTACAGATCTATGCTGACAAATCTGTTGTTCCTTGTCATCTGTTGATAGTATATATTATGTCATTTTCAAAGGTGCTGAGTTTATGCAGTGCACCACTCATAAGGTAATAGCATCATAAAATATAATTGTAAGAAGCACGTTTTTAGAAGATTCATCTTCCTTTTGAAGACATGAGATGTTCTCATGATTTTATATCCACACAGATTTAAGGAGACTATCAGATGCCAACAGAGGCCTGATTTAAACAGCAATGGTCTTTAAATCTAGCAAGGTGGCCCTAATCATTCCAGTTCCCCAGGTAAATTGAGGCTTGCAGATCACATTTTATCTTTACAGAGAAGGACAGTCTTAAGATGAATGACAATACTCTTCTTAGGCAAGCACATGCTAAATACATAGGCATCAGAACATGAATGTACTATTTTTTTAAGTTTGGATTATTTCCAGATTCAGATACAGTCGGGTCTCCTATATTGTGCACCCATGGTCTTAATTCGGACCCGCACAGCCCAGCTTCCACATTGAATGGCGGCCGTGCCACCGCTGCCACCCATGCCCCCCTGCCACCGCCACCCGTGCCCCCACCGCCACCCATGCTGCCCCCACTGCCACCCGAGCCCTCACCGCCGCCCGGGACACTGCCCTGGCCCCAGCCGCTGCTGCAACTGCCACCGCTGCNGAGTTGGACTCGATGATCTTTGTGGGTCCCTTCCAACTCATAATATTCTGTGATTCTGTGATTCTGTGATTCTGTTTAGAATAAAATCTGCTTTTCTGAGCTGTCTAGTTTCAAACAGTGCAGTAAAAAATAGAGTAAATTTGATTCTACAGATTTGTTAGTCTAAAGAAGGAATTACTTTTAGATTTAAGGCAAGGTGGGAATTGTGTAGTTCAATTAGGTTTTAAGTTCAACTAATTTAAAATTTTGCCGGCATAGTACAGTGTACTTCACAAAACAGATATACATCTTTAGAACTTTTTCGTTTAAGCATTGCTGACTAAAATTTAGTAAATCCTTGAGCACAGTAGTTGAAATTCCTAGTTTGAAATAAATCCACAGATTTAACAATGTTTAACTGGATTCAGTACAAAGCTGGTGTGAGAGAGTGATAAATAGGTTTTTGTTTGCTTTCCATTTGAGAGCTGGGTACTGCAATGGTAGGTTAATTATTCTTAATTAACTATCTCCCTTGTAGAAGCTTGGAGCACACCATCTAATGAGACCAGAAGGACAGAGGAAGCTACTTGATTCACTTAATGCACAGGTATCTTCTGAACAATAATCTGCCTTTTGAGCAGATGGGGTGTGCTCACAGTAACTGAGCTCCTGGTTCTAGCAAATGTGACAAATTGAAGGAATTTGGGGAGACAGAAGAGCACCACCAATATACAAGGAGGATCACAGTGCAGTCTCAGCTGTGGGTTAACAGCACCTGTGCAGGGCATCATTCATATGAAAGGAGAGAACACCTCTAGTAGATGGGTTCCCTGAACGGTAGGATGTCCATGTATTCTTTTTCACCAAGGATAGCACTAAGTGGACAAGAAATATACCTTACATTGTAAACAAGATACACCACAGAAAGATTCCATTTTTGAACACACAGACAATGCAGTTTCCAATGCCATGGAAAGCTGGCCAGTGTTTTATGTCACATGTAATAGTGTTGAACCTCTGAATGCTTCTATAATGTTTGTTATACAACACCAAGGAGGATATGGCAACTGTGGACCATGACAGCATCTATATCAAATGTATTATTTTTGGCTGAGTAGTAAATCTTGCTCTGAAATCACCACAGAAAAGATATTTTTAAAAGCATGGTTAAGAAAGTGGCAAAGGCAGAAAGGTTAATTTTTGAGATTTTTTGGAATACCTGAAATCTATGCAAGAAGGAAGGAAAACCTGAACTAGAACCAATTCATCTAAACAGTTATAGAGAAGATTTTGAATAAAAAATAAATAAGATTAAAAAAATGTTTTAAAATGGTAGTCAAGGAAAGCCATGCTTGTAAAAAAGCACATTCTTCCCAATCCTCTGTAACATTATACCTCTCTCTCTTTCTTTTCAAACAAATGGCATTTCTCTTCAACAAGTCTACAGCTCTTGCAAGGCACCTGAGCCTTTCATTGTGTTTTGTATCTGACTGCAAGGCTATTTGAAGGGAAACTCTCTCCACTCTGTCACTCAAAGGACTCAAAAATTCCCATTAAGAAAGCACTATATGCATTACAGTCCCTGGAAGCAGAGCTGCCTTGCCTCCCTGATGACATGCCAAAGTGATTCAAACACGCAGAGGACCGGTAATTTCCCAATCCTTTCACAGGCAGCAGATATCCCTGTTCATGAGGTGAGGTCCAGCTCCAGATCTCACAGCTGAGAACAAACAACACCTGGTTTGCTGAGCAATGGGCTGGGAGCTGAAGCATCCAAAGCTTTGGGATGTTCTTGACAAAGGCCTGAAAGCACCGTGATCTTGAGGAGTGATTGAGAAGGTCTATTCTTTGCTCACGGCCATAGCTAGGGAAATGAAAAACAAGAATTCCTTCCTAGTAAGGAGTCTCAAAGAATAAATGTATGGGATTAGACAAAAACTTCCTCCTCATTAGACTGGGGAAAGACTTCTGCTCCTGAATTTTCCTTTACTTCAGACATTCCCTGCTTCTGCTGCACGATTCTGTTGTGATGAGTTTCTGCTTCCTGGGGGCCAAGTGTTCAGCTAGCTGCAGCCCTGGGAGAGATACCCGACAATGGACAAAAGTAAAAGACAAAAGGTGCTCTTTCTCCTTCGGAGATATTATCCCAGTGTCCTTTCTCAGTTTCATTCTCCGGGAAAAAGGGGGCAGGCAGTGGGAAGGTAACTACAACCAATGGGAAGCTTAGGGGGTGGAGTGCAGGGAAGGGTTTGCTAGAAGGTACCATAAACCAGACAGGGGAGTACAGAATGTACTATGTGTGACAAGCCACCCAAAGCAGTAGAAAGCATGAACGTACTATAACATCTCACCCTTTCTTTGTTACATTAAATTCAAAAGAAACGCATTGGGTTTATCTAGATTCAGAGTATGAATCTGTCCACCATTTGCGATTTGCAGGCAGGTTAGGCTGCTCTTGGCCCACTAGTTCTGTATGGTTGATTTCTGAGGTAGTAAGGATTAAGCTGTTGAGAGCCCTTAAAATTACACAACAAAGAATTCTGAACGCTAACACAATTAGGAACAGAATAACAAAAAATAGCAGAATTGTTTTGGTTATCGAAGTCCACCATCCCGAGAGTCCCCAGTCTTTGAACAGTCCGCTGAACCAGTCTTCGGATTCTTGCTTTACATGTTCAACCAAGCTTCTCCTGTTCCTTGAGGATGGCATGGACATTGGGTGCTTTTGATGTCAGATTCATGCAACAAAGTCCTTCAAACTCCTGGCACTCATGCCCATGGAGCAGTACTGTTGGATAAATCAGGCAGGACGTTTTCAGTACAGCAGCAGGATGGGATCATATAACGCGTGTGACAAAGCCAGGTCAGTGAGGCTGTCAAGAGTTTGAAGAACCTTCCCAGAGGTGTCCAAGAGTCCTGGGAACTGCTGTTGTGCAGAAGGGTGTCAGAGGTACATGCTGTGTCCCATTCTCGGGACTGCCTTAGAAAACAGTGTAGGCATTGTCCATTTATGATTCCATAACATAACATAAGCTTGGAGAACCCACACAGGAAAAAGCCATGATTGACTCAGCTCGATGCAGGGACCTACTTCAAAGGGACTTACAAACAGGCAATAATATAATCTTATATTACACACACAGTGACTATGCCCATGGGCGCAAAAGAGTTGAAAGAATTACCATGAAAATTATTTTACTTCAAAAAAGGGGACAACCTAACCAAAAAGAAATCTAGAAAAGACGAATGCAAATGTAAGAGGGAAAAGGGTAAAAATTTTTGTATGATGTGGAAATACATAGTTTTAAGATATCATGTTAGAGTCTCTTAGTAAGCCAGTAACAGCTATGACAAAACTTTAAAACGAATGAAATGACAAATCAGTTATAGTAAACAACAGATTTATAAAGTAAAATTGAAAAAAAAATGTTTAAGTTTCATCCAAGTGAAGAAAAGAGATCGTAAAAAATGTCAAGTTTAAAGAAAACCATAGGGAAACCCAAAATATTTTCAGGAGCAATTTGCTAAAGACATAAAAATGTTTCAGAAAAAAAGTCCTTTTAAACACCTCAGAAGTAGGAAGGCTGCCAGCTAGTTAATCAGACAGATTTATGATCAAGATGTAAAAGGAATGTTCATGAAGATAAGGTTGAAAATGTTTAATGAATTTTTCCACCACTCTTCATGGTGGAGGATCTGAGGGAAGCCCAGGCACCAGAGCACTTTATATGGGATAAGAATATGATGATCTGTCTCAAACTGAAACATTAACAAAAAATATTACAGAACAAATTACACAATAAGTTGTAACAAATCAGGTTCCAGAACTAAGCAGCATTCACTAGGGACACCTAAAGGAATTCATGTATGAAATTGCTGAAGAACCCACTCCATTTCTTAAAACATACACCAGGCTCTGTACCAGAGATGTAAATTTTGCTGCAGATTTTATTTTAAATAGTTGTTGACAAGAACCTATGAAATCTGTTTTCCATCATGGATAAACTGGTAGAACCTACAATAAAGAGCAAACTATATAGACTCAGAAATAAACATGATATTTTGGAGATGGGTCAGTGGAAATTCATGCTTCAAAAATGTACTACATTTCTTTGAAGAGTCAACTCATATGTAAACAAGGGTACTGCAGTGCAGTAGGAATATGTAGATTTCCTAAAACGTTTGGTTAAACTCTCTCTACGGGGGCTTTAAAAACATTATACTTGCCTGGAGGAAGGTGGACGTCCTGTTATGAATTGAAATTTTTCACAATGGTGGGATTTAGCCATGGGGCTCACGGGGATCTATGTAGGCAATTTTTGGTTCTTAACAGATTTGCAAATGGTCTGGAAAGATCATTATACTGATGTGCCAAGACTGGGACAGCTTAAAGATACCAAATTATTCAGGACTGGAAAAAATTAGGATGGCAGTGAAAAGTTACAAAGGGATATCATTTACAAATGTTTTGCATATAGAATGGCAACAAACTGTAAAGTGAAGTTCAGTATCCATACATTAAAAGACAGACCTTTATTTAAACATGTGCTCTAAACAAGCTTTTTACATTCAAAAAGATGTGTGGAAAGTTCAGTTTAAGAGTCTGTGGAAATCATGGAAACAAAGAGACCTTAAAAAAAAAAAAAAAAGGAGCAAAGAACTCAGAAACCAGGAATACATTGCTCAAAAATGACTACTACATCCCCTTCATTGACTGTGCACAGGTATGGTTGCTCTATCAACAAATGGCTTTAACAGAAGTAGAAAAGCTGCAGAAAAAGATAAGGTTACCACTGTGTTACAGTTTCCATATAAGGAAAGCCTCTACAAACCACCTCCTCTGCTTGTAAAACTGATGGCGAAGGACGAAATCAGAAGGAAAACAGGACATGATTTTGCACTCCTTTCGATACAAGACTTGCTCACTCAGTGAAATGTGAAGGTACTATTTTTAAAGATGAGTGAAGGTCAAGACGTAAGGGAATTCTGCAGCTCACAACCAAAGGATGTGCAGGTTGCGTATCTGAAAGGACTAAAAAAGAGAAAACTTCATGGAAAACAGGGCCACTAGGCTCACTATTTAATGGTGACTATAGCCCACCTGCACCCTTATGGGTCAATCAGTGTTAAAATTGCTCATTACATGAAGCTGGGAAACTGTGTTCTTGTGTACTTTCCTTCAGTATTTACTGTCATAGGAAGACCTTCAGACTGAACAGGTTTTTCATACATCTAATCATCCTTATAATAGTACAGGTGCACAAAACATGAGACTCAAAAAAAACATTTGAATCACTGAGTCTAGTTCCCAGGACAGGCCTCCAACACCTGCTGCCCAGCTCAGAAAGGATCTGCTGCACGAGCTACCTCCTAGAGCTGTCAAATCTTCCCCCCACTTAAAACAAGTAAAAGTCAAAAAGACACAACTGCAGTGAATCACCAGTAGAGAGCAGGAGAGACGAAGGGCACCACCACTCTCCTACATCTCTACTCCAGGAAAGTAGAATTTCAAAAACAGATGACACTACCAAACAGAAGAGGGAAAAAAAAAAAAAAAAAAAAACCCTCAGTAATTTTTGCTGAAATACAGTGGCTGCAAAAATTCTCTTCATATGCGTCAACTTCTTTGTTCTTATATTCCAAACAGTACAGATGCCTAAGAGCCACTGTTAAAAAGTCTCATGTTACTTTTTCCTTTCTCTGTTGCAATTTTTGTTTAGGTGCATCTGGGTGATTAAGGCAAGAGAGATGCCAATTTTTGTAAAAGGAAATGGAAGTGTTGTTATTCTACTCTGCCATATGATCACTAAATCTTAAAGCTTGTCTCATAGTGGAGGAGCAGCGAAGCAGGAAATTGCTAATGCAAAGTGTGTAAGAGGAGATCCACTGCTGCAGGATTCAGGTGTCAACCCAAAAGCCAGTGTTGCAAAAAAAAATAAGAAATACATGAGCAGAGGAGAGCACTATGAAAATTAAACAGCTTTCCAAAACAGAAAAAAAAACCAAAAAAAAAAAAAGGGAAAAAAAGAAAAAAAAACACAAAATAACCATTTTACTGGTGCATTCAAATTTTAATTTTGCTATTAATTTGTGTGCAGTGATTAGTCCTCAGTAATGCACACAGCTCACACACAGCTCAGCTCACCAGAACCACAGAGTCAGAGAATCACAAAACCAACAAGGTTGGAAAAGACCTTTGAGATCATCAAGTCCAACCTATTACCTATTACCTTCCAGGGAAGTATTAGTGCCTTATATGGAGAGCTGGAAAAGTAAAATAATGTTTTAAAATTAGTGCTAACCTATCTGAGAAGACAGGCTGATAGTAGTACTTTGGTTTTAAAGATTTCTAAAAGTAACTCTGTCCCTGTGGAGTTTGTTGTGAGCCTGCATGCAATGCTCCGTGGTGTTTCTGCAGACGCTCTCAGAACATGCAATTCTTCAGTGCAACTCTCTGTGAAGAGTTTTTTAGATCCTTGTCTAAATTAGGCCCTTTAAGCACTTGCTTTACTTCTGCTCACTTAAGCAGTAACATGCATCAGTGGTACTATTAGCACTACACATTAGGCACCATTTAAATGTTTTCAGAGTCACAGCTTGTATGCCCGAAGACGTGACCAGCTGTGTCTGGCAGGTATAGTCATGTACGCCTATGTAAAATGACTGGCAACAGAAATCGAGCATATGCAGAAGTCTTCACTACAAAAAATCCATGTGCAGATAAATTACACAATCTTTTCCTGAGGTGCTGTGAAATACAAGACTCCCGATCAACATTGATTTCACATGGTTTTCTCTATCCAGATGCTGTAGTTTCTGTAGTGAGTGTTTTATCTCTCCATGACACTACACAGACCACTCTGTAAGCCCAAACCAGAATCTTTCATGTCTCAGATAATCTCTGGTGTCTTCTCACTAAAGGGTGGCTAGGCATCCTTCTAGAACCTTGCTGAGTGGAGAAATGTGCTATGAACTGAATTTTACCTCCATTTTGGATTAACTATAGTATCATATGGAAGGGGGAGGGTTGCTCTTTTTAATTTATTAACCTATTTATGGAAAACATGGAATTGTCCGCAGAAATAATTTGCTAAAAAATATAGCCTTCTGGGTGTAGCTGCAGCCAAAACAGACAGCTTTAAGGGTATTTCTCTCTGTGTTATGACAGTATTTTAATGAACCTTAAATACAGAACATAATACATACTATAATGCAAAGCATTTCAGTCTCAACTCTGTGTTGAGTTCATATGTTTCATTCATATGTTTTAATACTTCCCATGTGGAGAGATTCACAAATATTAAACAAATCATTCTCGCAGCAATAACTAAAGCAGAGAAGTCTGGCTATGCAAGGGACTACAAACTGGAAAATGTAAGGCCTTGAGTATATTCTAATCTCAATAGAAAAACAAACTCTAGTTTCTTCAACATGGAGTTATACCTGGCTCCAGCCTTAAGATTAAACAGTGGTTTGTACCTGTTGAAAGCAACTAACCTGGTGCACCATTATGCCAACAGATGCTGCTATGGGGGAAATTTCCAAAGGTTTTCTTGAGCTTGTGTTACAAAGGAAAAGTCTTCATATTCATCCCTCTGAGCACAAACCAGGAGCATTTACTCCCAGAGGAATTGTTCTGTTTATCCTTCACTCTTAAGTAGGATTATCAGTAAAGAGGGCCAAACATACAAAACAGATCTAGTTTAGGTAGTGTATTTTCATAGTTATCATTTCTGGTAAGTATTCAACACACTTAGGTGCAACCATCAAAAATTAGACCTGCAGATAGCTGTCTAGGCTTCATAGTCGCAGAACCAAGGCAGGAATCTCCAGAGGGCAATTCAACTTGCATAACTCAAACGTGTAGCTTTAGAGCACTTTGACATTTGATTTATCTTTTGACACCAATTAGACTCCTACTTAAGTCACAGTATATTGTTTTCAAAATGTCATATTTCTCCATCGTCTGAAGAAGGGGGAACGAAATAGCTTAGGTCCTAGCTTTCCCACAACTAAAGTTAGAGAGAATGAAACTCCTTTCTCATTTCTTCTAACTTGCTGGAATCATTAATTTTGGATTTTAGATTACAGTACCTAGATAACCTCCTCCCTGACTTTGCTTCCAGACACTAAAACCCAAACCTTAAAGTCCAGATTAGTTATTGGTCAAAATCAGAAGCTGTTTAGTTAAAAAAAAAAAAAGGCCTGAGATGCAAATCTGAAATCACTTCAAAGGTCACAATACAAAGCCTTTTGTTTTTCTCCAATATGAATGATCAGCAGTCAGCAGTTAAGGAATAATGTAAAGCTCTTGATCAGATACAGGCATCGACATGATCTAGCTGGGGGGTGTAGGGCTGGATGATCCTGTGGGTCCCTTCCGGCTCGGAGTGGCCTGTTAGACTGTGAGGGAACTAGATTTGTGTTTACCGTCCTGGGATGTGCGTTCGGTCTCTGTATCGGTGTTAGATGGTGAGTTGGACTAGATGATCCTTGTGGGTCCCTTCCAACTCATAATATTCTGTGAATCTGTGAATCTGTGAATCTACATCCCATCACCACATGCATATATGGAACAAACCAGGAACATTTACTGTCAGGGACAAGCAGTTATTTTTAAATACAGCCAAAGTGTTTTCAGAAGGGGAATTACTCACATGCTGCTTTATGTAAACCAGCAGCTTTGTTATAAGCTCCCTGGGACAGTTATCTATTCTGCTGAGAAGCCCACTTCAGCCACCCAGTAAAAAATAGATGTATAATGTAATGCACAAAGACTTCAGGGACACATTTGCCATCCTAATAACAGGCAAAACAATTTCCCATTCAGTGTTTAACACAATAGATTTAAGTGGATGAATAGTGTAGTCATACTACTAATCTAGATGACATCTCGGACTGTGCCACAAGCCAGTACCTAGCAGTTCTCAACTTTAGGATTTCTGTCTTGGGTGCCTTATTGCTCTCTTAGACTGAGATGCCCTAGTAGACATGAAAATAAATACATGCTATGACAGTCAGACAATGGCAAAAATCAGTGTGGTGGAGCAGCAACTCAAATTTATGTAGCATTTGGCCCCTTCTAGAAGACAAATAATGGATCAATCAATTAATAGATTAATATTCATTGTGTAGCTCTGCTGGCAATCTTTCTTCCGCATCCTCATGAGGGGAAGCAGAGAAACAGGTACAGATCTTTTTACTCTTGTAACCTGTGACAGACCACAAGGAAAAAGAATGAAGCTGAGTCAAGGGAGGTTTAGGTTTGATATCAGCAAAGGGGTTTTCACCCAGAGGACGGTTGGGCACTAGAACAGTCTCCCCAGGGAAGTGGTCACAGCACCAAGCCTATCTGAGCCCAAGAAATATTTGGACAACCCTCTCAGGCACATGGTGTGACATCTTGGGGAGGTCCTGTGCAGGGCTAAGATTTGGACTCGATGATCCTTGTGGGTCCCTTACAATTCAGGATATTCCCATGATTCTGTGATTTTACTGCTGCCAGTAATCAAACTGTGCGACCTGAGTGCACTTGTCTGAGTTATATACTTCCCACTTCACTCACCCATTGCACTCATTAGCAAAAGTCTGAAGAAAAATTATTCCATTTGTATCTATTTCTTATCTAAAATCAGTGCCGGATCTTCAGCTGTCAAAACATCCCTGTGCTTGAAGGTAGCCAAGCATTTCTGAACTAAGATTTGCGTTTTCTCCTATGTTAATTACAGGAAAAACATGCTGAGCTGCTCTTGAGCCAGAAATCTCCTTTTTGCCACACAGGAATGTGTGACATACAGCTTATGACAAAGAAACAAAAGTCACAGCTGTATTCAGTGCTTAAGTGAAATTGAACTTGCATGTTTCAGAAACCATTGCAAAAGAATTTAAAAGGATCTCACAGGAACAAAAAACACAACTGTAATCTGCAGTGGTACCATGATAGTGGCTGAGTTCCGCTTGTCCTAACTGTGCTTTCTTCCACAGGGAGCAATAACAAAATTCTGAATTTCTCAGTTAACAAATCTGCCAATGACACCAAGCTGTGTGATGTGACTGACATGCTGGAGGGAAGGAATGACAGGCAGGAGAGGTGGGTGCATGAAAACTTCATGAAGTTAACAAGCCCAGGTGCAAGATCCTGCACCTGGATTGAAGCAATCCCAAGCAAAAATACAGACTGGACAGAGAACAGATTGAGACCAGCCCTGCTGAGAAGTACTAGGTGGTGATGGCGGAGGAGAGGCTGGACATGGGCCACCAATGTGTCCTTGTAGCCCAGAAAGCCAATTGTATCATTGTATCAAAAGCTGTGTGGCCAACAAGTGGAGGGAGGGGATTCTGCCCATCTACTCTGCTCTGGTGAGACCCCACCTGGAGTACCACATCCAGCTCTGGGGCCCCAGCACAGGAAGGACATGGATCTATTGGAGCAAGTCCAGAGAAGTGCCAGAAAGACTGTCATAGGGCTGGAGCACCACTTCAGGATGAGAGATCTGGGATTGCTCAGCCTGGAGAAAAGAAAGCTCTGGACAGACCCTAGAGCACCTTCCGGAAAATAAAGGGGACCTCAAGAAAATCAGAGAGACTTTTTACAAGGTCATGTAGTGATAGGACAGGTAATGATGGATATAAACTGAAAGAAAGTAGGTTTAAATGAGATACATAAGGAAGAAATTCTTTACTGAGAGCATGGCAAGGCACTGGAACAGGTTGCCCAGAAAAATTATGGATGCTCTATCCCTGGAAGTATTCAAGGCCAGGTTGGATGAAGCCCTTAGCAACCTGGTCTAGTGGAAAGTGTCTCTGCCTGGGGCAGGGAGGTTGGAACTAGATAATCTTTAAGGTCCCTTCCAATCCAAACCATTCTATGATTCTTATTTCTATGATTATACTGTAACTACCATTGTGTAGGGGTGAAAGGACAAGAAAAAAGAGATATAAACCCAGCTCCAGATAAAGAAATAACAACACAGCAATGAGATGTGTTGTGACACTGTCGTTGCAGAAGAAGAGAATAGAGATGGAAAAGGCAATTGAGATGGAAGCAAGAAATGGTTTATGATAGTAAACAGGCTCATTGTAAAGGGAAGTGAAAAGGTCACAGAGATGAAAGACAATGCTATGTGATGAAAGGACTCCTATTAGTTATAGCAACAGGTTCTTGAAAATGGAAATACTGTACCACTGCGTATCTGCTGATCCTAGATGAGCTGCTAGTGAAAGACTGTATGAAAGTGACACTACTCAAGGAGAAACAGGGCAAAAATCATTGAATGAAAATACTAGAGCATGTATGGAATTATGGAATTACTGCTAAACAGCTTAAAGAACTAGTGAGTGGTAGGAAAGTGTCTGCCACTGTATGACCTTATAGAAGTATTAGATCTGTTATGTCTGTATTATATCAAAGCACACTGCTAAAGGAGCCAAGAAAGTGTTGCAGAAAATCAAGAACTGCAAAGAAGCAAGAGTTTGTACAAGGTTCCCAAGAAAACAAGTTATTCAACCTTTCACTACTACTAGGCCAGCCTGGGAGAAGGGGTTTGTGGTTTAGCATAAGAGGTGGCTGAGTGTGCAGTGTATCTGCAGTGGTGATGGGAGTGAGGAAAGTTGTTGGCTTGGAGTCAGTCATCCTGCAAAACGATGGAAAGAAGGTATGCCAGTCTACTGAAGAGTTTCATGGAGCTGACAGGTAATTGCTTAAGATGTTCTACTCTTGTTACAGGGGTTTCTACTCAAATGTCTGCCTAAATTCTACTTCAATTCTAAACAAAGAGAAGGGGGAAAATAGTGAGCAGTAAAACAATAAGAATATAAAAGAATAAAAAAGAACAGTACATAATAAGAGAAAAATCTCTTCCGAATAAGCAGAGCTGTGCAAATGGCAGTATCACCTCCTAAACAACTCCATGGTAAAAATGTGAGCAGTATCACCTCCTAAACAACTCCACGGTAAAAATGTGAGTCATTGTTAGGTAAGGTCAATCAAGGAGCTGTGTGACCAGGTGAGTGAGGAAGGGACACAGGAGAGGAACTGCACACAAGTGAAATGCTGACTAGGGAAGAGAATATACAGAGTGTCTAAGGCAGTCTGGAGATTTCTCTTTTACCTTCCTCTACTTATACAACAGAGCTACGAAGTCTGAATGAAGCAAACCCCTCTCCTTTTTCATCCCAGAGGAGCGGCTGCCAGAACAGCAGGTGTTTCAACATGTAGATCCTGTTGGTCCTATCACTTTCTCGTAGAACTAGTGAGCCTAAGTTTGCCTGCATGCTCCTGCCCACATAAAACAGGGGAGTCAGATCCCAAAGACAGTCTTCTGTCTCAGCTAAGCTAAAAGAATGAGAGACTCTAGCTAAAACAATGCCTGAAGGTACAATGAGATTAGTTCATAGTGCTGAGCCTCAGCTGGCCTTTCTGGAAGCTGCAGCCTCTGGGTAGTGTGGCTCTGAATAATAAAAGGAAGAAAACACAGAGATGTCACTACTATTTGCATGTTATAGAAAATCTATTAATTATGTCAGCTAGATACTTCTGTGTTATACTGAAAGGGTGGTGGGACCAGATCTCAGCTTACCATGGTGCTTCCAATTCATAAATTATCTGAAATGCCCTTGTTATCTTTGCATAGACCTAAGATGTTCTCTTCTGAACACACTGACTGTGCCTCTGCTGAGTCTTTTCCCTTTGGATCCAAGCTACTACATCACAGCATTATTCCATATTACTCTTTCTGATGATGGCATCTGTTTGGCTCGCCTGAGTAGGTGTGTGATTACATGAGACCAACTAAGTAACAACAAGTGACCTATAAAACTCCTGAATAAGCTAGAATTTGGTCAATACACTTCAAAAGACCCATTTTAGAAGAGAGTACAAGTTATCTCAAGTAGATGACATTCATTTGAAATGAATCTCATGTTATCCACAGTCCTATTTCTACTTTTTTAAAATTTTTTAATTTATCTTAAACAGAATTTTCTTTTGGCTTTGCAGTACTTCTTACTTTTTACTATATGCTTCATTGAGCACATAGTAAAATCTGCATGACTATAAACTCTTCATTTGTTAAGTACCATAACGGTTTCAGGATGATTGGTTGTGACAAATGTAAGATGTTTTGTGCTACAACGATCTTGAGAGGGCTGTGAGCATAAACTGGAATTCTCTGAGTGTATTTCTCATTACATCCCATCATTTTACTATCTTTCAACAATGATGTCCCTTGTTTTCATTCCAGTGTTGCCTTGGGGATAAAGTAATGAGTCCTCAGAGCATTTTCCTCTCTCTCTGAAAGGGAAGTACACAAAGTACCAGACAGAGGAGAAGATAAAAAATCTCACATAGTAGGAAAGCAGAGAAGGAGATGGGACTATACATCAATGAAATTGTGAGTATATTTGATTCATGCTGGCTCTAGGCATACTTGACTGATCTGTAAGAAACACTAGCCTGGTCTCTTCTGCAAAACTCCATTGAAATAACTTTAGGTTTCCCATACTAACTGATCCCTTTCTGTTTGTCTCAGCTGCTGAATTTCAAGTATCCTTTCTGTGCATTTGAGTATGGACTCAAAACAAGCATTCTAACTTTTAGAGAATTCTGTGATAGACCTTGGTATTTTTTAAATAAAAGGAAAGACAATAAACTTTTGGGTTGCTTTCTACATTGCTTGTTACTGGAGACTTTTCCATAACTATGGTATCATCACTAATTTCCAGCATATAATACTGAAATTAAATTACAGATAACACATAATTTTCTACATCTTTAGCTGCCAGGTCTTGGCAGTGCTCTGAAGATTGTATCTTGGACTCTCTAGCACTTTAAGCATGGTAATGTCTTTGTTTCAAGGACACATCTCTGTTCCTTGACTTCATAGAATCCTGGTAAGTTGGAAGTGACAAGTATCATCAAATCCAACTCCTGGACCTGTGCAGGATACCACAAGAATCACACCATGTGCCTGAGACTGTTGTCCAAACACTTTTCAAACTGAGAGGCTTGGTGCTGTGACCACTTCCTTGGGGAGCCTGTTTCAGTGCACAGTCATCCTTTGAGTGACCCCTCCTGACTCAGCTTCAGGCCATTTCCTCAAGTCCTGTTACTGGTCACAAGAGTGAAGAGATCAGTAGTCATCCCTCCACTTTGCCTCACAAGGAAGTTGTGACTGCAATGAGGTCTCTCCTCAGTCTCCAACAAGCTGAACAGATCAAGTGGCTTCAGCAGCTTCTCATACAGCTTCCTCTCAAGGCCTTTCACCATCCTTGGAGCCCTTCTCTGGACACTCCCTAATAGCTAAATATCTTTCCTATATGGCAGTTGCATGAGTCCTATGTGCAAAACTGCACATAGGACTCAAGGTGAGGCCACACAAGGTCAAGAGCAGAGTGGGACAATCATCTCCCTCAACCAGTTGGTGATGCTTTACCTGATGCCCCCCAGGATATGGGTGGCCCTTCTGGCTATCAGGGTTCTGCTGAATCATATTCAAATTGCTGTTGACTGGAATCCTCAGGTCTCTTTCCACTGTGCTGCTGTTCAGTCTCTCATTCCCTGGTCAATATACACAGCCAGGATTGTTCTGTCTCAAGTGTAGGATCTTTTCAGAAATTACCAGAACCATTCTTTTGCTTCCCCTCCTGGTATATGTGCATCTGCTTCTGCTTCTGTAGAATAAGAAGACCTTCACTGCTGACTGCTGAAAGGCGAGTTGGTCAATGCTTCTCCCAGCTCTACTTGCTTTGTTGAAATGGGATCAGATCTAGCCCTCTCCATTTTCTGTTTCTGCAGGATTGACCCTGGGTCATGAAAGTTGACAGCATGGCTGTGGGCTTTGCTGCCATGGCTTCCAGTTGAATGAATGTTTCTCCGAAGCACGGAGACTGACTTGGACAACATCTTTGTGCCTGGATCCCCAGGGGTCTTTGTCTTCACCACTCAATGGCTATTTCAGTTCCCACCTTTTTTGCCCAGGAAATAAATAATCTCTTTGAAATTGCTGCGCTTGTCAATGCTGTTGTCCTCTTTGAATGGCAGAACATTTGACAGCTTTATGCCCTATCACGGAATCACAGAATCACACAGAATACTGTGAGTTGGAAGGGACCCACAAGGATCATCTAGTCCAACTCCCCAGCTTACACCCATACAAAGACTGAACCCACACCCCAGGGCTGTGAACATAAATCTAGTTCCCTTNGTCCCTCTCCACTTCACTACTCTCAAGCCACTCCTCCTCCAGCCGATAGTGATGCATGGGGTTGTTATGTCCAAGGTGAAGAGCCCGGCATTTAGTCTTGTTAAATCTCATACTGTTGGACTCTGCCCATTCCTCCAGTCTGTCAAGGTCCCTCTGAAGGGCCCTCATACCCTCCGGCAGTTCGACATTTGTCCCCAGCTTGGTATCATCTGCAAACCTGCTGATGTTTAAATGTAAAGAAAAGGTACAAAAGAGAGTTTCAATAAATGGTTTCCATCCTTCTTTTTATGTATCCAAAACACTGCTTTAACTACTTACTGAAGGACCAAACCTTTAAAGTTAAAGAAGCCATACACAAATTCAGTGGAAGAAAAGGATACAACTATACAAATAAGAATAAAATATCCTGTCTCCTCATCTGTCCTTCACAAAAATATATCTTGAGCAGAATCCTGATTTTTTTACAATCAGTCTCTGGGTCCCAACACACTGCCACCAGTCTGGCCTCCCACATCATATGGGCTCTGCTCAGCTATTTCTCTCTTTAGTCACACCAAGAATTTGCTTTATGGCAACAGCTTCACCAGGGATCTCAAAAAGACAAGCACAGCTCAAATATAATTTAATCTTTGTCCTTCCTTCCTGCCTGCCTGCCTGCCTGCCTTCCTTCCTTCCTGCCTTCCTGCCTTCCTGCCTTCCTGCCTTCCTGCCTTCCTGCCTTCCTGCCTTCCTGCCTTCCCCAAAACTGTATTTTTTCCCCATTGACGTTACTTTTGCTTTTGCTTACACCCTTGGACCACTTTGAAGCTGTAAACTGCAATTCTCATTTCTTCATTCCCGTCTGGTATCTTGAATGCAAAAGCTCATTCCCAGAGGGGAGAAGCTATCCAAATGATCCTAAAACATCCAAACATCTCCAGTCACTACAGAACTATGGATAAACAAGCAGATACAGGTTATGAGACTCTGGGGAACAGGAATAAACATTTTTTGAAGATAACTTTTCCTCTGGCATTTTTCTGCACTGGCACTTTCAAGCATCTCCTGCATCCTGCCACCTTTCACTGTAATACTGTCATAACTTATCAGCGATGCCCAGGTGGTATTTGCATTGCAAACCTCTAAAGAATATCTAGGTTCCTCAGGAAAGGAAAATGTTAATTTGGTAGCTCGCATTTTCCCCTCTAATATGAATTCTCAGATTGATATTTCAGGACAATGTAAAGAGCACAGACTTGAAGAGGGTTCTGTATTCCAGATAAGACATGAAGTAAGAGTCTGCTGCTTACAGTGACTAAAGATACTGTGACACTTTTGTCTAAGGTGTATTATTTCCTCTACTCTGGTAAAATCCCAGCTGTGAACATTACATTCCTTCTATCTATTTTCTCCTTAAAATTAAATTGGATAGGATGGCTTTCATTTCCTGTCCCCGCACTTCTTGTGTTGTGTGGCTACAGGCAGTTAAACAACCACAGTGTTTCACCCTGGAGGTGCCTGTATACCAGTACAGGGTGAAATAACCTTTTATGAAAAGATTTGCCTGCCTCACAGGAGTGTTGTGAAGTTTAAGGTTTTTGGGTTTGGTTTGGTTTTTTTTAAAGAGGATTGAGATAAAAAGCACCATGAGTATACAGATGACCTGCACAATTACAAGGAATTGACAAATTTCAAATGCAATTAAGATCCTCATTTCCTGAGATTTCAGTTTCCTTCATCATTTTTTGAGAGGAGAAATCAAAATAAAAGCAATTGAAAGGTAATCTAGATAGGAAACAAAAACCAAACAGAGCACTTTTCTTCAAAGAAAAGAAAGTCAGGCATGATCTCTACAGGACATATAAAAACTATTGTGAAGGATAGCTGTCATATTAATGCATTTTCAGGTCTTTTCCTGCAGCTACTTTGAAGACATGTGACTCAGCTTTATTTCTTTTATTCAGCAAAACTAGTGCTTGATTTGAATACTAAAGGATTAAAAAAAAAAGATACAATGAGAGATCTCTGTCAGCAGTCGTACAGCCAGTGAAATTCCTGATGAAAATGATGGCAGATGCCTAGGTTACATTGGTACCTTGCGCTTTCGTCTCTCTTTCATTAAGTTTTGCAGACCTGGAGACTTGGCATCTGAGAAGAATTAACCCCTTGGGGTGAAGCAAGGGAATGTGCTTAAAATTGGGTTTTAACATTATTTTCAAGAAACTTAGTAAACACAAGGTGTGGTTAGATATTCCATGCACTCCTGGCAGAGGGAGACTTCAGAAACATCTCTAGTTACCACACTGGGGGATCATCTCCCTTGGAAGGGTAATGGCTATTATTAATCCTTCTTTCTGGCAATATCCAGCATGATAGAGTTTCAAGTACCAACAAAGATCAGTCCTTAACCTTATAGTCTGAAACTAAATTTAGTGCCAGAGGTAAGGTGAAGGAGTACAAAGTGCTCCTTAGGATGGTCTGAACTGTCTGAAACAGCCAGGTAGTATCATGAGTAGGGATGACCTTGAGAATCCTCCAGTCTATTTTAGTCACACAGTGATTGTAGAAACTGACTGCTTCATTCTTGATGAGTTTTATCAAATACCTTCTGTGAAAGTAGGTGTATACACCGTAGGAAGAAAATTAAGGGCAGTCTATTCTCATTTATTTTCAGAATTTTCCAACTTGCAGTTTAATGAAACTTTGTAAAACAAACCAAAATTCTTCCATTTAAACCCTCTTTTTTAAAGTCATAACTTTATTTTTCTTTTTTTTTTCAAAGGTAAATATACTAACTACAGGTTGACCTCAAACCCTAATTTACAATTATTTTATCTTAACGAGTGTTTATTTTGCTTGTATTATCTCATCTCGTTCTTCCCTGGATATTTGATGATTAGCATATGTTGCAGACAAGATCAAAGAGATCAATTTACAGTTTGTGAGCTTTATAAGGGAATTATTTGATTTTTGAAAACACAACACAGCTCTTGTGCATGCAAAAATCTACTTACTTAATGGTATGTAAAGAAAAGATTTCCATGAACTCTTTTGTTTGATAGAACTCATTCTTCCATCTCATACAAAAATCAATTAAGATTGAAATGCAACTGAACTGTGTATGTGTAATTTTTTTTTAATCAATAGAGCTCCATGTCTCCAGATTCTATTGAAGTATGTTTTCAAAGATCTTTTGTTCTCACCTGCCTATGAAAAATCATTTGCTGCATCCTGGATCTCAGCTCACAGCGACTGCCTGAATCCAAAAGGTAAAGCAGTCCATCCCTATGGAGGATACCAGCTGTCTCATTGATTCTGCATGGCTCTTGGCTCATGCTGAAGTGGCACTGGCATAATTTACAGAGAGAGGTGTATAATGAGGCAGCATCATGTTAACTATTAGCAGGGAGAAGCAGAACATCTGGTCTGGAGGAAAAGAGAAGTCCAGAGCTGAACTATCAGCATCAAAGCATGCATTTGTGGAGCAGTGTATGCCAAAATTCACTGTATAGAAGCAACAGATTTGAGGATGAGAAGAGACACAAGAATAAGAATAATAAAATAGCAGAAAAAAAACTCATTTTCTATTTCTCTTCCATGAGGTGTGTTCTTGGTGACTTAAAACCAGCACTGTGAAAATTCTTCTACTCTAATGGAAGAAAGGATATTCAGAATAATCCTCATATTCTATAAATGCACAGTTATTCCCTGAATATTTTTTTAATCTATTTGTCTCTATGCCATTCACAGATGAAGTTAACACTTTTTTGCAATCCCACCAAAATCCCAGCTAGGTGAAATATTTCCTATCCTTTTCAGAGAGCAATTCTACAACAGGAGTTTGAAAAATGTCAAGAAGCACCTAGTCTGTGAGCTGGAAGCAATCTCCTCATCCATGTTTTCCACAGTTTGGAGGGATGAGGATGTAAACAGTAAAAATTATTCATCAAAACTTGGTGGAGATGGCAGGGAGTGTTTTAAAAACAGAGACAGAGCCGTTGCTAGCAGGCGCATTCACACCAGGTGCTGGATCTGTTCTCCACTGACTATAGCAGCAGGACACTGGTAGTTTTTGAAATTATATAGAAATGTCAGGGTATATTTCAGTTTTGCTTTTGTTGGACTAATACTTTTAAGAAACCTTGGTTTATATCAGCAAAACAAAAGGAGCAAGGAAGTGTCTTCCTATTATCTATAAGGGCCGAAACAGTCTCTGCATCAGCTTCCAGAGTACAGCTTTCTCTTTGGCTGCAGTGTCAGACATCCAAGTGCATGTATGGTAGTAGCCTCACAGTTCTCTCATCATCATTCTGGGAGTGCTCCTTGCTGAATTGGAAGGGACCCACAAGGATCATCTAGTCCAGCTCCCAAGCAACTCCCGAACAGGGATCGGTCCCCCAACCCCAGTGCCATGGGCACCAACGTCTGTCCATCCGAGCCTCCCATTGTCTAGACCATGTCATTGAGTTCCTCATCCAGTCTTTTCTTAAACACCTCCAGGGATGGCGACTCCACCACCTCCCTGGGCAGACCATTAAGGAATCTGGTCAAGTACCCACGATGCCAAGTCCAGCATTCCACAATGAAATCTGCCATTCTCTCTTACAGTCATGGGGGAAGGTGACTCTAAGTTTTGCTCTTTGCTTTGGCAGGGTTAGGATTCCCAGCATTGCTCTGTCTCAAGAGCATGAGATTTAACAAGTCTAAGTGTCATGTTCTGCACTTTGGGCACAAGAACCCCATGCATTGGCATAGGCTGGGGACAGAGTGGGTGGAGAGCGGCCAGGCAGAAAAGGACCTGACGGTGCTGGTTGACAGCAGGATGAACATAGCCAGCAGTGTGCCCAGGTGGGCAAGAAGGCCAGTGGCATCCTGGCCTGTATTAGGAATAATGTAGCCAGCAGGACAAGGGAAGTTATTCCTCCCCTGTACTCAGCACCGGTTAGGCTGCACCTTAAGTCCCGCATCCAGTTCTGGGCTGCTCAGTTTAAGAAAGATGTTGAGATACTTGAATGTGTCCAGAGAAGGGCAACAAGGATGGTGAGGGGACTGGAGCACAAGGTCTATGAAGAGTGGCTGAGGGAGCTGGGATTGTTTAGCCTGGAGAAGAGGAGGCTCAGGGGAGACCTTATTGCTGTCTACAACTCCTGGAAAGGAGGTTGTAGCCAGATGGGGGGCGATCTCTTCTCCCAGGTAACCAGTGACAGAATGAGAGGACACAAGCTATGCCAGGGGAAGTTTAGGCTGGATGTTAAGAAGGAATTTTTCACAGAAAGAGTGATTGGCCATTGGAATGCGCTGCCCAGGGAGGTGGTAGAGTCATCATCCCTAGAAGAGTTTAAAGAGAGACTGGATGTGGCCCTTAGTGCCATGGTTTAGTCGGTGAGATGAGGTTAGGTAATAGGTTGGACTTGATGATCTCAAACGTCTTTCTAACCTAGTCAATTCTGTGATTCTGTGACTACTTTAGAATTAATCATCTGATAACAGAGTTAGTTGTGCACCAAGACTTTGTCCTTCTTGCCTGTTCATCTCTGAGCTATTATCTTTGCAAAGTGTTATGAGATTGATTTCTATTTTCTTATATTGTTAACTGTGGAATAGTTAAATCTGCCAAGGACCCTTTAAAGAGCATCTCTACCAACTTTCCTGCAGTCCCATCTGGCTATTCATAGCATGGATTTGCTATGACATGCTTTAACCGATACAGCAAATAAAAGCATTGTTGGAACATGAGATTCCCATGACCTCTCTCAAACCCAGTTAGGACTCCCAGAAGTCCCTTATTTCACATCGCAAGAAATCAGATAGCCATCAGTAAGTTATCAGCTCCTTAAGCAGAATACTAATCTGTCATATTCGCCCACTTCCTCCTCTTCTACTCCCAAACTTCTCTAGTAGTTTTTGACTCTGCACTGCCTGTTTCAGCTCTGATTAGGTACTCTCTACTCCCCCATCTGCCTGCTCAGAGCCATACTTCGTCTCCTTTCTTAATCATCTTTTCTTATCCTACTTTTGAGTTTCAAAATATGTTGTGCCTTTGGGGATTTGCTAGTCTGTCTTTTACTCTTTCCTGCTCACTGACTCTTTCAGGTCCTCCTTTCTTTGTAAATACCAGGAACACTGAGGGTTGCACCTTGTATGCTCTGTTCCACAATTTAAGTGCTCTGAGTTTATATCTGCATTACTGGGTTTGTGACCTCTGTGAAACACCTTCTTCCTTTGTTTCCTGCCTGCTCATGCTGGTAGATCTCTTGGTATAAATATGTCCCCCTTTTCAACCAGTGCATGCGAATATGGGTTTTTTTGCATGGACTGAGGCACAAAGGGAAGGATGTATTGTTCCTAGGTTTTTCCTCAGCCGGGATGTGGAACACTGTTAGTGTGAGCCTCCATAGCCAGGAACTGCAAAATACTCCAAAATCTTAAGATAGAGACATAGCCGGGGGGCAGGGGTTTGCGGGGATGGGTACAGCATTAGAACAGGTCTTACGGACCCATCTGTGTGAATGTAAGTGACTGATCCATTTCTCTATAACAAATCTGGTGTCAGTCGCCTGACAAGTTACTGGGGGGGCAGAAACAACATGTCATCAAAATTAACTCCTTGAGTATTTCCATTTTGGTGCACAGAACATTTGATTAAAAGAGGCACTTGTCATCACTTCCTTAAGCATAGTCTTCTGACTCTTTTGTTCAAACCACTAAAAGCTAGATAGCAAATGCACAGGGAGTAAATTCTTCACAGGCAGGCATCTGGATCAGTGTATTGAAATTGAGTCTATTTTTAGGCAACTGATGCTAGCTTCCCCATGAAACTGCATATTTGTAGTTTTCAGGCTTTCTGAAGTGGATTCTTGCCATAAATTGATTGTAAATCATTTTGAGTGCCTGGGAGGAAGGGCCTGCTCCAAAGTCTATTGAAAATACATTAGAGTCTTTCTATTGATTTGAAAAGCTGAAGATCAAGCTAGCAAGGATTCATTCTGTCCATATAAAATACGGGTAATTTGCATTAGAAATGTAACATAAATGTATTTCTTATGCAAAACTCAGCTGAACAACACACTTCACTGCCTATCTAGCAAATTCCACAGCTGGAAATATTGTTCTCTCTTTTATATCCTTATTCTTCTTATCCAAGTAGCTAACCAGATATTTGGGTTTTTCACAATTGTTTCGTTAGCAGGATAAATTGATAAGAAAGTCTGTGATTGCTCTGGTACAATCCATTTTCTTTACAAGGAACAAGCATAAATCCTTGATACAGAAGGAAGAGCAATAGAATGCCATTCTTTTTGTCTTTTAAGCATTCTAAATCCGTCTTAACAATCATTCTGCCACAAAAGCTGATTTTTTCCCCTCTGGTTTTCCTTTAGTCATGCCACACACATTTCCCTGTTACCTGTTTTTCTGGTCCTTTCTGCTTGTTGTTTTCTTTTATAGCCACTGATTCTCTGCTTTATTCATTAGATCCTTAGGCTCTGAGACTGCTTTCCAGAAATTTGGGGCTGATGGGGTCTGCTGTCAGTGTTCGTAGTAGCAATTCCATTGTGTCAGTTGCTACTTAATACCTACTATCACTTCACTATTCTCAATTGTTTTAAAAGAGAGTGATTGTCATGTCCAGGAATTTTAGTGAAGACTGTGATTGCTTCCAAATAAAAAAGCTCAGGCCTACAATCCAGTTACAACATATAAGCAGTTGCAGTGCACTAGATGATCCATAATAAGTGTCCAAATATCCTTCCTTTTAGGACATATAAAATACATAGGAAATTCATTCAGCTAAGTCCCCAAAGAGTGTCATCCAAATCAAAATACATTTCAGATTGACCCACTTGAGGTACTCAGGCCACTGATGCTCAGAGTAGGCTATGCATAGACAGTATGTTCAAATGGGGTCAAATGGGAGGAGCACATGGTTTTAAATCTCTTCAGGAAAACCTGAGCTACCAATCAAGCCACACCTTGTTCTGTGAATCTGTATTACCTTGACTCATCATAAATTGTGAAGCAGTGGATATTTATTAAATTATTACTTTTTGCAGACCATGTAACTTGTCTAAGCCACACAGTGCTAAGAGAAATTCAGTGTCCAATGCAATTCTGTTATATTATTTTTAAGTGTGGTGTTTGATCATGGAGGGAATATATTCCCGGTGTATTCTATGGTCAATCATCAAATTGCAGGAAGTTTTTCAAACTCATCACATTTTAATTTTTGATCTTGTGTGACGGCCTGGAGAATATTTTTCAGTGTACTTATGAATTCTCATTGTTTTATGAGCTCTGGTTATGACTGATTTTCAACATAGAATGAATTTATGCACAAAGAGACCCTACTTGAGAGAGAGTGATCACTCATTGGAATGGTCTGCCCAGGGAGGTGGTGGAGTCGCCATCCCTGGAGGCATTTAAGAGAAGGCTCGATGACGAGCTCAGTGACATGGTCTAGTTGGTGGGGAGTTGGACTAGATGATCCTGAGGGTCCCTTCCAACTCGGAATGGCCTGTGAGCCTGTGAGAGACAGAAATGAGTCTTCAGGGCCTTGTATGGCTTCTCCCCAGGAAAATAATGGAACTCACTGCCTGAGCCATTAATTCCTCAAATTTCAAGCATCAAATTAAAGAAGGAATGGAGAATAGAAACAACAAAATTGTGGATTTGGGGTGGGTTTTTTTTACATCTACAATTCTTGGTTTTCCATTTCTTCTATTACTGGAATGCTTAAGCTCTCTTACAAAGGCTAAATGTGGTTAGCTTCAGCTGTCACAGAGCTCTGCAGAGTTAAATAGCCTGTCAGAGCTACCTCAGGAGGGCCTTGATGAAACCAAAACTATTTCAGCAGAGTGTACGTGAGCACAGTAACATTCCAGTGTTTCTGAACTCATATTAGTATAAAAATGAATGCTTTTGTATCTAAGTTTTGCATGCCCCCTCCCTCCTGCTACTGAATTAAAAAGCCTATTTACATCAAAACTAACAAATTGTGACATTACGCTCACAGGAAAAACTACAGAAATTAATAACAAAAAAGCACCTTGTGTTCAGGCTTCTGTATGAATTTTGCTTTCCCACATATTTTTTGTCTTTGCTATGCTTTATTAAGACAAAAATTTATACACACCTACATAACCTGTTTGCCCATGTTTTCTGCTCCCTGACCAAAGGCTTTCACCTCTCAACTCCATATTAAAAACGGGCACTATTGTTCCCCATATCATTTCTCTGTATCTTCAAAGAAGAAAAGGATGTAATTATGTTTTCTAATGCGGTGACAAGGAGGCATAAAAAAATGGAATTCCTTTCTGAGAGGCTTAAATTTCCACCTACATTATGCACCTAACTCAGATTTTTCAACTCCACTCCCATAGCTAATGCAGTTTCAGAACTGAACACAACTATATGCCCAAGCTAGGTATCAAAGATTTGACCAAGGTCATTTTGAAGTCTGGGATGGAGTGAGGGATTGAAGTTCTTTCCTTCAAATACCTTGTTCCTTTCTAGTGCACCTGGAATGGCACTGAAGACAGAAGCACTAGCTATTCATGTAATTAATAACCCTTCCACTGAAAACTGCTCCAGGCACACTCAGCAGCAGGAATAAGGATAAGTGGGAGGACCAAGCTGGATGAAAACACTTGGTAAACTATTAACCAGCCCACACATAGGCTTAAAAGGTTTGCATGTGTATATATTAATCTTTTCTGTAAACACACAGAGGACAATTACGGACAGGGCAGCTTAAACTGTTAGTGTTAAGAGATTGCTGACCCAACACAATTGCTACTGCACAACTCCTCCAGATACCTGTCCTTTATACTGAGGACATCTTAGCTGGGAGTGTTTCTGTATACATATATATGTATATAATGGCATTTGGTTCACAGTGAGAGATATAAAAAATATCACAGAAAAGGTCTTCATGACACCCAATAGAGAAGATCACCTTTGACGAGTTACTTTTAATCCAGTAACTCCAGCACAGAGAATTCATGATGGCTGCAGTTTGTTGGCAATAGTTTCAATAGGATGCTCACAGTCCTGCTCAGTGACCCTAGGTTAAAAAGCAGGTCTGCCCTCTGCATACCGTATTCCATCCTCATAAAGCCTGAATACTCAGACTATTAAAGCAGAGCAGCTCTCAGTGAGGGTGTATAAGTATCAAAAAACCCTGAATATAAACAAGTATTGACGTCTCTGCATTTGAGTACATGTTCTATCTGTCCTAGAAGCTCCAAGATTCTAGGAAAGCTATCACATCCTGATCTAGTTTCTCTGGGCATTCTGTTTTAATGGTTGTATGCTATTGCTGTTAGCTTTGAAAAAGGTCTCTGTTTCACCCCAGAAGCACAAATATACAAACTCTGAGAAATATCATTCTTCTGTACATCGCAGCACCTGGCTTCCTTGTGCAGTGAAAGGTACTGTATAAGGCGAGATATGACAATCTGAGCAATAAAATTAGAAATTCTAATCTCTCTATGCTGGGCGTAGAAAAGTTCATTGAGGCATTGGCTTACTGTAGTATGTTATCGAATTGTGATAATGCAGATAAAAAGGGAATGGAAATGGCAAAGTTATTAAACTAACTGTATCTGCAAGGATATTAATTTGATTTATCTCACTTATTAATACTGCCATCAAGCTTAAATGCAAATCCTAAAGTGTGAGTTAAATAGATGACTGAATTTACTTAAGGGAATGGAAAATAAAGGATTAACAATTATAAATGCTACTTCCTTACATGAATTTGGAAAAGAAAATCTTTCTTCTAAGTGATTCTTTGATACTCTTCTTGTTTTTTAATCCTCTTGTTAGGACTTTTTAAAGCTCCCATTGCAAACCAATCCATAAAGACCATTACTGTGTACAATTTTGCTTTGCTGGATATTATGTTTGTCTGACACTAACTTAATTCTCTGATGTTTCAGTACATGCTCAGAAGACGCTCAGAAGCATTTGGAAATCAGAAGACCTAGTGACCTCATAGAGAAACATGAATTGTTATTCTCTGCCTACAAATCAACAATATGCTCTAAGAAGTTTTAAAATTTGTATTAGGTTATTGTGATGCTAGCACACTCCAAAAGAAGAACTAAAATGTGAAATATATGGTTTCTGGTTTATGTGTCTTTTCCAGTGTATGGGATTCTTTCTTTACAGATTGTCTTTCTTTAAGGAAGAAGCTAGAGCTGTGTTAGATTTCCCCTACTGTAAACATTTGAAGGCCTGTGGCCAGGGGCTAGAACAATAAATCAGTGTATTTTGATACATCAAAAATGAAATCTAGTCTTATTTTAAAGAAATAGCAAAATTCCAGAATTACATGTAAGGTATAAATATTAGAATCAGATTGTTATCCCAATCCTGACTGAGGATATATCTATAATATATACTACAGTTTAAAGTCACTTGCTGAAGGTAATTTAATCTTAGAAAGACCATTTTATTAGGATGACTGTGATGCTTCTGGTACCCAAATAGGCTTGTTTCAATCAATGTTCTTCCGAGACATGGTTTTCTTTAACAATACACAATGCTTTGGTATATACTACCTATACACCAAATTATTGTGTCAGGATTAAATCATAACATAGCTGTACTCTATCCCCTGAAGCATACAGTATGGGCCTGGTGAAACGGATGTGTCTCTATGAGAACCTGTTGTGATTTTGAATTTGTAGACAACCTTATTTTAGATAAAAGTAATCACTCTTATTTCTCTGCAAAATTGTTCAAATCAAGGGTTGTGATTTTAATTATTGAACTCTGGTTACCTCTTACCAATTTCGGAAATCTGACTACACTCTGATCCCAGCCTTACAGCCTGTTCCTATTGGTAGAGCCTACAACAGACAAAAGACTTTAATTACTGTTTATCATGATGTGGAAGCAATTCATCAGCTGATGAAATGAGTGAAGAAAGGTTGGTAATACCATTGATGGGACATTCTATTTGGGTGGTTGCCAAGAGAAATGGGGATTCTAAACAAAACATTGCACACTGAAATTTTTATTTTAATATTAACCTTTCTGCTTTTCATTTTGGTAATCAGATTGTATGTTAAGGTGCAGAGAACTATAGAGAGACTACCATCATAGCTTAAAAATAGCTTACAAAATGCATTTGTCCCTCTATCCCTCTGACTGTCTCCCTCTCATTCTCTTATTTTCCCTCTTCCAAGGATAACCAGGTCCATATTGATGTTTGAGCCACATCATGTGGAGTGTAGAGGCCCAGATAAATTCATTTCAGTCACAAGGTGGATTGTGGTGGTGCATCCCCCAACTCCTGGCCAGGCTATGATCTGAGAAAAGCACATTAGGCTTCAGTCTTGATGAACTGAACTTGGACTAAGTTTATCAGAAACACAGTTTGTTCCCACAAACTAACAATTGTCTAATGAACACCTGTTTTTTAACAAACAGCCTTTGAAACTTATTTTTCTTACCTGAATAACAATGCAAGTGGAGTAACAATTTCTTATTGAACCTTCAAATAAAGTTACTGACTTGAATTGTGGCCAGGATGGAAAATTACTATAACTAAAGCCCATTCTCTTATGACCCTATAAACAGTGGTCCAAAGTGAGATCTTTTTAAGCTCTTGATTGCCAGAGGATAAGGGGCTAATGTGTATGTCTTAAACACCAATACTTCAATGTCTGTGGAGTCAACCAAGGACTATGAGTAGTCTGACACAAATTGTTGGTAATAACCAAGGACTACTCATACTGAGAGAAAGAACAAGATTCGACTGAAGAAAGGGGGCCAGGCAGAGACAGGGCACCTTTCCGTGAGAAAGAACGCCAACACAGTCAGGACAAGTGCAGGAATTAGGCCAAGCAGTGAGCATGGACTATAGTGTGGGACTGAGACCACCAAAGACCACCAAAGCCCTTTGACCCATTTCCAGAAGGGCGTGAAAGAACAGACTGTGCATAATAACTAATTTACACAGAAAACAAGAAAAATGTCTTGAGGGCACTGAAGCCTATCTTGTAGGCAGAGAAACCTCTCCTTAAAAAGATACCCTCCATCCCCAGGCAGTGCCTCCAGGACCCTGCACACCTCATCAGTCAGATCAACTGGATTGATGAATCAGTTTATCAGCTGATTGATCCTGAAACCAGGATTATCAATTGGATTGACATTGAAATTTGGATTATCAGATGGATTGATGCTGAAACCAGGATCAACATCTCATCTGTACTGATGCTGAAACCAGGACTGACATCCCATCAGCTGGACTGATGCTTGAACTAGGACTGGTGATCTCTTTTTCTCTCTCCTTTTCTCTTTTCTCCTCTCTTTCTTTTGTTCTTTCTCTTACTTTCTCTACCTTTTTTAATTTGTATTTTCCTTTTTGCCTTCCCTTTCATCTGACCATGTTATCCAAAATCCATTGCCACGGGCTTATACAGTAGGTCAGGACTAACATACAAATACCCATGCCAAGTGTGTAATCTACTAATAAAATTTTCTCATTGTGGACCCTCTGACTTTTGTCATTCCTTTTGACCACAAGCATTTACAAATCTTATTTGCTTCCTCTCCCTTAAGGGCAAGGCATCACATTTTTAGCTTTGGTCAAAAAACCCACGTCTGTTCTCTACTTAATCTCCCTGTACTTCAGTTTCCTTGTTGGCAAAGTGGAAGACAGGTTGGAAGTCAGAATTAGGGCATAACATATGAGGTATAATTAACATTTATAAAGTTTTATGAGAGTTGGGATTGTTCAGCCTGGAAAAGAGGAGGCTTTGGGGTGACCTAATTGTGGCCTTCCAGTACCTGAAGGGATCCAACTTGAAAGATGGAGAGAAACAATTTACAAGAGCATGTAATGACAGGACAAGGGTGAATGGTTTCAGACTGAAAGAGAGTAGGTTTAGATTAGATACTGAGATAAAATTATTTACTATGCAGGTGGTGAGGGACAGGAACAGATTGCTAGGGAAGTTGTGGATGTCTCATCCCTGGGAGATTTAAGGCCAGATTGGATGGAGCTCTGAAAAACCTCAGTGAAAGGTGTCCCTGCTCACAGCATGGAGATTGGAACTAGATGCTCTTTAAGGTCAATTACAGCCCAAACCATTTGGTGATTGCATGATTCTGTGATAACTGTTTTAGTCTCAGTCTGGTTGCAATAGGCCAAGAAATTCAGTGCTTACAAGGAGATGAGAGAAAAGAACAGTAAAACACATATTTATCCACACACATACTCATTCAGTATTGATATCATTAGACTCCTTTCTTTAGGAAACTCAGCTGAATTTGTTTGAAATACCTTCAAATAGTATAAGAAAAGTAATAAATACTCAAAATTGTAGGGAGGCTGATTCACTTCTGATAAAAATCTGATTGTATTCACAGAATCACAGAATCAGTAAGGTTGGAAAAGACCATAGAGGTCATCAAGTCCAACCTATCACCTATTACCTAACCTAGCCAAACCTGTTACCTAACCTGTTGCCATCCTGCTACCAACACACCATCCTACCTATAACACACTACCCTAATATCTAGGTCATGCCACCAAGTACATCATCCAACCTTTTCTTAAAGACCTCTAGGGACGGTGACTCCACCACCTCCTTGGGCAGCCCATTCCACTGAGAGATNGCATTGTGATAGGATCTGAACTGGGTACTTTGGGTGGGCTCATGTATGAAGCAGAAAAAAAGCTTAAAAACTGCATGCTGTGATGTGCCACTTGGACCACAGAGAATTTTCTAAGAGCTGTCATCCTTGGGCCAAGATCTCGGTTGGGAGGCTCATGGAAGACCTTTCCCTCTTGTGAGAGAGAGAGAGAACTTTGTGGAAGGGCAGAGAGATGGTTCCTACCCTGAATCTGGTCAGATAATACCAGCTTGCCTGGTTTACCCCTACCCTATGTTACCCCTTTGTCTCCTGGTGAAAAAGGGAATATTACATCTGTTGTAAGAGAAGGAGGGGGGGGGGGGAAAAGGTTGCCTTTTAAATGATGCTTCCTTCGCAGTTCTGATCCTGTTAGTTAGTAAATAAATCCTTTATATTCTTTCTTTGTAGTATGCCCTGTTTTTAGCCTGTGACCAGTTTTATTTTCCAGTTTTATTTTCCAGTGTTTTCTCCTCCAGGAGAGGTTGTGGGTGAGTCTCTAGCATCTAGCCAGGATCAAACCACAACACAGGCTGAACAACCCCAGCTCTCTCAGTTGCTCGTCATATTGTATTGTATTAGGCCAAGTCTTAAAATTGTAGTCCTGCAACATATTTACCATTCATTCTTAAGGTAATGTGCTTAAGATGGAATACATGCTTAAAAGACACACTAAATTGCAGTCATGCTCTGTGCTGAAAGTTAGGATTCATATCTTATGAACTTAAAATGAAAGGTAAGCCAAGGTTAGTCAAGGTTTATTATTATACCTGTGTGCAGCATGGTAATCAAACCTGTGGAAATGTCTGCGGATGTATCCACAATATCCCTTCTTAAATGGTTCTTTCACTAAGCTGAGATCTTGAACTAAGTGGATTGCTGTCTACCATGCAATGTACATAGAAAAAAAAAATCACCAAAAAAGCCCCTCACAAAAACAACAACAAAAACCCCCACAACCAAACTGAGAATAGAAAGCAAAATATTGTTTTGGCTATCATAGCACTTAGTTAATAATCATTGTAGGGGCACATGTCGAGTTTTAGTATTAAAATGAAGAGCTTCATATTAGAGATTATAGGGAGACTCATGTGAACACAGTGTCAGATATAGACAATCAAAGTGTCTATTGAGGCATGGAACTGCAATACAAAAGCAATCAGTGCAGAAAGCAAGGCAGTGACAATACAATTTTAAATCCATTTGACAGGCAAGCTATATCTGGTGAAACTTCTCAGGGTGAATGAATATAAAACTCATTATCAGTACTGCAGCATGCCCCATGACACTCCTTTATTTATTCAGATGAAGACTGGAGAGTGTGAGCAAATACAGCATCCCTGCTCTTTAAAATGTCTTTGCAGGTAAATCCTTTGCCTATATTTGTTTTCTGTGAACTTTCTATGAATCTCTCATGCAATCTCTCTGGTCACTGTAGGAAATCAAGATTTAGAGAAAGTACAGACCACGTAAATGAAGTGTGTTTACCTTTTAGAGTAGTCAATGAACACATTCGGGGTCTTAATGATACTGGAAAATACTGAATCTTCAATCTTGGCTTGTATCATTTAATGTTCTTATTTGACTATCTCAGATGTCTGTGAAGTATTACAGACTATTCAGTCGTGTATTTAAATGGTGAGAGTTACTTGGCTGGCAAAGTCCATTCAGTCACAGTGTGTGGTAACATACTTTACATCTGGACACAAATACTTAGGTTTTACTATGTATTTTCCACGTACCAATTTTCCCACAGGGACTGTTGATCCTAAGCAGTCTGCAGCCGATTTTAATCCATGTCACTGGCCAGCACCTTGAATCCTAATTTAGGCTGATCTACTCTTCTCCTCCCATTTGAATACAAAGAAATCTTCCAAATTAACATTTCTGAAATATGTTAAATGCACACGTTCTATCACATTTGTACATTTTTCGAGACAGAAAAACTCTTAAAGATCACAGTGTCAATGATTACCAGCAGTTTAGATGGTGATTTTTTACCCCAAATCCAGAACTACCTCTGATTTGATAGTCTGAAGCTTCAATAATCTTGTAGCACTGGTATGGNGAGTGACTGCGGAAACTGGGGTTGTTCAGCCTGGAGAAGAGGAGGCTCAGAGGTGACCTCATTGCCGTTTACAACTACCTGAGGGGAGGTTGCAGTCAGGCGGGTATGAATCTCTTCTCTCAGGCTGATGATGCCAGAACAAGAGGACATAGCCTTAAATTATACCAGGGGAGGTTTAGACTGGATGTCAGGAAGAGGTTTTTCACAGAGAGAGTGATCTCTCAGTGGAATGGTCTGCCCAGGGAGGTGGTAGAGTCGCCATCCCTGGAGGTGTTTAAGAGAAGACTGGATGAGGAGCTCAGTGACATGGTCTAGATGGTGGGAGGCTTGGATGGATGGAGTGTGGTGCCCGTGGTTCCAGGCTTGTGGGCCTGATCCCTGGGTGCGCGTTCGCTTGAGCGTTGGACTCGATGATCCTGTGGGTCCCTTCCAACTCAGAATAACTTCTGAACGTGTGTATGTGTGGATTTGTGATTTCTAGTGAGCTTTGAATCAGATCCACATACAATAATTATTATTGTTTGCTCTGTTTTGTGGTGGTAAGCTAGTGAAGATTCTGACTGTTCTTTTTCGGGTTTTTTCCTACCCTCATCCTTATTATAATATCTGTAATTGTGACAATAACAATCTGAACCTTGCCCTTCTCTTTGTTGAGCAATTTATTTGAAAGAAAATCCTAATCTCAATTTAGAAAGAGGTGAAAGAGATAGGTCATTTGAAATACAGAGTCTATCAAAAAATTTAGATGACAAAATCATTAAGATTCTATAACTGCCTCTGCATAACAAAGATGGTAATGAGAAGTGGAAATAGCATACTATACAATGTATTCATTGGAAAAATTGCTGTAATGAAACTTGAGCACAGGAAATAATACAAATGTAACCTGTTCTCATTATATTCTAGATTGACATCTCTGTATTCCTTCCTGTCATTTTTACTCTTGTATGAAAATCAAACCAAGATTTTGTCTTAAAAGTCACATTTTGCTTAACAGAATGTGTCACAGAGAACTGTAAGACCAGACATGAGGTCGAGCAGTCAAAGCACTCCTTTACAGTTCACATAAATTGGGAAACAAATCTCATGCTCAAATCTATATGCAGTATTTACCAATCATTACAACCATATTAAGATTTATCCAGGCTTTGGAAATATCAAGAGTAAGTCTTTGTGAAATCATTAACTAGTTAAAAGCTAGTTTGCGAGATACAAAGTGAAATCGTGAGTTTTCCTGATGAGTCATTCACGCAGATGATTACTCCAGTCATCCACAATATTCACGTCCTTGTCATCTGTAATGCAAAATGAGTAAGATGTTGCAGGGGTACTTCCATAGCACACTCTCTTTGGTGACCTTGATCTCAACTCTTTCAATCTCCTCTGATCAGAAGGAAGACTGGTGTAGTGGGGACAAGGATTCCTTACCTCATAAAATCTGGTATTAACTCAGTGCAGTGAGGCACATTGCATGTAACCTTTTTACAGTCTTCATCTAAAAATCAATTAACAAACAACAGGCCTGTGTTTACATAGGATTCCTTGTGCAGAGGCACTGACATACTGGAAAATGATGTTATTCTTATTCTTTAGACTCACCTATGATGGCGTGACACTTAATAGGTGGGATTTTCCTTCTCTTCCCATCTGTCTTGCTTCCTTTGAGCAGAATTCCAGCACTCGGTGCCTGGGGGCCCCTGCATCAATAAACACCCCTATGTTTCTAGGGTTACATTTTCACCTGACATAAGACCAAATGAAGGTGTTCTTCTGTATATCCAATTCTGTTTCACATAGCTCTGGCAACTGCCAGCTGGAATAGGAAGAGATGCTCTGATTTCAATAGTTGACAGTAGCGATACGCAGAGAGAGCCAACCAGTGACAACTGAAAAGGAACAGGATGTTACAGAAAACCTGTATGTTAACACCAGAGTCCAAGGCCAAATAGAGCACTGAAAAAGGTTCAAACCTCACCTTTTCCTTGCCCCAGCTGCCACCAGGAATCAGAACTAAACAATTCCCAAGATGATGTTTTTCTTTAGTGACTCATGTGAAGTGCTCCTATACACAGAGTGCACCGACTGTCAAGCACAGATCACATTGAATACATTTAGAGAGGGACAAAATGAGTGTAACTCAGCACCCATCTACTTTGTGGAGACCAAACTACATGCAGACTTGGGAATAACTCCATAGGCAATTTGGGGTACCTAGTGTACCACAAAATGGGGACTAGGCATCTGCTTATAACCAGAGGTATATAGCCAATCTACACACATCAGGTCTCCCAACCATTCTGCTCCTCCAAACAAGGACCTCCTAGAAGAAGACAAAAGTGTGAGTGAAGTGAAAAGACACAGATACAATTCCTGGCTTCAGCTATTCTTCTTTTCTTCTGTTCCAGTGATTACATTTACTCCCAGTGAAGAAGGGGAAGAAAAGAGAGTTATACAAGAAAAAAAATTAAGAACTGCTAATACAGTATGCAGCAGGCACACAAAATAACATTTTCCTAGTGTAAAGTCTTGTCTTATATTGGAAGAGTGCTTTTCCCCCATTTGAATTCATGGTCAGCACTGCATGCACGCATCTTCCTTAAAAGGTGTAGGTGTTACCTTCTGGGTGCATCTAAGGATTTGGGAAGTCAAGGCAAGGACAGAGAATTAGTCATGAACATCTTTTCTACTGGATTCACACATTTTGATCTGAGAAAAAAAGGCTCCCTGACTCTATTAAAACATGGAGAGTTTGCTGGAGGTCTCACATTAATTCTTCATTCCCTGAAATTTCAGTATAGCAAATTACAAGGAAAACTTCTCTAAAGAAAAATTTAGTGTGTTCAGAAATTTTTTCCAATACTTCACATGATATTACCAGGCACGTGACAAACTCTGGATATAGCATTTATGACACCTGACATCTAGAGCATTCCCATGCCTTTTCAATGACAGCTGCCAAGACGAAATAGCATCCTCCACCTGCACAACTTTATCCTTTCCTCATTTGTGAATTGAGATGTTTGGCTTTAAAGTAGCTCTCTGCACTGTACTCTTAAAACTGCTATTGTCACACAGAATCACAGAATACTATGAGTTGGAAGGGACCCACAAGGATCATCTAGTCCAACTCACCATCTAACGCCCATACAGAGATCGAACGCACACCCCAGAGTGGTGAACATAAACCTAATTCCCTCACAAGTGCACAGGCCACTCCAAGCCAGGAGGGACCCACAAGACCATCCAGCCCAACACCCCCCAGCTAGACCATGTCACTAAGCTCCTCATCCAGTCTTCTCTTAAACACCTCCAGGGATGGCGACTCCACCACCTCCCTGGGCAGTCCATTCCAATGAGCAATCACTCTCTCTGTGAAAAACCTCTTCCTAACATTCAGTCTAAACCTCCCCTGACGTAGCTTAAGGCCATGTCCTCTCATTCAGGTGTCATCAGCCTGAAAGAAGAGGTCCACACCCACCTGGCAGTAACCTCCCCGCAGGTAGTTGTAAACAGCAATGAGGTC
>WEKX01010856.1:50258-77654 GCA_013390025.1 Pitta sordida | reverse complement strand
GAGGGTCCAAGTCACTCAGCAAGTCTCTGACTACCTCCCCTTGGATTACAAGGGGGTTATACTGCACCCCAACTCCTTCCATGACCCTGCTGGTCCAGTTGTCCTGCAGGCAGTCTGTTTTACGGTTAAAAACAGAGGCAAAGTATGTATTAAGTATTTCTGCCTTTTCCTCATCTTTGGTTACTATATTACCCTCTGCATCCAATAAGGTGTGAAGATTGTTGCAGCCTTTCTTTTTACTGTTGATGTACTTGTAGAAACATTTCTTATTGTCCTTGACAGAAACAGCTAGGTTGAGTTCCATCTGAGCTTTTGCCTCTCTAGGTTTTCTCCTGCACAACTTAACAACTTCCTTAAACACACCCTGACTCACTTCCCTCTTTTTCCAAAGGCTGTACGTCCTCTTTTTCTCCTCTAGCTCTTTCAGGAGCTCTTTGTCGCTTAATTAAAGGGAGCCAAATGCTCCATCAGTGACATCTGACAGCAAATAAAAATCTCCTTCCTAAGGGCATAATGGGCAGGATGCAGTCATATCATCCTTTCCTCACATTAAATCACTCTATCTACGGCATTAGCGATAAGGCATTAGACGCATGGACTTCACACAAATATACAAAGCAGAATCAGGATACAAAAGGCAAGTGCACACATTTCTCAGAACTGAGCAACATGACATTCCATGAATAAATTAATGTGATTACTCCTCCAAAGAAAGACTAAGGAAAACAGCTGGCACTATTACAAGGTCAGGCACCCCATCACCTTAAGTATGGCCTTCTCAGTGGGGTGAAACCATGGCAGAGAAAAGAAAGAGCAGTTCCTTGCTATCTGGATTCACTTGCAGGATAATTTTTAGAACACCACAAGCATATACACAGTAATTGCCAGATAGTTAAACAAGGATGAAAAGCATGAGCAGATGAAGAAAAACTCTGAGTTTGTCCATTCTTTCCCCCCCACAGCTGCTGTCCAGCTACAGTCTTCTTCTCAAGTCTAATTAGCAGGCAAAATGATATTCTGTTTAATGGAGTTTGCATGTGGCATACAGTTGTACTGAAGTGCTATGGTAGAGGTTTTCTTAAGGAACTCTGCTAGTACAGTGAACCCCCTTTACACGCGGGCTGTTGGATCTGGTCTGCCTCCCACGAGTAGTGAAATCCGCAAAGATAGCGAACACACTACATAGTCGAGTACACCACATCCATAGCCCCCTCCCCATAAAAGGTCTGAAGGCTGGTCCTAATGGTGTGGCTCCCTCTACAATGCCTCTTTAATGGGGAGGAAACGCTTTTTGCCGCCTCCCAGCTCCAGGAAGGGAGCTTTTCTGAATGCAGAAACTGGCACGGCTGGTAGCCAGGAAGCCGGCACCGCCCCTCTCCCCCCGAAAAACCAAGCAGGCACAGAGCCTCCTGCCACTGCCCTTTCCCTGCCATGTCTCTGCTGGATTTTTTATCGGTTTTTTTATCAGGGTTTCTGGTTGCTGCTGTGTGTCTCTTGTGTTCAAACACGGCAGAAGCAGCATGCCTCTCCAGAGCAGGACTGTGGGGGAGGCTTGGGGAAAGAGTTCAGTGCTGGCCGGGGTGGTGCCGGTGGATACCTACTCCGGCACAGTACGATGGGAACAACAGCTGAACCGGCAGGGACAGTGGCAAAGGTTCACTCCCAGTTCGACATCTAGCAGCTCAGCCACATTCCCAGATGCAAGGGCTACACATGCCTTCACGACGGTCATGCCCCTGGCAGTGCTGGTGGCTCTGACCTACCCTTTAACCTGTAACAGCTGAAGGGAGGGCAGAAGGCGAAACGGCTTGGCACAGGAGTGAAGCTGACAATCGCCGCTTCTCCCCAGCTCGCCGCCACCCGCCTACCCCGTCCCTGGCGGGAGGGCAGCTGGAGTCCCCCTCCCTGGCTCCCACTGAGGCTGTGCATAGACCAGCAGCAACTGTGCAAGGCGAAAGAGCTTGTGGCTCTTTCTTTTTTGGTGGTGATTTAATTGGGATTACTGGTTGATATTCTCTCTCGTGTTCAAACATCGGGGAGGCAGCCAGAACAACACTGCGGGTTGAGGGAAGCTGACCATCGCTGCTGCTTCTCGGCTCTGGGATCTCCCTCCCTGCCTCTTGCCAGGGCTGTCCGATCTGCTCCTGCTGCAGCTCCTAAGTTGCACAGGGTGGAGACAGATGAGCAGGAAGTGCTGGCGCAGCCCCGCTCGTCCCTGAGCTGACTGCCCCATCCCGCAGCTCTCCCCTTCCCTCTCCTATCCTCCCTCCACACGTCTGCCCCACACGTCGTAGAAGGGACCCCCCAGGCCAGTCTGGTACTGACTGTTTCTGTGTTTATGACACGGCAATAAACATCTACGTACAAAAAAACCACAGTAACATAGATACTCTCCTGCCGCTTGGAAGGAACTTTTTGTTTTGGGCAGTGAGGAGGTGCCAGTGCCAGCACAGGGATTGGATTCTGACGTCAGGAGCTTGTGCCGCTGGCATCGGGACACGTTGGGCTATGTCGCCCATGTAACCCTGGTGCCAGCAAAGCCAAAACGTGGTGCTGATTCAGTGGCTCCACTCCTCTCCACCTGGGGTTTAAATCTCCCATCCGCCACCACCCCAAAGTCGGCATTGGCAGCGGGAACTGTCCCCCACCTTTCACTGGTTCGCAGACACGCCGCGCTCCATGCCCCGAACTTCCAGCATGGCGCCATTCGCTTTGTGCCAGCAGCACAGCAGTGGTCATGGCTTCACAGAGATGGGACCGGCTCCTCTTTCTCCTAAACGGTGAGAATGAAGCATGTATGGCAAGTCTGGTGGGCGGTGATGGCGGGGCAGACCAATTATATATTCATAACCTCATTATATATTCATGAGCTGATGGATTCCTGGTACGTTCTGTGCATGCATCAAGGTCGCACAGCTCGTGGAAAAATCACCTGCAAATACTGAAGCTCTCAAAGAGCGGACCGCAAATACGCAAGGGATCACTGTATTTAGATGTTGCAGAATCTGATTTCAGAAAGTGCTGAGTGCCCTGACAGACAGAGAGATTTTCTGTATAAAAACTAAGATGTCAAGGACAATGCAGAGTGAATCAACTCGTTGCAGCTCAAGAGGCTGCAGATCCACTGTGGCTCCCTGTGAGATACTGGATTCGATCTCACTGAATTTATGTGGGTCAGATCCAATTCACAGTAAGTGGAGAGAGGGGAGGCAAGGTGGGTGTGAAGGACTGGGCCTAGAGCTGCTAGTGGCTGTCTCCTAGTAGCCCTCCCACACCACATCCCCTAGAGCTCCTCTTTAGATGTGATACCCATCACTTCACCTGGAAGGGCACTGCGTGTTCAGGGAACCAGAAGCCCCACCTGGGGAGAGTGGCCACAGTAGCCAAACCATGTAAGCAGATGCACAGGGCCTCTATTTTGGAATTCAGCCTTTGGTTCTGAGACCTGGCGGCATGTGGCTCCTGGTGATAACTATTTCTCTCTCCCATCTTTCTCTCGTCATTTCTTTCTTCACAATTCTCATTTCTTTTCTTCCTTTACTGTTTTCTTTCTCTTATGGGTAACTTATAACTGATGAATATTGTATGGAGTTAGTGTTTGCTAGTGCCTTAGTGTAATGCTTAGCCTTGGTTGTAAGTTATTCCTATTAACACTTTTATCAAAACACCTATTCTATCACTAAATTAAAAAAATATATGTCTTAGCGAAAGCATGGAATTATTTTTGCTAGATGTGAATTCTAAAGAATTAAACTAAAAGCTTTCGCAAAAATCAGTTAAGTGAAATCTTTTAAAGCCTTAAATATAAATAATATTCCCATTTAGTCATTAAGCTTTAAAACTGAAAGTAACATCCCCATATCAGACCTACCAAGCACACAAACCCTACAGCATCTTCAGTGACACTAGACTTCAATGGTTAAGAATGTTAAATATGCCCCATAAGCCAAACAGGTTTTTGCTTTTTTGTATGCGCCATCTAGACACAATGATCCTGAGTCATTTATCCCATACCTCCAGCCTAATACACAGAAAATAATGTTGCTAATAAAAATCAGATTAAACTGGCAATAGCTTTTTGTTATTTTTAAATATTTCCTTTATTAATTCTTATGATACTATTTGCAAATCATAGCTCAATTCCAAAAAACCCACATAGGACTAGCAAGAAGATGCCCTCTTGAACATGAACAACTGCAAGGCCAAGGACAGATCTCCTTTCTCCCACTGGGTCAAAGAGGAGATCTCCACTGTTAAAAGAATCTAACTCACATACTATCCATGTCCCTGTTACATCCTCCCTAGAGAAAGGCTGATCATATCTCCTCTTCAGCACAAGAAGGAAAACATGCAAGACAGCAAAATCGTTCTACTTTTATCTATTGTCACTTGGAAGGACAGGAGGAAGGGGGTCTCACTGTGATATCTCCTTTCTTTTATTTAGTGATACAGCCTGGATCAGGAAGACACAACATTCCTGTTTCTGTCTTGCACAATTGAAGGCCACATTCTGTGTTGCACAGGATAAGCGACGGGCGCATTCAGGTTTTCCCAGGCAGATATCTAGTGCAGACCTGAATTTAGAAGTGTCTCACATATAAAGGACTGACGTGCAGAGCGAGGAAGGAGAGGGCACACACCAGTGCACTTATTTCTGACTGCACAGTAAACTCGGACCCCAGTACTCCAGTCAAAAGCACCATGCAAATTACCTTAACTGACCCCCATTTATTCACAGAGCATTTTATGCTAGAACATGCATCCCGTGAATTCCCTTGGCAACTAGCTAACAGCCAGCAAAATATTCCCTGCCAAATGCCCATTAAACTTCACATAACGTTCCTACACCAAAGAGGCTTTATCTCCAGTTGGTAGTCTCATTTTTTCAAGCATCCTGCAGTTCCAGATAAGCGTTAAAAAAGGTGTTCATTATTTGATGTTTCCTTTGTTCAGAAAAAAATTACAATAAATAAATCTGGAAAAAAAACATAAACAGACACCATTTTCATATTTTTAGTGGTGCTATTCACATGACAAAGAAAAAATACATTTTTAACATTTCTGCCCAGAATACTAAAGTCCTGCATTTTGCCAGAGAGACTATTTGGGTATAGAGAGTTTCATTATCATAGGTCTCAGCAGTTCTTGTCTGTATCATTCCCAACAGCATCTTGGATGTCACTATCACTTTCTGGGTAAGCAATTTTGATCTTCCACAGAAGACTATTAAAAGTAACCTAGATCTTACAGATATAGCACTTTAACCTGATAATTTTTAAAAAGCAATAGCCTTTTTTTTATTATTTAATAAAGATTTAGCACTGGGTATTAGCTCCTGGGCAGAGCTGTATGAAAAGTATATGTCGTATAATTTGTTATTGAAGGAGGAACATTGCCACCTTAGGAGACAGTCTCGACCCAGGCTATACTTTATTAATAGTTTGTGGGGTGGAAGGATTTTGAATTGCCATCATTTTTAATGATTCATTTGTGGTTTAATGGGGGTCCAGGTTCACTTCACATCCTTGGGCCATTGCAGACATTTTAACCTGCTGTGTTCATTCCCCAAAATGAATATTCATATCATTCAAATGCAATTTTTAATTAATGGCACCAGCAGCATTATCATTATTACACCTGAAAGATTCAAAGCCAAATCAGGGAAATGTTGCCACAATAGAATTCACTAAATTCTGCTCACATTCCTTTCTAAGGCTGATCACCTTTAAAGTAATAAGAATAAATCGTGGGATAATAAAGAGAGATCTAATTAAGATAATGAACTGGAGATTATGAACTTTGCTAGTCCATGTCTGAAGAATTTTAATATATCAGTCTAACAGAATGTTAAGGATATACAAAAGGAAAGATAGATAAATATACAATGTGAGGTTTTAGGACAAAGCTTGAGATTTGGCATCAAAAACCTATAAATAAGAGGGGTAAAAGGATATCAGGGAGGGTATTTCAGGAAACATACATCATCATTTCTTTAAATTCATTTACTTAATACTTCCATAGAACACATGATGAGAGAATTCTCCATACAAAGTGAGGAATAAAAAAGAAAGCAAGCAGGGAAACATTATGAGAAGCTGAGAAGCACTTATAAGGCTATACTGTGGAGAGTTTTATCCTAGCTTCCATCTGATACGGCTATTATGGCCTTGTATGAATTTTTCTTGAGGGAGCAGCCTAATTAGCTCGCCAGCAGCAGCCAGGAAAGGAAAGGGAGGGAGGCAAGCAGAGAGGAAGGGGGAAATGAGCTGTTAGGTAAAATAGAGTCGATATCAATAAGACCTACTGTTCAGTTTCTGTGAAGCTTCATCTTCCAAAAAAAGGCAGCAGAGAGACAAATGTTTGAGGGTGAAACTAGAACTCAACAATTTTCTGTAATCGATAGCAGATTGTCAGAAATCATCCTTCTCACATTTGCAGAGGTACATTCTTCAAAGCAAGTGCCTGGGAACTGGTGCCTTGGAATGGTACCCCCAGATAATTCACTGTAATTATTCTGCTATAGATAAAGTTTCACTCCAGAAAGAATCATTATTACCCCTCTAGAATAGAAACATCAGGTTACTTGCGTATTTTTTGAGGAGTAAGTAAAACTAGCCCAGGCTGTGTTGGCTCAGTGTTGTACGCTGAATGCACAACAGGCCTCCTCTGGAAAGGGGGGACTTTGGGAAAACTGAAGTCTTGAGGGGTAAGTCAACGCAGAGGCATGACTGCAGCTCAGGTAGGCATAACCTGCCCATCACTGGCAATGACAGCAGCGTATCTGCAGCAGCATAGCTTCTCTCAGACTGTAATGCTCTGCCTAAAACTGTAGGTAAGTGCTGTGCTGTGAAGCCTCAGCTGCCACAGGGGGATTGCTCCTCATGCTCAAGCTGGCTAGTGTAACACCCCGGTTCCTGTGAGCCAGAAGTCTTCATGGCGTGAGGAGTGACACAGCTCCTGGAGATGATTTGCTCTGTGTTGCATGCTGCTGCTGTAGACTAACAGGTCCTTTGATGTGCCCCAGTACTGGTGGAAGCACAAACATGTCAAAATGTCCATGGTGTTATTCTGACTCATCACAGACTCCTTCACAGAACTAAGCTAGCATTGCTAGTGAGAATAGGAGGCATTGGACCCTGCACCCAGGGGAGTGCAGAGCCCTTAACAGAGGCTAGTCACTGGACATGATGAGGGAAGCAGTTGGTGATAGCCATCCCAGAGTGCCATTTCATGTTGTGTTGCCATGGCAATACAATATAAGGAAAATGGTAAAAATTTTTGCCTGATTAAATACAAGGTTTAGCTTAGAAAATATCCTTTGACAGAAAGAAGTATCTGAGAATAAAACGAAAATAATGCCCTTCTGGTTCATTTCTGTTGCTCAAAACAGCATGCCATAGACAATACATAATGTCTCCAACACTAATTTTCAAAAGATCAATTCTTACTGATGCCACACTTCAAATTTTCATCTTGTTTCAGACACAGAGGTTGGACTATAGATACGACTAATTGTTGTTGGCTTCACTGAAATACCCCAAAGAAACTACAGCTTTTTCTCCCTAAAGCAACAGAAAAACAATATTCATAACACAACCTGTAACAAAGACTAAAGCCTGTCTGTGAAGCAGACAGGTCCAGAAGCTTGTTCAATGCTTGGGGTAGGCAAGAAAATATGGACCTATAAATAATCTCACTGTTTACACTCTGAACACCAAGCACATTGCTTTTACCCTCATTTCTTTCTTACTAAAAGAAATTCCAAAGGAAAATATAACTGGGCACACTCAACCCCCAAGATGAGAGTGAGAGAACCAACATACACTAGCTGTTCTTCATGCTGCTCCATAATCTCCTTCATGTCACTCTGGTGCTTTGGTCGTGAGCTCAACACAAAACCCCAAAAGAATAAACTGGAAACCAAGATTGTCCTAGTATCTCTGAAAAAAGCCTGAAAAAATCAGAACAAGAGCACTGAAGCAATTCCTTATAGGTCTGCCAGCTGTCTAAAACACACCAGCTCACTGGGAGAGGACAAATTAAATGAGGAGTCATCTTCACTCCTTGAATTTTAAAATAGATTCTTAGGTTATAAATTGAGAAAAAATCAGTAGACTGTAGAGGTGGGTAAGACTGATCTTTTAGAAAAATCTGTTTTATCTGAATGACTTGTATTGACAATGTACCACGGTGAATTGTTAATACTGCCCTGGTTTGTATTCATTTAATGTGTACAAATGTTAAATATAGGACACTTCCACCGTAACTGGGTGGGGAGGGGGAGGGAGCAGGAGTGTTGAAACAATACGATGTTTGCACAACGAGCAAGGCACACAGTCACTGAGAAGACAAGGCACCTCTTTGTAAATACGTACTTGGGTGACAGAGGTTCTCTAGCCCTAGGTAGACTGTCTCAACCTGCCAGTGAGCCCACAAATTTCCCTCCATGAACATAGGAGACAAATCAAGGAAAGGGAAAGGCAGCTGGAATTACGTAGGTATATTTAAGGAGATGTTGGCTTGTGGGGTTGAAGACAGTAGGACTGCCTGCTTTTAAAAAGAGGAAGCATTATTTCAGGGAGACTGAGAGACTTGTTCCAAAATATTTTTCTCTAACTGCTGCATTACATTGGATTAGAAGTGATCTGGCCACTAAACTCAGGCTAGTCAGTGTCCAGTGGAGACAAAGATTTAGTCAAAGTGCAAGAGTGTCACTTGATTTCATAGCAAGAGTTTAAGGTACAAAAGCTGCAACAGGAACTCTGATAAAGGAGAGACAATATGGGCAAAGTTTGCCTTCCAAATCATTAGCGTCTAATGAAAAATTTTAGTAAGGAAAGATACAAAATAATTTGATTTTCCTGTATAATAATTCTGTTATTTTTTCAGACAGGTAACATAATTATAGCTTGATCATTTTTAATGTAGCTTATAATCATCATGGATAAATGAAGATAGCACTTGTCATCCCTGGTTTGCAGAGCTGAAATATTTTTACCTGTATTTTCCTTTCCCAATATTCAAATCAATAGTTCCAAATATTCTTTTACTCTCCATTTTCTTTCTAACTTCTGTTAGCCTCAAGACCATATTCCTATCCCATGCATATGCATAGAGATGAAAAGATCAAGAGATACGAGCTCATTCAAATCTCATCATCTGACTTATATCCAATGTACCGTACATTAATGGAGCATTAAAGTTTTTGAATTAAATCAAGATAAAAAACCCAGTTATGATGATAAAGGCTGCTATAATCCAGCAATCACAATTTTAACTGCTGCATGAATACAAGAGTAGGACATATGATTTGAATGATAATGGGAATACATATTGACAAATATTGAGTAACTGGAAAATTTAAAATTTAGTATGGTAGATGTATTTTTGTCAAAAAGTGAAAGGGAACAGATGTGTGGTCAGGTTGAGGTCAAATCTTGATTTTTTTTTTTCCACTACCTGTGTACTGTCTTTAACTAGTTCTCATACAAGCAAACTCCTAAAGTGTATCACTAAAGTGCTAAAGTGTATCACTTTATAAAAGTTTTAAAGTTCTTTGGTATTGCACTGTTCCATTTAAAGTAAACTAACTTAAGGAACAGCTATTTGGTAAAAAGACAAAAAAGCATTCCAGTCAGAAGACACTATAATACCATGTAACTCTCTTACTATTCCTTTAACTCGGCAGCTGCAAAGATGACCTGCATCAAAATTACCAGGGCAATGGCATGCAGCTCCATATGGGTATGAGGAGTGTGGGGAGGTGAGCACTTCCACTCTCTCAAGAGCAGTTAGCTCCTAAAGGGAAATTTCCTGGACTCCTACAAGTCCAGGAGTCTGGACTTGTATTGTCATTGCAGTGACATTTCTGAAAATTGTCCTTAAAACCAGAAGTCACCACAGCAAAAATAAGTGATCTGCTGCCCCCTGCCCTTTCCAATCCCAAATAGTAAAATGACCTAATACAGAGTCACGTACTGTGCTTTTGAATAATTTGTCCGAAATATTTGCTCTCCAGGACTGTAAAAATCCCTAGGAAAAAAAAAATTGGCCTCTCCTCTGCTAAGCTCAAAGCATGGAATAAAATCCAAAGCCAACTCAAAAATCTAAACCTGACCCAATTTAGCAACAAGTGGCATCTTAAACCTAAGACCTAGAGGGATTAAACAGAAAACTCTCATCGTCTCTCTTATCCATGCAAAAGCCATGTGAATGTCTAAAGGGGCCCCAAAAAACCTTCACATCGAATAAGGTTTGTTTAGGAGAGGCACTATGAAAGGATTAAATAAATCTTGTTCCTAACATCCTTTCTCAAGGTCTTGTGTAAGGAGCATGCTACAGTTTGGAGTGGGGACAAAAGAAACTGTATTATGGATATTTCAGCCATGACATTTCTATTTCATGCAATCCTATTTTCCATTCCCAGAGGACACTGAAGAGGCACCACAGTTTGAGCTGAACAGATTACACTAGAGTTTTCACCAGATCCCAGGGCAATTCAAGGTTAAAGGAGCACAGAAGTATCTTGAAGCTACTTTCCTCCCTCTTCCTTCTGGGTCATAATTTCTGTGCTTCTACTCTAGAGACAGGACACTGAATTCCACTCTGATTTGCTCAAAGTTTTCAGTTCCAGAACTTATTTTAGATGTTCTGAGTTCTCAGTCTGCCTGTTTTAAACAGCAAGAACTGGGACTGCTCAGCCTGAAGAAGAGATGGTTCACTGGGATCTTGTCACTAGGCATAAATACTGGACAGGGGTAAGTGAATAAGATTCTTCTCTGTAGAAGTCAGTGACAGGATAAGAGGGAATAGGGCATAAACTGAAATACAAGCAATTGCACTTTTAACACAAGAAGAACTTATTTTACCTCAGCCACTCTGTGATGTTGTGAGTTTAGGAACCCTTCTAGATTTGATGGCTACTTCCCTACAAGTACCTGAAACTTATCAGCTTCTGTAATGCTTTCTTCAAAATATTTTCTTCTCTGAAGGAAGACAGGATGTGCTTACATGGGTGTGCAAATGCAGAACACAGTGCAGGATGAATTTCTTCCAAGTTAGCATTTCTGCCTGCTCTAGCACTATTCTCAAGGGTCCGTGAGTGGAAGAAAGGCTGCAAAAACTTGGAACTAAAGAACTTTCATATGCTCCTGTGTCTTTAGTGATCCTCCAGCTTTATCCTTAACTATATAGAGCCTTTGTCACAAAACTGCTCTTAAGAGACACTCTTCAATGAGGTGTGGGTGGAGGGCAGATGACTTGGGGAGTGAAGTCTTCGTGGGCAGCTGAGGGTTTAGGAAACCAATTTACACTAGAAATTGAGAACTGGGACAGTCTTTTCTTTGGCTGGTGGTGAAAATGCTTCCCACCATATTTATTCTTTGATGTGTATGATTCCTTGAAATGAGAACTTCAGTGATGTGAGATCATGTTAGTCTTCCATGCGCGCATTCCTGTAACAATAACTTGTTGTGGTTCTTGTCGCTCCAGATGCTTTTGTTGAGTCAATCTCCACTCTAGGAGTCAGAAGCATCCAGGCTTGCAGCATGTATCAGGTAATGAACAGATATTTTTTGCCAGAAAATAATAACCAACATGATCAGGGGGTCAGGTATCCTAAAATGATACAGTTCTGCAATGGCAGATGATGAAGCTACTGGCATTTTTTCATAGCACCAACAGGGCTGACTTTCTCCTTACTTTTTTTCCCCATAACTATAGCATCAGTCTGTACCCCTACCATTCCCTCATCTTAGAAAAACTGTCTCAGAAAAGTGCACAAATTAGGAACTCTATGAAGGGCCACATATTTTGTGTCTAGAAATTTGTATGTTTAAATATTAACAGTGGCTTGCTTCCATTCTAACAACAACAACAACAAAATCTCATCTTTCATTTTCATCTCAGAGTCCCTGCCAGGAAAATATAAATTACATGTAGTACCTGCATCATGGACTTCTGAGCTCCAGAAGATCAGGACGTGAGACCACTTTATTTAGTACTACCTTATCCTGACACTGGGATCTATGAACCTCAAACGGAAGATGAGGCAGGAATAAAAACAGCAATGTTTGTCAGGTCTGCCTGTCACAGATAGGAGCTTCTTTGACTCCACTGCAGAAATAACAAACAGAAAGGACATTCATGGCATGAACACACTTAACCTCCCCTCTCTCCTCCTCTTCTCTCTTTGAAAAGCCAGAGCTGTTTGCATCACTGCTGCAGCTCTAGCTTCAATGATGCTCAGTTTCTTTGCTTCCACATTGATATTTCACAGATTCTTAACGACCTCTTATTAAACCAAAAAGTGAAGCTCGGTACACGCTAATGAGAAGAGCATAATGTTAACTTAAGGAGTGGGAAGTAGAGCTCCACAATGAAGCACTTTGCCAAAATACCTAAGTATTCACATTGGCAGGTGAAAAATATACTTGAGGACAGAGTAATAACAAAGTCACATTCACATGCAAGGACATCTGAGCATACATCTGAATGGAGTGCCTCTGCATAAAACGCTGTGAAGGGATTAAGCCAAAAGAGTCATGTGGCAGTGACTCAATAAGAAAGATAAAGCACAGTCTTTAAGGCCCCAGTTTTCTCCAAACCTTAGCTTCAGCTGCTCAGGCTTCATTTACATTACCACATCTTGTGCTTCAGCTATTAACAGTGTACTACATTGTGACTGGCCTTTTGTGGGGACACAAAAGGAACGAATAGTCACAAGGAAACCTTTGTGCCTCTTCCACAGTTGCATAGGAGAGCCAGTCCTTGCAGTCCACAGCTGTATAGGGAGTTTCAGAGTTAATAATACCAGCAGCAGAACACTTTTCAAAGGAAAGTGGAGCAGAAGGGAGGGCAGTTAAAGCTCTGCTCCTTTTCTCTCACATTAGCTACCAAACAAAACAGAGGGAGTTTATGCTATACCCCCACAAAGGAGACATACAAACTACTTATCATTGGAGAAATCCTTTCCATGACACTGAGACTTTCTGTCTGCCCTTGAGAGCTGACAGGCACAACGCTTTCGGGAATTACCAGCATTGCAGTGCACCTGCAGTTCCCTCATGATTTTACTGTGCCCTTGGCTAGTGTCAGGAGAATGGGCATCATACAGGATTTATGCATGTCCTATTGCCGGATTTATTTATGGATATTTAAGCACTGGCCATAGTCATGATGCTTAATAAGACATTATCTCTGCCTGAAGGAGATTATTTGTCATTCTCTGCTTCAAAAAAAATCACAAAGAGTATTTTAAAACTAATATAAAAAGCCTTATTCATCGTCGAATTGCAGAGTCCATCAGTGTGCCTAACTAGCCAATTTGCACCTCTGAATTTGTCCTAAATGTCAAACTTTATGAATAATCAATATGGGTAGCAAGAATTGGAAGGTGGGAGGATTTTTTATTAAGGATATGTTTACAGTTTGTAATATGAGCTATAAGCTCATATAAAAAGTTGTTCCCAACCCTCAGAAAGAAATTGATTAAGAAAAAGAAAAAAAAAGAAATAGGGGACAATTCTAGAAAACAGAAATCCTCCTGATGTAGAAGGAATTAAAATGGTATTTTAAATAAAGCAAGATGTGTCTCGAATGCAGAAAATCCATGTGTCTGAGAGAAAGAGCCGGCAGGTGTCAGCCTTGCTTTATCCAACCAGCCTTTCCCTGGCTCGCTAGCAAATTCTTGCAAATTAGTTTGCTCTGATTGTTGACAGTAATTTTCTTCTGAGGAGTAACAGTTACACACGTTAACTGTGTTATCAAAGAAGTCTATATCCAGCAATATTTATATAGGTTAAAATGTTGAAACAGCTGTTACCATAGCAACTGCTGCATCAGATGGATTATAACTAGGTGAATGGGGAGATGGAACAAGAAATTCAAATAATACGTCAGTGCTTGTAGGCAGAAGTTAAACAGCAATTAATCTGTTTTAGTTGCAGTCAGATTTCACATGTGATGTTTTCTCCAAAAGGGAAATTATGACCATAATACCTTTATGTTTCCTTCACGTATATATGTATGCCTGTTTTCAAGGCATTCACTTGAGAAACACATTTATTTCCTTTATAACAAATTCTAAGTGCTGAATTGATGTGTAGGGTTTTATTCAGTATAGTCACATCACATGGGTAGTGTTTTAAGATGCCAGTGATCACTCAGCTGTGTCATAACAAGTAAGCAAAAATGTGTTTCTTTCATTAAAAATGAAATATACTCTATAATACTATNTTGAAAAATAAATGTAATACATTACTCAGACTACTTCCAAAGCCTCATATTTTTTTTATAACAAGTGCATACAAAAAACATACACAAATTTGTCAGAAGCCAACTTGAGGGTTTCTCACAATAAATTTCAAGTGTGAATTTCCACCTGATCATATGCCCAAAATAAGCTTCCCAAAATAAGTCCCATAGGACTTCCACCCAGGACTACACTGATTCAAGGATTTAGACATTCATAGAGTTTAGTGACATAGATATAATTTGGAGACTCAGAAATTTAGAGATTTTAGTAAAATACCTAGAAGATTTGGAATTAGAAGAATTAGTAGCTGTTAAAGGCATTTGCCAAATCTGAAATTTAAGGCTCAATATTAAAGGCAAAAATGCCAGTTTCCCAGTGCAGAATGTTAAACAAAACAGAGTTTTAGTCAAAACAGGGAGCAAAGGAATGTAAAATATTGGGGCTGGCTGGTCGAAGGCTAAAGCAAAGTGTAAATTTATGCCATAATGATAATGGAATATATATTCAGGAGGTTTTATGCATATGTATTAGGCAGGTGTACGTAAACAGGTGACAAAACTGGAGCGGGGCCTTTTGGCTCTTGGGGGGTCTAGGGGATACTTTGCTAGTTGAAGTGGTTTTTCCCTGGTTCCTGAGGGCAAAAGTAAACCTTTCTGTAGCTTCCAAGCAAACCTTGAGCCCAGAACTGATTTTTCTCAGCATTCATGGTTCCATTTGTTCTCTAGTTACTTTTACTTTCCAATTCCTATTTATCTTTAGGCAGAAGATTGCACCAAACTGATACATCAGCCCCTGAAACTGTGGGCAATTTTGAAGCAAGTCCCTTTGGCTGCCTGGCTAGAAGCTTACTTGGGCTTTGTCCAGCCACAACTTTCTACTGCTTTGTTTATCTTTAGAAAGAGGGACATTCAATGTCTTCCTCATTTAGAACAAATGAGAGGTAGTGTAGTAATATACAACCAACAATACTTTTGAGGTCAGTCAACAAGCACCATGATCAAGCAGAAAACTCTGTGTCACATAGAATATGGTCAAAGTGGAAATTCATAGTAAGTGTATACTCAACATGAAGTTTGATACTGCCATGAGTAAATCAAAGCCAGTATATGACCTCTGAAAAATGTGTTTTCCTCTGAGGCTGTGTATTAGTGCCTCTTTATTACCCCAGTTCTGTGAATTTGGATAGTTTCAATGCAACCACAATCACTAAAAATAGCTTTTAAAACTGACTGGTTAAATTTTGATCAGTGGCCATTGCAGTTATGTGGGATCAAAAGGTATGTGAGAGATAGATTAGACTAAAAAGCAAGCCACTGGATGAAGTCTCGCCTGGCTGATATTCAGGAGACTTGCCTTCTGTTTTCAGCCCTCTCATGGAGGATGGAACCACAGATAAGCCACTTCCTCTCACTATCATTATTAGTGTTTTGCTATCCTTTTTCTGTATACCCAGTTAAGATTATTTAGAATCAGAGATTGCCTTCCATTTTATTTACACCACGATTACACAGAAGAGAACACATATTGTTAGAATATCTGAGTGCTCAAGCAATGAAGTTAAAATAACAGTATCAATAAATTATAGATACCATGGCAAATGTCAACTCAGTGAAAATAGCTTTATAATTCTGGTCACAAAAGCAAAGCTACTGATTTTTTTTTTTGTATTTTAATTATTTTTTTACAACGTTACATTAAACATTTCCCGAAATCAGAAAATTTTTGTCCAAATTTCCTTTTCAGTTCCATTTACGCACTGAGAAAATGTGGTTAAAAGTGCATTCAATTTGTAAAGAAATATTGGAATTACATGCACGTAACTGCTCTTTGTACATAAGAATGCAATAAAGGAGTTAATTAGTTGTCTATTGATAATGTTGTTAATTAATACTTTAACATCAGTGCAGTTTTGTCACATCTATGAAAAGATGTTGATTTCAATGACACTAAAACATACATGGATTTCTTATTATGAGGGTTATTACAAATGCATGTAACCTGGTTTGAATTTGTACGTGATGGAAGACTAGGATAAAAGAAAGTAGAATCAAATCACATTGGCAATTTTGGTGGAGATAAAGTATTTTACTGTCATGTTGGCATCTATACTAATGAATTAGAGCATAAATGTATAAATTCTAACTGCTCTTTGGGCATATTTGCACCATGCAGTCTGAAGACTAAACACAGAGGCAGCATCATAGCTGGGAATCAGAGCAGTATCAAGATGCTATCAAAATGCTGTCTCTTTCTTGTCTTCTTTTATTAGCTTGGAAGCAAGACCATGCCTACAGCATGACAGTACAGGCAGACACCACCAAATAGCTCTCAGCTTGATACACTATACAGAGATTGCACAGAATCACAAGTCAGTAGTAAGTTCCACTCTGCTTTCTAAATATATACAAAGAAACTGGTTTTGCTGAGCTGATGCTATGGAATGCCAGCTTAACCAATAAAAATTGACAACTACTAGCACTTTCTACTGTTTATCAAAAGAAAACAGTCTCCATCTCATACTCATTCGTCCTCATAAACTAAAAAGTTTCCTCGTAAGTGACACAGCAGGTTTGGTGAAATTCAGGCACCTGTCAATAGATCCCTTTAACCAGCTCCTTACAGATTTCTGCTACATCATTTCATGACAAAGATCTTTCATAATCTGCTACCATTTCCTGTCTGTAATTATGAATCTTATATCTCAACACAATCTACTGCTCCGGATTTCTTGTCATTTTTTTTAATTAGAATTCCTTCAAGATTTAGTTTGCAGAAATATGTCAGCTTCTAGGGACCATATTTTTCAGCTTCTGTAAAATTATGTAGCTATGGGGTCTTTTTAGCAGCTCAATTGCAGAAAGCCTTAAATCTGTTCTGTGAGCTGGTTATGCAACCATCCTTTTTGCCTTTGAAAATATTCTGTGGGGCCCCATATTTGCTTTTCTAATTATTTGAAACAGTTTGGGTCTGGGCCAATGAGGTTCATTAAGAGGCACTCAACCAGGTTCTTCATGTAAATTTCCAACGTCTTTACTAACACATAGAACAACAAAGACAGTGTTAAGAAACCAGGTTTCCTTTGCATTACTCACAATCTCCTCGGAAATACAAAATTCTGACTAGAAATGGAACATAAATCATTATCTTTGTAATGCTACAATTTTTTATTTTCTCTTTGTGGTACCTCCCATATGAGAATCCAAAGCATCGTACTAAAACTTGTTATTCCTCTATGACTCCTCAGTCAATCTAGAAGTTATTTGGGTTTTACATACAGTTACAATGAATGAAGTCCAGAGAAGGTGATGGGAAAGTTTAAGGGATGGGTACTCTTACAGCACAATATTAATAAAAGTAACATAGGCAAGAGTGACTTTTATGGCAAGGGGACAAAAACGTTAAACTTTCTCTTAATGTGCACATCTTCTCACAAAACCAGACAAACTGGCAAGTGATGTGACAAAAAATCACCACACATCAGAAGACTGTTATACAAACCACAGAAAAAGCCCTCTCTCAAGAAGCCTGTTGCAGAGCTACAGGAGATTCAGAGAAGAATGAAAGAAATAAAAGACAGAAGTTTTCCAATTATATACTTAAAATATTGATGTCTCTTTTCTTAGAAAAGAAGTGAGGTATGACAAAGGCACTTCAAGTCTTAGCCCTTACTGAGTCTACATAGTGGTGATATGAGGGTTATAATGATCAATACAGTAACAAACAGGTAGAAGTAAGAAAACTTCACAGTTATGGTCTTAAATTGAGGGATTAGAGATCAGGCTGAGATCTATATGTAGATTAGTCCCTGTATGGCTTTTGCATCTTCCCCTAGTGCTGGCCATTGCTAGACACAGGACAGCACACAGGTCTCATGCAGTAACGCAATTTCTTTGTTCCTTTAGCCAATTGACACAGTCTATGAAAACACAAAAATGGGCATATTACAAAGGCTATAAACTGTAGTCATTAAAACAAGGAAATTACAGTTACAACACTACTGAAGTCTGACTAACTTTCATTTCTGAAAAACAGAACTTAAAAATCATTCACAATGCAGCCTGCTTCCCTGTTCAGTGTAATCATTCCTTCTAGCTCTTTATCTCCAAATGCTTTGGATAAAACCTGCAGGAACTAAAAATAACAACATTAGCTCATCACCACACTCTAGTCAATGAGTTGAGTAATGCAGACCCTATGAAAATGTACATTTAGAGCCCTTGCAGATGAGCTGTATAACACAAGCTATTAAACACAACCCTATTTATCTAATTTCATTATTTTCAGCAGACTGGAGTTTAGAAATTATTAGCTCCACTAATGAATACCAGCCATAGGATAAAAATTTCTCTAATTGATTAAATCTTAGTTGAAAACACCTAAGATTAGATGTTTGTCACTATAAAGGTTTACTCCAGTGAAAGTCTACGTAAATGCAAAATACTCATAGCCTATTTTGTTCACAGAGCTAATACATATATAGAAAAATTCATAATTCTTTCACATTGATATACTGTTGCTTTCTAGAGATAGGGTTAGAGAATTATATCTTTCTGGAAAAGTATAAAAGATAGTAAGTTAAACATGACCAGAATAATAAGCTTACTTTTGTATGCTGAAATAGAAAGGAGCACTTTTATAGTTTGGAATTAAATGAGCCATTTTTTTTTTCAGAAGAGGTAGAGAAAACTAGATATACAAAGCAATTATTTCCTCACTACAAAACATTGCTACTTCTTGGCAATAAAGGCCTTCTCAGTCACAGAAGCTAATTTGAAATAAATTAAAATCATGTTAAAAGGACATACTGGTTGTAATGCCATGACAGAGTGTTTAATCTTGCCTCCCCTCCATGCCAAATATCAGGACCTCTTTCAGTCAATTCCTACTGAACTTGAGTATAAGCTTTATAAAAGAAAGACCTACTGTTCTCTTTGTGATTCTCCACAACAGTCACACTTGCTTGATAGATTAAAGATCACTCCATGTTTTTGACTGTTTTGGTGTTTGATTAGTCAAGCTTCACGGGTCAAATTCTGGCTTCAGTTAGAAATATATATCTGAAAAAATTAAGTCTATTCACTTCACATTTATAGCAATGTAACAGAAGAATTTGGCACTGATGTCCTAAAAAAAGGGAGCAAGTAGCAGTGTTTATACACTTGCACAACACCGAAGTATATGTACAGTGAGCCCCCAGGTACCACAAGTCCACAGGTCCAGGACCAGGAGGTGAAGACCGCGAATTATGAAGACAGTGAACTCAATGAATATGCAATTAAGCCTTGTCCATCACCCCACCCCCGCTGCCGTGGCCAGGCCACCCAGCTCCTGACTCCCTCCCCTCATTGTTGCAGGATGGATGGCATGGGACAGGATGCCGCAACTATTAAACTGACACTTTTCTCTTTTACTTCTTGTGTTTTTACTTTTTTCCCTGGCCTTGGTGTGTACAAGGAATCAACTCCCCCGGGTCATCACAGAGTTTCCCCACTTCACATGCTCGCAGCACCCAGCTCCCTTCCACGCGCTACGGTTGCCAGATCCCAGCCCCAGCCATGAGGGGAAGATGAAGCTGGAAAGTTGTGTTCCAGGCAGTTTCCCTCAGGGCTTGTGACTGGGAACAACAAGACCTTGAGCCACTCGTCCCTGGGCGCACCTGCCCAGCCCCAGGCACACCAGCTTGGCCCCCCACCACAGGGCTGTGGGGAGGCATCGGCATTTCCAGTCAGCGAGGGCGGCTCGCATGCCCGCGGTCCCCCAGGGATGGGGCGGGGGCTCGCAGGGGTGTCCTGTCCCAAGGGCCATGAGCCGGGGAAGGGGCTGAGCCCCCAGACACCATTTTGAGGAAGGTGCTGCCATAAATCGCCCCAGCACCACTGGCCCCCCTGCCCCACAGCCTCCCAGGTGCTCTCCTCCTGCACATCTTGGGAGCCCAGCCCACCGTTCCCTGTGAGGAGGCACCAGAGCTCCCAGGGGGCAAGGGCGACTCATCCCCCCACGATCCTCGGGGATAGGGGAGCTCAGGGGTGTGTCCTGTCCCAAGGGGCTGCGGGCAGTCAGCTCACTCCACACCACCCACGGAAGGGGCTGAGCTCCCAGACACCACTTTGAGGAAGGTGCTGCCACAAATTGCCCCAGCACCGCTGTTGCCCCCAGCCCTTAGCACCCTGGGTGCTCTCTCCTTGTGCCCTCGTATTCTGGAGGGGCCAGGCCACGCAGCTCTCAGCTCCCAGTTCCCAGCTCCCCCTTCACCGCCCCCAGTGGCTCCCAGGCGTGGCTTATTTACATATTCAGTATCTCATTTAAATATTCATGAGCTGTCTGACCTTGTGATGTTTTCTGCGCATGCACGCAGCACCATTTTTCTCTGAAAATGAAGAGCGAAATATTTAAACCACAGAGAGGTGAACCGCAGATAAGTTGGGGTCTTCTGTATTTTTATGCTATATTTTAATGATTTTTGAGCAACATGACACTAGGTAATGGTGTTTTCTCCAAAGGCTGTACGCAGTTGATATGATTGTAGCACTAGAAATACAATCCTAGCATGACTGAAGTTGGTGGAAAGGCAGTTACATTCCAGCTCTCTGGAAATCTGTCTATCAAATATGAATATACTGGGTGCAGCACAGTCATTTTAGGATGCATTATGTGGTAGGTGTTCTGCTTTCTATCTTGAGTGCCACACAGGGCATACCATTGCTCAGAGATTTGAACCATGTCCCTGATTAATAGTTCTATTAAATAGGAATAATGTTCCTACACTTAAAGCACTTCATCATAATTAAGTCACATTGCAGAATAGATAATAGACATCTCCTGTATAATATCTGTCCTGAGGGAAGTTTAGTTATACACAACTACTAGTTAAGAAGCACACGTCTTTACACAGCACATCAACCCCTTTCTCCTGTTTTTCAAGATGCCTTTGTATGGCAGCTTTGCCCTCAAGTGTATCAGCTGTTTCCTCCAACATGGTGGCAGCCATGAACTTGCTGAGACTGTTCCACTCCATCATCCAGGTTTTTAATGAAGACGTTAAACAACACTACCCCAGGATCGATCACAGAAGAGCTACCCTGGTAGCTTCCTGAACTTTAAATCACTGACTTTTTGAGCCTAGTGATTAAGCCAGTTCTCCAGCCATCTTGTAATCTATCCATACCTAATTTGGTTTGTAAGGATGGTCTGACAGACTTTGAATAAAGTAAAGACATACAACATCCATTGTCCTATGTCAGTTACATAGTAAGACCACCTATTTCATCACAGAGAACTATCAAAATTGTCAGGGGTTATTAATCCCTGGCAAATCCCTCCTGGTTGTTCCTAATTACATTATTTGCCTGGAAATGGCCTCCAGAAAAATTTTCTCCAGAATTATGCTAGAGACTGAGGCCATGCAGAGTAGGCTGCACCTCCCTGGTCACCTTTATGGCCCTTCTTAAAAATAGACATGATGTTGGCCTTTTTCCAGCTATCAGAAATATCCCTAAGTCATCTCAGCCTCTCCAGGATGACAGGTAGAACTTCCCACATAACAACAGCCAGCATCCCATCCTATCCAATGAACTGGTGTATGTTCAGCATGCCTAAATGGTCCTTAATCCAGCCTATCTCTGCCACAGGCTGTACTTACTTCTCTGTGACTCTGCCGTAAAGCACAGGTACTTGGGAGGCCTGCAAACAGATACCTGCCAACAAATACCAATAAAGATACTTACGACTGTTCACATTCTTCAGTAGTTCTCAAGAAAAGCCTTAAAAAGGTAGATATAAAACCAATAGGAAAGCGGAGGTTTTTAATTGTCTGTTTGGGTTCCTTTTTTTTTTTTTTTCTCAAATGGCCATATTATCTAGTGCATGTTTGGCATGGCTAAATAGCTCAAGGTCTTCAGCATTACTCAACTTAAATATTTCATTTGACACTGTTTTTTCTGATTCAAAAGAGACATGAAACCCTGGGAGATGATGTTATGGATATCACAAATGCATCTTGATTTAGTTGAAGTTACAATGTTAATGTTTGTTTTTGTCTGTTTATATTGCATTGGTTTCTGTTTTAACAAAAAAAAATATAGCTAAGGGACTGAACTGAGCTCACTGAGACTGAAATTCGAAAATTATGTAAACAGAAGGAGTATGGGAGCTTGAGCCAGCAGTCGTTTAAGTCATTGAGACTTTAGATTGAACTTGCAGTTTAAGGGACTCAAATGCTAATTTTTTTCTTAGCCACAATTAATACATTCAATGAAATTTTGCACTGTCATTACTTGTTCATCCCTATAACGGATGTTATAGGGATGTATCATATCCCTATGTGAAACATAAAAAGATATATATGTAGCTAGCTGAAAAGTTGTTTTCAAAATGGAATGATAACACTGTGTGCCTCTACCAGAGCAGCTGGATGTGTAAAAAGTTTGCCTTTGTACCAATGAGCAAGTTACTTAGCTCTTATATTTTAGTGCACAAATGTAGTAAATACCACACTTTTCACTGCTTAGATTCATCCAGAATTATAGATTGAGTTCTCTCTCTTTTGCATTGCAGGGGCATTGCAGAGGAACCACCTTTCATAAAGAAAGTTAAAATGAGCTGATGCAGACCAGAGGGAAGCACGATTGTACTACACCAGAGCAGAGCATCTCAATGCCACCAGGTCTTCAAGCTGCACAGATCGCACATTGTTCATGGATCAAAACTATGCTGAAAGGAACAGTCTAGCCCTGAATATTTTATTTTCCAGAATTAATTCCAATGAATTCTTTGGCTGCAGAGGCAACATATTTTGCATTTCCAAATGCAAACAATTAAAAAACTACCACTAAAATGTATTATAAGACAAATTCTATCACGACGGAAATTGAAATGAATGAATATCAATTCCAAAAAAATGATGTGATAATGGAAAAGATGACAAATCTTTCACTAAAGCATCTCAGAACAGAAATCTACTGTGGTAAAATCACTTAACTGATAATGAAAAACCAGCAAATTTTAGCAGACTTTAACTCTAAAAGTATTAAGATGGTTTTGATAACTCAAAATCAGAAATAATCAATTTACTCTGCTTTCAAAATAAACAAAGTAATATGATTTCTCAAAAGCGGCATTATTATTAAGTCTTCATATTAATAATATCTGTGGAGTTTTTAAACACTGCATTAGGAGAGAAGCTGAACCTCAAAATTATAATTTTAATATGTGTTCCAAGTAAATGTTTATCTCTCTTCAGTAGGAATGAGCTCAGCAATCTAGTGAGTAAATTGGTTTAATTGTCCACAACACCTTCACTTTTGTTAAATGTTCCAAAGATATTAAAACCCTCCTCATAGTACCAGACTGAAGACAACCTCATAGCAACATGCAGGAAATGTACTTATCTTTAGTTCTGTAGAATATACATTTACAGTATGAGAAAAAAGACTGGCACAAACAGAAGATATTGAATCTCTGTGACAGAATAGCTTGTCTCCTGGGACAAATGCTCCACGCTGTGCACAAAAGAGGAGAGGAAAAAATCATTGCTGAGTGAGAGATGCAGCAATATTTTGAGTACTACTTTCTCTATTTAAATCAGCACTTCTACCATTTTTCCTTAGTGCAGTTCAATAATATTTCTATGGTAAGGTGAAGTGCTTTTCAAAAGCAGAGTAAGAAAAGGTTTGGAAAATCAAATTTTCAATAACAAGTGACATTTTCCATCACTTTAAAAAAGTACAATTTAGAGAATTAAGTGGCTTGTTTTTCAAATGTAAAGATGTACTGAAATTGGACTCAGAAGTATTTTCAGAATAGCAGCCTTCATAGCTACTCCTGGGGCAAGTAAAAGCATTTCTGTCAGATAGATCTCTGGATATTAGGAGATGAAACTTCACCAATGTTTAGTTCCTCAATTTCAAGCAATGCCACATTTTTTTCTATTAAACTGTAAAAATATCATAAAGTCCATGTGTCATAAGGCACAGAAAAGTGTCTTCTATCTCAAAATGGTTGTCTTGGGACAATTCATTCAGATTGCACTGGAGGGCAAAGAGATTATATAGCACCGGAGGATCTGATTCAAACTGCTCAAATCTCAGAGATTATTTACATTATGATGTTTGTTTTTACTTCTATTTTGTCACTAAGAATTCTTTGGCAAATGTTACAAACGCTCATCAAGCACAATGACTTCACTTTAGTTTCTTTTCAAGCAAATGTGAAAAAAAATACAAGACAAAATATTAACATGTTTTGGGGAAAAAATCAAACGTTCTATATTATCTACTATATTCTAAATTATTATTCTATATTCTGTATTATCTATATTGTTCAGGATGCTCAATAGGAACTTGAGATACCAAATCACAGTATTGCTCTCCAATTAAGATTCATACCTTTAGAAAATTCAGTAAGTATACATTTTAACAAAGAAGTGTTGATAAGATATATGAGGATTTGAAAGCAAATCAAACTACAGTTGCTTGCAATATGTAGTTATTGCACTAGACTATTTATTTTCTGATACAGTAGAATTACTCTCACACTTTCGAGAATTAGCAGTAGCTACAGTCCACAGTGCACCAGTTGTAAAATTTTTTTAATACTCCTCACATATGAAATACATGTATCTCCAGAATAGCTTTAAAAATTAGGTGGCTCATATAATTAATGGGCCAGAATATTTTAATAACTGTATCAAGATTTTTGTTTTCAGATGGAACAACTCTCCTGAATGCGTCAAAGAGAAGATGACATCTGGGAGCTACAGTCTGTATTTACTGTATTATTGTCGTCTAAAGAACTGAACTTTATAGAAAATGTGCCGCTCCGTTCATAGTACCGCCAAGAAAATCTCTTCAATGAAGAGCTACTTTGTTGATATAATGTCCTCCAAAGCCGTATTTATTAAACACAGTTTCTGTCCGTACCCTGCTCCCTCTCATTCCCAAACTTATGGACAAAGCAAGCACATCTTATGAATCTCTAGCTTTTGAAAACACTGGAAGATTAGATAGTTAAAGGCAATGGTAACTCAGTGTAAGAACCCTTGCTCAGCTCTGCCACATGGGTTTTTTTACAAATAATTTATCTGTTTGTGTCTCAATTTCTCATTTACAAAGTGAAAGCAATGATTCTCACTGTCTCGCTCCCATTACTTATGTTCTTTCAGACTGCAAGTCTCCTTTGGAAAGAAGCTTGGCGTTGTGCTGGGCTTATTCAATGCAGTTGCAAACTATATTAAAATAAATTCGTAGCGCACTGGAGGGGCTGGATTGCTTACCCAAGTCCACTGTAGATGAAGATAACCTCAATTCATGTATATCTGCATTTCAGAATACAACCAACGACTGCAGGTTGTGTGTGCTCAAATTAATATATTCTAGTAAATACTTAAGGAGATCTTTTTGCATTATTGTTCTCAGATGGAAATCAGTGCAAATTGCCACCATGCCTGTTCTCATCTGCCTACTGTCTACTTGTCATCATTAAGGATACACCTGACTCTTGAATGCCTCGCTAATTCTCTGGTGATTTTCCACAAACACCAGCTCCATCTAAGAACAGATTAACTAGCATAGCTCTTTTGATTTAAAATGTCAGGCATGAAAAATAGATGGTCACTCCACATGCTCTGGCCCTGTCATTCAAACAAAAAGTATTTGACAGGAAGGAGTACTCTGTGTGCTGTTCACAAGTGTATCGAGGGAGTTTGATAATGATAGTAAAAGAGAGGAATAGTGGAGGATAGTGGAAGAATGCAGAACAATGTTCAGTGCCAAACAGACAAGAGGAAAGAGAAGTATTGCACAGCTCACTGCTTATGAATTGCCAAAAGGAGTATATTAACCTTCACTTGGATAGCAACATTAGAAGTTTGGACTTCAGTCTTATTACTTCAAGAAACATAATAACCTAAAAACCATCACACATATTTGTCAAGAGTATTTTACATAGATAGCATGGAATACAGGGGAATGTACCCATATAAGTGACAAGGCGAGTACACTCTCTAGTATGTTATAGTAGCAATGTGGTACAGTAAACATGACTGGACAGTGAGTGTCACTGAGTCAACATGCAATTCCAATCTTTATTTGTCCTTTTACAAATTAAATGCAGGAGGAGCAAAGCATTACCCAACGCTGAGTTGCAGGGAAGACCTTAAAAGATGAAGGCTGAGACTAACCACTAGCTCAGTCTCTCAAAACCTCTAATTTGGTGTGACCTGGGGCTAGGAAAGTCAGTTCTCTACCACAGAATGTGATGTTTCCAACAGTGTCATGGTTAATAGTTCCACCACAGATCTTTACTTTGTCTTTACTTGAATCTTACAGCAATTTTAATGATGTCAGCCAAACAACCTCAGTTTGCAAGAGGATGTGGAGTTCAACAGAAAAACAGAAATGAGCTTTCTTAAGATCAGGGAAACAACTGCTTAGTTAATTTGAGTAACTAGAGTACTTTGATGCCCAAATGAGGGAAAATGTTAGTAGCAGAACGTATGTAGTTGGGGTGTTTCACGCATCCAGTCAGATTTGCCAAAGAATTAAACTCATGAAAATTAATAAATACACCTTATTTCAAGTATCACTTACAATGACTGTTTTAGCTACACTTCTGTATTTCTGCTGCCCTAAAAATAACTCCATGGGAGATAAGAGAGGTGCTAGAACAACCAGATGGCACTTGCTTATATTTATAACATTCACGTCTGGTGATAAACTACATGAAACATATTAAAAGATTAAGCAATGCCTGTACTACAGCAAGTAATAAAGGTTTAAAACTAATTTCTCTGGTTATATATTAATCTTAGCTAATGGTTTGAGATATTAAGGTGGACAATGCAAAAAAGGTTGTCTGAAATTTGCAGGATGTTGGCCTCATGTAAATGAGAAATGAGATGGCCTATGTCCTCATTTTAGGCATATTCACATCCATGCATAACTCTTGGCATACAAATAGTTCCGTGACTACAAAAGTACAGTATTTTCCAGAATCAAGGTTTATTCAGGAGAATTTCCTCTCCTACCTTACCTTGGAGCAACTAAGAAAAGTAATACTTTCAAGTTTACCAAATAAAGCTTTCCTTTTAATCTAGGTTGCTGCTCCTGTAATGGCTGTCCTGGTTTAGGTTTTTTGCTACTCTGGCA
>WEKX01010856.1:18821-50082 GCA_013390025.1 Pitta sordida | reverse complement strand
GCAGTTCTGATCTTGTTAGTTAGTAAATAAATCCTTTATATTCTTTACTTGTAGTTTGCCTTGCTTTTTGCCTGTGACCAGATTTATTTTCCATTTTTATTTTCCAGTTTTTCTCCTCCTGGAGAGGTTGTGGGTGAATCTCTGGCATCCAGCCAGGGTCAAACCACTACTTCCTTCACATGCTGTGAGATATTCTTTTTTCATCATCCTCCAGGAGATTTGCATATGTAAATCCCATTAAAAGACAAAATGCATTCTTCATGTTCATTTAGAAAAAAAAAAGCTACCAAACCCCAGTGCCAGAAGTGGGATACCAGATTTTGTCACTTATTACCACTACTTCCCTTTGGAGAGGTAAGAACTCCATGAATATTTTTTCTCTCAAAACCAGTAATACCTGGAATTTATTTGATTAATGGGGTAATATGTCTAATGCAATGAGCCTGTTACTCTCTCACAGGCATAAAAACTTCTGTCCAAAGAATGATTAATCTCATCAGAAATGAAAATAAATCAGATAAATCACATCCTAAAATTAATCTTTTTCCATCTGCTTTAAATTTCTAGGATACCAACACATCTTAAGTGTAATGTCCAAAGGTAAATGATATACCACACATAAGGTTTCCTGTATTCCAAGATTCAACTGCTGAAGGGTGTTATACCTTTTTCTGCAAGACTGAGGACCCTACCAAGAGATTTTTCTCCCACGAAAATATTTATTCATCGTTACTGTGCTTTACCACAAAGACTATCCTATTAGAATCTCTGAAGTTCTGGAAAACAATCCTCTATTTCTTGCCATAAACCCAATCTAGGTTGTCAGCACACCATATGCTCTATGTGCATCATGCTCAGGTATGACCTGCTGTTAGCTGTCACACACCAGTGTCAAACACCGAAAGAACCTACCAAGTCATACCTGAAATTCCTCAGGTTACACAGCTGTTAAATAAATTATATCTGTTGACTTTTTCAAAGCTCAGGGAGTGGATCCTTAGCTATCTACCCATTAGGATCCCAAGTCTTTTTCAGAACCACTGTTTCACAGAACAGTCCCTGTTGCTGTAAACATCTTCCATTTTTGCTCTTGGATGTGTGACTTCCAGCGGAGTGGCTCACTTGTGCCTCACACAAACACCAAGACACTGACAGGAGCACCTCAGAACCCTGTAAGGTTCAGCAAATCATGCCCCATTAATGGTTTAATTTCTATTTTCTCATTTCCTCCTGTCCACTCTTCTTCAGTCCTGTCCTGGGGCCCTACCAACTCTAACTCATGTTTTCCATTCCCACATTCATGCCCCGTGTTGTGCTGACACCGCTGCTGTCCTCGGGTGTCGCACTGGTAAGGTAACACTGTCCCATTTAAATGGCATCATTTTTCACCCTGTCTTGCTGCTCCCTCGTTTCTGCTTTTGCTTGGTTTCCAAACGGCACCTCACTTCAAGCTCTGAAATCAGCTTAAAGCCCATGGCCTTTACTCAAACAGTTCTCATAAAAACCCAGTGACCCATTTCTGACGTGACCTCAAAACCATCGCTCTCCCGACCCCCTCTGACACCGACACCTGCCCGATACGTCAAAGGCAGGTGTCAAACTTTTCATCCAAGTTTTCACCACCTCGACGGCAACTCTCCATTTACGGCACTCAAAACGCTTTAATATTTCCTTGACGCTCCTCGCGGGACACCTGCGGTTCCCAGCAGGCTGGGGCTGAGGCTGTTACCGGAGCCTGAGAAGGGCCCCAACCCGCGGTGACTCTTCCTCCGCTTCCCTCACAGCGCAGCTGGGAAAAGCAGGAGGAAACGCGTCCCGGCAGTGNGCGGCGCGGCCGCCGGGCCTGGGGCGCGGGTGCCCGACAGCGGTGCAGCCGCGGGCGGACCTGTCCAGGGAGAAATTGACGAGGCGCAAGATGGCACCTGCCCCTCCTTTTGCCCGGCGTTCCCCCCGCTGCTGTACGGTTGTCTCGCCATGATTATTGCACTTATCCGTTTGTGCCTCCCGTACATCCTCCCTGGCTCTGTGCCTGCGGGAAGCGGGGAGGGAAACGGCCGGTTCTGCTCGGAGGTTTCCGGCTTGGCTGCCGGGCTGAGGCGCAGGTTGGCCGGCTGGGTCCGTGCCGCCCTGGGGGCTGACCGGGTTGAGAGGGGCGGCAGAGCATCCTCTGCTTCGGTAATGTCAGATACCAAACCGGCAATTCAAGAGACCCAAATTTCCGATTTAAAGCTTGTAATTTCTGAAAGGCTAATCTTGATAATCAGAATTGTTCTACGTCCTTCGGCCTGACCAGTGAAAGCTGCTCTAGCCATTTAAAAGAGAAAGGAAAATACGATATTACTTGAAACATCAAGCCCGATCATAGTGGGAGAAGAGGGTGAAGGGCACTGTGCTCTTTCATTTGTTGGTGTCATATATTCAGTGCCAAATGTAAATAAGCCTCCTGTTCCACACTGTTTTGGCTAATACTGATAGCCTCAAGGATCTGCATGACCCCTCTTAAAACAGGAATTCAGGCTTACCTTAGTTCAAATGTATAAATGTGAAACTGAATTGGGTAGTTTCAGGGCTGTGTCCATTAACCCCTTACTGCCAAGTAAGTGGTAGTGTGGTTGTATTTTGGAAGTTTTGCATTGGAGTTATTCTTCTATTTGTTTGCTTTTGATATTTTCCCCCTGCCTGCAAGCCTTGCTTTCATCCAAGGTGACCTTTTTTTTCCATGAAGCACCTGTTTGTTGCTTTTGATGCACCCTCCCTCTCCTGTATTTAATTGTTATCCTCTTTCTTTCAGTTTCTGGATGGATTTTATTTATTTTGGGTCTCAGAAAGCAGTTGTGACTCTTGTTTCCGACAAGACTTCTTGGAAATAAACTGTTCTTGTGTTTTGCTCTAGCAAGACTGTTTAAGGGCAAAACTCTTTGATCACTTCTCCAAAGTGTTGAACAGAGAAAATGGTGGGCTGGATTTTGGGAGTCTGCAGTACAGGTTGTGTTTGGTTATGGTCTTTCATCTGATTTTTCTGGTAATCCACTCTTCTTTTACTTTGTCTATTCAGGGTTCTCAAGGAGAGAGTGGAAGAACCCCTAGACAGTGCTATGTGTCTCACACAGATGTAGGAGATAGAGTTCTTAGTGGAACTTGGCATCAGGTCTAGCAACATCTCATATACTTTATCAATTTTTTATACTGCTGCTTCAACAGGGGTAACCTATTGGTTTAAACTGAGTAACATAATGGTTTAAGATTATGTCAATACCACTGAAGGAGGAATTTAACGTAAAGCCACAAAGGTCTTTTTATATGAACTGCCATAACTGGTATAACTGGTCACATTTTTCACATGATGAACTCTACTGAATGATGATGTGGCAGTTAAATGCTGCCAGACCTTAGTCTAAATGATTTTCTGAAGTTTCTTTAGTGTCATAATTTCATGGGTGAAACACTGTTATTTCCAGAAAGGTTCAAGCACTGTACTCAAGATTTTAAGATTTGATTGTTGGAATGTGCCTTCCTCTTAGGTGAGAAAAGCGGTTTTAGATAATGGTTATTTCTTCCATTTTGTATGTTGGAGTTGAGGTTGAAATATGAATGTTGTTGAAGCTTTACAGGTTCAAGAAGACCAATTATGGCTGTATGGAAAAGTTTCTTTAACATTTTTCTTTTACAAGTTCATATTATTGGGGTGTAGAGGGAAATCACATAGTGCAAAGTAGAATTCCTGCTGAACCCTACTTCAGGGTTAGGGAGTTTTCCCTTTAATAGAGTTTCAAGCCCACCCAGCTTGCTGGTTTTTCTTAGTTGTCCCATCTTCTACGCAGCTGCTAAATTGTTCTGATGATTTCCCAAGTAACTTTTTCTGGAAGAAATCAATAATAACAGTTCTTTTCAGTCTTCAACTAGTGTTAAGAGCTGTTGGTACAAGCTAGCAGAAGAAAATGTGCCAATATTTCATCTAAACTGGAAGACAAAAAATGTTCTCAAAGACCCTTTTTAATACTTCTTCCCAAAATTTCCTCCAAGATTATTGCTCTGTAGTTGAGTCTTCAAGATATTTTGCCACTTCTCAACCATAAAAATCACTCTAAAGTGAAAATTATGCCACTAGGTGCAGAAGCATTAAAAATAAAATAGCCCGAGGAGTGAAGTTTGTTAAACAAAGAACCAAGCAGTCAAGAGCAGTAGAAACATTTGACCTTTTAAGTGTTGCAAGTACTAATAGTTTCACAGGGTATTTTGCTATGGCTATTGTTGGGCGTGGCAAACCAGGGGGCATTTTGACCAGTTGTGTGACCTGTCTTACATCAACCTGTCTCTACTGTGTCACTGAAACAGTACTTGGGTCCATCTTGCAAGGAGCTTCGTAGGGACCGCTGCTGCTTTAGGAACAGTTGGCTAGTGTGCCAGGATCTGAGAACAGGAGTGTAAAAGTTGAGTTGACTGTTCATCTGTGGAGAATATACAGCCTGTACTGCTGGTATTTACTCAAGGGGTGGTGAAAGGAGATCACCATGTAGTATTGCTGTAGTGTTGCTGTGCATGCTAAGTCTCTTTTGTTAATCAAATCATGGATGTGAAATAATCTCCGAGGAAATCTGGAGAAAAATTTCACTCATTCCCTTCCCCAGTATTTTTTCCCTTTGGGTATAAGTAGTATTGTCTTCTGTCTTCTGCATGGATGAAAAATCAGGAGTGAGGCAGAATCTTGAAAGAGTTGACCATATCAGCAAATAGGGTCTCTAAATAAGAGAGCCCTTAGTTTGAAGTTCTAAAACAATATATGCTTGTATGTAATACATATACTATACATACAAAAAGATCTTGATTCTTGATTTTTTTTGTTGGTGGTGGTGGTTGGTTTGGTTTGTTGGGGTTTTTTTGTCCACTGCTTTTTCCATCTGTTCCACAAGGGGAACATTTCTTAATATTAAGACTCTAGACTGATTACAGGCAGAATGAGTCACAAAAGCAATCTTGTTGTCTCTTACATTTTCTTTAATGCTGTTTGGTTACTAACTTTACAAATACTGGTTTCTAAACTAAGAGAACAAATGTGTATTACAAAACAATTTGATAATATGTAATTTTTAAGAAATGCAGCAAGTTTGCATTTAGAATGAGATTAAGTATTGGATTTAATCCAGTTTTGCTCATCAGCAGTGAGGTTAGACTGGCCACTCAATTAAATGAATTCTTCCATAAAATGCACATAATACTTATGATGCCTATCTGTTTCTTTCCTGAGGGTATTCACTCTGTGTTCTTCCCAAATACAAGTGGAACACTTTACTGGTCAAGTAAAAGATGTTACATGAGGGCAAATTGATGGTGTATGCTGTCCCTACATTATTTAACAATAAGCAGATGAAAAATCAGTATAATATGAAAAAGGAATTTAAAAATTTTTGTGTGTGATTAAATATCTCTGGTTTTTTGTAAGTGATTAAGTTCTGCCTGCAAGTGAACTTATCTAGAAAGTGCTGTTGTTTTTTCGTCTGTCTTCCAACTTTGAGTCTACCAGCGTTTACTTGAAATATTTTGCTCTGAAACTACATGTCCTGTGTCTTGACTGCATTTGCTAAACCACTTCTCAGGATTTTGTCATTCTATTGCTTAAAAATCCACAGGAGAAAAACCTCAACCCAGTTCCAAGTGTCATTTCGATACCTGTTATGCTCTAGAAAGGAGATCACTTATGCCTGTAAGTTTGACTTGATAGTTTCTGGGATAATATGGCAGGTATATAGTACTGAATAGGAACAAAATCATTTTTTTTAGAGAGGAATACTAACAGTTAACTTAGTCTTTGCGCTTCGTGGGAGCAAAAACAGGTTTTAAAGAACATGGTGACATAGTGCCAAATTTTACACTTTTTCTCACCAACTAAAACTTACCTCCAACCACTCAAATGCTGAAAACCAGTACAGTTCAGATGGATTGACACTCCTAAGTTCTTGATGTAAGCAAGCAATAAATTTCCAATATGTAAACTTGCTCTGTTTATATACCTTTCCTGTCTTCTATTAATTGTATGTATCAGAGCTAGGAATAGACGAATAAAGACTAAAGGACAGCATAAGAAACAGAGCCCTGGATATCATCCTTTGTTTAGACTACCCTAGGAAATTAAGCGGAATAATTTCCTATGTTAATTATGTATTCTGAAATATTAGAAGCATGCCAATTGTTTTCTGGAAAAAATAATAGTATTCTCTGCGGTAGTTATGGTTCATCTGCCATGCACAGAGTATTAAGAGTCAGTGTAAAGTTCAGTGAAAGACAGGTCGCTGCATATTTAATGCAAATACAGTATTTTGTTTGATGTGCTCTTTGCAGATGGGTGCCTAGATAGTGCTACAAAATGACAGAAAGCAGACCCCAAACATTCAAATTTCTTCTTGACTTGTACATGGTTTATAATGGTGGAAGTTCTTAATCACGCAGTTGCAGTTATTTAAGATACCTGGTGGTATTACTGTGGTTTGTTCTCCACTCAGTTTACTAGCTGGAGGAAGAAGGGAGTGTTATATTCCCTCAAACTGCCATGCGGGAGAATGGACTCCAGTTTCCCCAGTACCTTTGTTGTATTGAATACATGGTTGAGGTTTTTCTGCATGTCAAATTTCAGGGGAGAGGAGGGAGGAGGGAAGTTGATGTCATTTTTGAGGTAATTTTGTGTTTTGGTTTGTTTGGGGTTGGGGTTTATTTGTTTGAGTTGTTTGTTTGTTTTAATTCTTTGTAGGATCAAGGCAAATGAATAGATGGAAAGAAAGAAATCAACATTTTCCTGAAATGTCTTATAAGCCTTGATAGAAAGGGGAAGGAAATTAACAAAATTGTGTGTAGAAATGTTAGTTCCCAAAGTGTTTGCAGTGAAACTAACAACTGATTCCAGGGGATTTACGAGATGTGTCTTTGTCGCAGTCACGGTGTTATTCAGTATGCTGGTGACACTTTTTTTCCCCAGTAATTCAACAGACCACCATGAAATCCTAGTTCTAAGAGAAGTGGAGTAGAAAAGTGCTCTCACAGCATAAATTGTGTAGTTCAGGTGCTTCATGTGAAAAGCATCATTTCTGTGTGCACAGAGCAAAGTGGTGAGGCTCTGGTTCAGATGCTCAGAGTTGCTCTTTAGAGGTTCTATTCACCATCTGTGCAGAGACTTAGTGTCAAGAGGCTTGTATGGTAATTTAGGCACTACAGTTAGATAATTGGGGTCAAACAGCATGATTTTTTTTCCCTCTCAGCACATCCCCGGTATATGAATATAGCAGGAGCTCTCACTGTAGAACAGATGCCATTTATCCTGTGCTTCTTTGAACAATGTATGAAACTTCTTTCTAGTGCCTGAAATAGGTTGAAAGAGTAATTCTGTTGATACTGCAATCTGATATTTCTTCTCCTGAGAAAGTGTGGGTAATCGCTAAGGTAAACACTCCTTAGGATGAGTAGCAAAGCTTTGGATCACTCTGAGACAAAGGAATAGACAAAAAGTTCTAGTGGATGGAAGGAACTGCTAATGCAGCACTTGCAGACAAATTTGCAAACCTTTTTAATTAATAAACAAGTGCATCAGTAAGTGATCTAACAGATTGAACAGACTCCTGGATTTAAAGCTAAGCATGGATGATTCTGCAGGAACATTGATGTTGAGAGTTATGAGCTTTAGAGGAAAATATAAATATTGTAGTGTGTCATAGCTTGAACTCTAGATTCATTTTAGCTGAACTACACTGGTAGCTATTTATGTAGTTAAGAGTAGGAATATTTCTGTGTATAATCTGAATGTTGAATGCCTGTATAGACCCACACTTCAGATTTCACTCTTTTCCAATGACAATGTAGATAATAAAGATCTACAGACTTTCAATATTCTCTTTTGCTTGGGAAGGTCAAAGTGAAAAGCCACTTGAAGCTCCTTGTCTGCGTGTTGGTAGAGAGACCTGCAAAGATAAAACTGTGCCCTGTCTGGTCTTCATTTTGCTTTGCAGGCCCACTTACCTGATTCAGTTTAAATCACAGCTTCCAGGGAGCAGAGTGGGGAGGTATGTTGTTAGCCAAGAGCTGTTGAAGGCACAGATGGCATTGATTCCCTCACCTAAGCACATTTTATTCCCTTCAGAATATTTTACATAAATTAAACCATCACTCAACTTTTACATACAGAACTACTTAAAATTACATGCTCTTTTTTGTTGTTATTCCTTAGGTACCACTCTCCTATTACTGTATTAAAAATTCTTGAAAGATTATTCAGTTTAATAAAACTGTTGCAGCAAGTAAATCAACTGCAATGCAAGATTCTGCCATATTTAAAGTTAAAATTTGCAAGTATTTTAGGGCACAGAGAGTTTGTGGGAATTTGAAGAGCCACAGAAGATATTAGCTGCTTTGAAAGAAAATAAACAGAGGAAAGTGCTATCAGTGGAAGTGCAGGCTCTTCTGTGTCCCTCTTGACGATCACATTACTTGCACATAAGGGTTGCTGAATTCTGCTATGCTGCTCATTCAGTTCCCTTTTGTTGTTTTTTGATTTATCTCAAAAGAATGTGTTGTTCAATCTACTGCCTTCCTACATAACTGTGCTAGGTCATCTTTGGATGTTAGATTTGCTCTGTGCATCAGCATTTAAAACATTTTTGGAAGGATTTCAGCTCTTGGTTTTGAGAAGTTGTGATGATCAACAGTTGAAAAAATCCTGTTTTCTCTCTCTGGTTGCATCCTGATTTTTTTCTATGTGATCTGCTGTCCAAGGTAAGATCATAGTAAGGGCTGCGTAACCAGTGCTCAGACAGGAAGAGATAATTGAAGTAGGGGAAAAGTTTTTGTTTGATTGCTTTTTTAAATTGATTTCCTTATAACCTGGAAAAGCATTAAGATCTGAACTTCACCTTGCCACGTGACACTCTTTATATTTATGCTCACTGAAAAAGAAAAATAATCTGAGTGGTTAAAATAATCTGACGTTATACAGAATTGTTTGTTATCAGTGTAGCTGTTGGAGAGAAGGCACTCACCTTTTTTTCTTAAACAGGTAGCATCTGAAAATTATTCATGAAGTTGTTCAGCTTTTGGGAAATGGGACAGTCTATGCTGCAACAAAGTGTAGTCAGGGCTGAAAGGCTGTGCTAGTCTTCTCTGGCATCAGACTGCAAACATGAAGATTTCTGGCTTCATGGTGGCTCCTTGAAGAGCCTGTTAAGGTTCATCAGGACTTGTGAAGCCAGCTTGGTCTATATACAAATGGATGTTTTAGTGTTTTGGTCCCTTGTTTTCTGAGCAGACTTGTTATGAATAGAGGCGGCTCAGGTTTAACGCTGAAAGCATCAGTCTCTCTTAAAATGTGGTTATTAATAATTGTCAGTATTTTTTTATTGAAACTTTTCTTTCCTTTAGGCTTAATACACTGGTAAGAAAAACAAAGACAAGTCCCTTACCTGAACTCCTTGTGGCAAATTAAGCTTGTTTTTATATCTAAAACTTTATGATAACAGGTTAATTTTACGTTTGACTGCAGCTTCTGGGGGAAGTATTGGGTGACTCAAGTTACTGTCATGTGCTTCCTTTGTAGTCAGGTTTCCCTAAGAGCAGCTGCCTTGTTGCTTCTGTTTGGGCCATTTATGTCTTGTTCTTTGGAAGCATAACAGAGTTCAAAACCAAAAGTAGTCAGAGGTTTTATGCTCATTCCTTGGTCTCTCTGCAGCCTCTGGGCCAGCGTTTTGTGACTACAGGGGTTCTTCATTACATGGTTATGAATGTTCCTTTAAATTCTTAGATACTTCCCTGGGCTGTTTTTAGTCCTCTTGTATTAGTATCTCTCACTTTTTGGGGCTAGGCTTAGATCTTTAGAATTCTTTTAAAAAAATTTCACTTCTTTCAGCTTACTCAGATGCTCTTAATAGTGTCCTTTGTTACAGTATCTTAACTCTCTTTGGTTCCTGGACTTGAAATAGACAGTAATAGCACATGACATTAGGGATTATAAAAATTAATAAATTATGGCCCTGTTAAGTTACTGCAGAGACAAACTACATTATTACACATGTAGTCATAATTGAAGAATGAATGTTAATGTTAAAAGTTGGCTATGAATGAAAATATATTACTAAAAGGTGAAAATATTTTTCAGTGTTCTTGGTCGCCAAGAAAGATGAAACTCAGCTGGGTCTTCTGAGGCATAACTGGTTTTTTATGGAGGTTTCTTGGACAGCATCTGGAATGATTGGGATCCATGAATGTTTTTGATAGAAATTATAGGTGAAATACTGCAAGCCTTGTAAAAAACAATATGATTTTTTTAGCAACCACATTTCTCCATGCAGGTGCTTGCTAAGGTGCCTTTGGAAACTGAATTCTTATTTAGGACTAAGAGCTGGCTACGTATTAGAAATCAAATGGGCCCAGGGATTGATCTTGAGCACTGGGGTGCTGCTTGCTCCCACTGTTTGATTACTGCAGCCTCCCTGGCATGGTTTTTATCTATCCCACCTAGAATTCTCTGGGAACTTTCTCTCTCCTGTTTCGGGTGATGTTACCTGCCAAGAGCCATTTCCAGCAGGCAGTGTAGATAAGACTCCGCTCCTGTTGCCTTCCATCCTGATTTGCCATATGACGCTATCCCAGCAGGCTGTGTAGCCTCGAACACTTCAAATACCATCGTGTCACATAGCAAGACAGGCAATACACACCCTCAATTTCATGCTGTGTAATGTCTGTCCTAATAGCTGTGATATAATCCTCACTTTGAACTAAAAGATTTCCATAGGTAGTATCTTAAGGGCATAGGGGTGCTATGTAGGACTTGGAGGAATATAACGAAGATGATCTCAGACTCAAAAGATAAGGTTGGATGTTTAGGAAGAAAGAACATGAGCTGTGCTTGCAAATGAGAACTGTTTTACCATGATCCTGATAGATATACNTTTGAGTAACAAGGAATGGCATGTCTTGTGGTGGTGCTGCGCTGGGTCTCAGTGGAGCACACAGAAGCGGGTCAGGGACGGGGTCAGGGTGTCACAGGGCTCTAAATGCCATTGCGAGCTGCAGTAAACTGCGCGCTCGCCGCCACCGCACACCCAAGCTGCCGTGCGTGGGGCTAGCAGCGTGGGTACAATCACAGTTTGGTCAGTGGGAGCGACCGCAGCAGCCTGGAGAAGCCCACAGGGTGGGGAGGGGTGGAGGGGTCAGGTTGGTATGGGAGTTTCTTTCCCTTTAACATCCACCAGTCCTGTGAGAGGGGGCAGCGCTGCCCATATGGCTGCAGAGGGTGGGGGAACAGAAACCCCCTCCCAGCACACAGCTTGCCTCACTTTCATGAGGCTGTTTCCCCGTTCAGGGACGGGCACACAGTGCCACCATTGCAAGCCCCCCTCCCCGCAGGGTGGGGTGAGTCCCACCCCACAGGCACCGCAGCACCGCCCCTCGGCGGAGCAGAGTCAACTGTGCATGTCTCAGGCGGCTCAAGTTGCAGACGACTGAATCATAATTGCGAAAAGTTTGCTTCGCAAATGGGCGGCGTCATAATGGAGAAGTTGCGATGCAGTGGGGATTCACTGTATTTCATTTTGTTTTAGGGACATTGGTTTCCAGGAGAAGCAGGTGGACCTTTACAGTGAGTAAGGTCAGTGCCTTAGACCCTTTTCCCATATTTGTTTCTTTCACTTTATTCTAAGTTATGTACATGTTATTCCATTGAGATGGGCTGTTCTTTGCTTCCTGTGAAACCCAAGTGTGCTACTGAATAACTGAGTCATGGATGTGTATACAAAGCTAAACCCTGCAGTCTTATCTTGCTCACACACACCTAGAGTTGACTTAAGGAGGACAAGTGTGAAAACAGTGAAGTCAAGCACAAAAGTATTAGAAAACTGGAGTTAATGCTGCCTGTGGCTCTAGAAACTACAGCAAAGGCATGTGCAAAGACCAGTGCTATTCATTTTGTACTTTGTCTGACTCAGTGGTTCTGTAACACAATCTGAAATTATTTTTTCTTTCTCGTTGTTTAGTTGTTGGTCTTTATATTTAAACTTTGCCCTGAGTTTGAGTTATGACTATTCTCATGGTCTCTCCTGCAGTGCTTGAGATCATTTCACAAAAATTCCAGTTCAGGAAAATTTCCTGCTCTGATATAATCTTTCAGCATCTCATGGAACTTTGCCATGAAGTTTCACAGGTACTGCCAGCAGAGAGGTTAGACTCAGAAATCTTGGATTTGGCTCCTTTCAGCTCCAAATGGACGTGCATGTGCTTCACGCTTGCAGGAAGCACTCAGGTTGTTTGCATTCCCTTGTTTGGGTTCCTGCAATCTGTTCAGTCGCTTTGCCACTCACTGCAGTGCTAACCACACTGTCTGTAAGCAGCACAGTGCTAGATATGTTTCCCCTTTGTAGCCCTTTCTGGTTCTCACTTGGATTAGTGCCAAAGTTCAGCTTCAGCACCATTGCCTTCCTAGCTGCTTCTTCCATTACTGTTTTCTTAGTCAATCAGCTTCATATCTTAGTGCAGCTTGTTGATGTATTCTTTTTGTGCCTGTCCTTACCAAGGGCTGTTCCTCAGCAGCGCCATCTCAGCGGCTTCATTTTGGTCTCCTCCAGGATCATGCTGCAGTGCCTCCGTTTGCATGTAAACTGTGTGCTGAAGGACAGTCCTCTCTGTTCTCTGGTCTCCTCTGAAAGCAGCAGAGGAGAAGTCAAGTCCAGTCCTTGCTGTTTATAAAGACTACCTGTCTTGGATAGTAAATTTCGCCTGGAAGGAGTGTGCTCAAGTACCAGTGGGAAGTGATGTGAATGCCATCTGCTCAGCTCACACTGTAGTGGGAGACTTGAGTGCCCAAGCTGGAGATAACTTATAAAATATAAAGTCCTAATGCATACAAATCCTATTCTATCCTCAGGAACTGTGGTGTCCCTTGTATAAAAAACACAGTCATTAAGTTTAGCATCTAAAATTCAAGACATAACTAATGTTTTTAAAAAATAGGTAAGTGAGATATAGGCAAAAAACTCCAAGCAAACAAAAAACCAAATAGGTAAAAGGTAATTGAATTTTGTTGTGGCTAACATTTGGAGGAAAAACTTCTCTAAGGATGATGCCTAACATGGACAATTTTAACATGCCTTTTCAGAAGTCACTGAATTTATGCCAGGTAAATTTGGTTTTGTCTGGAAAACTTGCAAACATATAAGGATTGGGATCACCGATGGCATCACTTGAATCCATTTGTCCTGGATTTAAGAATTATGTGTTACATGAGGAAAGCCCTTGGTCCATAGATTGAAAAGTTTTCTTTTGTAGCATAGTAAACAAGATGCTGTACATGGTAATTTTCTGGGTGAAGAGGTAGGAGATTTCAAGTGTTTAAAATTGTTTGTATTAACTGATAATTTCTTATTTAAGTGTTTGAAGAAAACAAGAATTATGGAAGGTCATAAGTAGTAAGTACCTTGCTCATTTTTTCTTACTCTAAAGAGCTAATAGCATTTGGTATGTTGATTTGTCACAACCTATCACATGTTATGTTTTGGATGCTAGTATTTATATGAAGTCCATAGCATCAGTAGACATTCTGTTTAAAAAGAATAAAAATAAAAACTGAAGAACTGCCAAAGACTAGAAAAACAAGTTAATTGACTAGATAGAAAAATAGGATGTTACCAGTTTCCTGTGTAATGGAAATAAATATGAACTGTTGTATTTCAAGGGGTTTTCTGTGATCCTCTACTTCAGAGTAAAGTACATCCTTTTTTCAGTTGTCTTTTCTGATTGTTTAACAAAATCTGAGTAGGTTTGTGGTTGCTTGAAAGGTATTTATGGATTTCTACCAATTGTCCACCATGTATTTCAGTAATACGATTATGACTCTTTCCTTATCTTAGCCATAAGCAGGAGTCAGTAAATTAAATTAGAACCTGAATTTGTGTGTAGTAGTAAAAAAATATATTCCACTTCTTCCTCCAGTTGGTTTATCAGTCTCATAATTCAGGAATCTGTAGTAATCCCAGAATTTTTTCTTAATCTTTTTGTGACCTGATATTAGTAACTCAAATTTATCCATTGCACCAAGCTCCCAGAATTTCTGTTGACCTCATTTGAGGCACCTATCAAGGCTGGTTAACATCAGATAAATTGTGTTTTCTTCACTTAACCACTCAAATGAGATATCAGTTATTTGCACAGCTGTAGCAGAAGTTAAAGCACAGAACTAGCCAGATAGCTAGGGCCTTTATAGTACCTTGTGAGCAGTTTGATGGAGGGTTTTAGTGTGTTTTTAAAGTAATGTCCTTTTTATTAAACTCTCATGTTTTCTAAGAGTCCAGGGGCATTTTGCTATTTATTAGAGGTTGTATTGTATTTTCAAGGTGTAGCATGTATCAGGTCAATACAGTCCTCACTGAACTCGATAGTCTGTCTGTTTTCAGTGTGTGTAATGATTCTTTGTACTGAATTCCTAATGAAATGTGGTATGTTTTGTATATGTTATTTTCCACTCTATCGCCAAAAGGCATTTAATTTTAATTAAATTAATGAATTAAACTCTTGGAACTAATGTTTGTTTAGAATTAAATGGGTAAATAGCATCACTTTTCAAGTTTGGGGAAGTGTTTAAGTGCTTTTAAAAACTTTGTCCCTGCTCATTTTCAGTGTAATTTCTTAGCACTTCTTTGGTGATTAAGGCACCATTGCCTAACTTGCTGATTAAAAGTAACTAAAGCAAGTAACAGACCCCTGTGAAACAAATTTCCTTTTCAGCTTCAGCTGTGTCACCAGTGACTATGTTGGGTAGATGTGCCACCCTTTGGCAAGAGGTGGCTTGTTTTTTCAGAATGGCTGTATTATTTCTGACTGTATAATCAGAAGATCATAGAATGGTTTAGGTCGGAAGAGACCTTAAAGATCATCTAGTTCTAATCCCCCAGCCATGGGCAGGGACATGTCTCTCAGTCCATGACTTGATGGGTATGTTGGGTCTGAAGTCCTCTTGGGGGTCAGCATGTCTGGGCTGTCTGTGTGTTGGGAGCAGAGCTAGTGATCAGTATCTCACTAATGAACCTCAGTTTGTCACTTCACAGTTAGAAGGTACTTTTTTAAAACATAAATTCAACCTCTTCAAGTATTCTGGAGTATTTGATACAGCAGTTTTTAGCCACCATTTACTTTCTGAAGAGCTGCAAAATTACTGCAGCTTTTTATATATGTACGTAGGGGAAAATGCATGCACTTCTGCAGAAATGAACAATGGAATAGCAGTTCCAGAAAGAGGTAAGAATTTTATTTTAAGGCTGTGTTAAGCCATACCATCTTGCACTTTTTATTAGGTCTACTACAGGAATGCAAAATCATCTGTCAGTACAAAGTAATGCTTGGGAAAAAAAAAGATTACCTGTTACACACCCACCGTTGTCATGTAGTCATTGTATAAAGAAAGATGCAAGATGTCAGTCTTTCATATATCATGCTCAGAAGAGATGAGCATTCTTCAAATTCATTTTTATTCAATTGCAAAAAAGGAAAGCAAGAAGTAGTCTAATCCCATTCTTAAAATGAACTTTGTGAAATCCTGGCAATGCTGAAATGGCATGAAAATTGCTACCTGCTTAAGCAACTCTGATAGTTCACTTGAAAGTCTCCTATTATTATATAAAATAAAAAGTTAATTCTGTGGTCTGTAAATCATTCCAAAATGCATTGGGAAGAATTCTTTGCAGCTGATTATTTGGCAGTACTACATGCTTAAGACATTCAAATTAAAAGCAGTGTACTATTTTCCAAAGTAAGATTGGAAATATAGTACTAATTTATTTGCTTTGTTGTTAATGCATAAGGAGGAAATGCATGTTAGAATGTGTCTGCATGCAAATGCAATATTCTTAGTGGAAATGTATTAGGCAAGCATTATTAGACTTAATTGTAAAGCATCCAATTGAAGTTTTTTATTTTGTTTCTTAATATTCTAGCAATTATCCGAGAGAGTTTTATGATCAATATGCTCAAAGCCAAGAAAAATCTGTGGTCAATAAAATGCAGCAAAAATACTGGAAGACAAAACAAACCCTTATTAAAGTTACAGGAAAAAAGGAAGATGAACATGTTGTGGCTTCAGATGCAGATCTGGATGCAAAACTAGAGGTTTGTAGTGTTTACTAAATGTGTGTGCTCTGTTAATTTTTTAAATGTTTTTAAGAATTTCTGCTAAGCCTCTAATATGTGTACACATAATATATAATAATGTATATCTGTTTTTATCATCATCTTCTTGTACTGTCTTTTCCAAACTTTGACAAAAGTACCTGTGTCAATTCAAGGAATATAGTGACGTTTTGTAACACAAAAATGAACGTCACTCCAACTTTATTTGGTACTTAATATCCTGCAGATTTATTTTCATGTTCTGGGGACAAATTTTTTTCCTTGTTAGAAGAGGGAAGAAGGAGATCATCCTTATTCTTTGCCTATGTCAGTTTCAGGTGGTTTGGGTTTTTTAAATGTTATTCTATAGTGTGTACGAATGACATATTTTATGCAGCTATAAAATACCACATATACCGGAAAAACATGCAGTGTACTAAGAAGGAGCAAAAGGCTCTGCTCTGGAGTTTTCGAGCAGATTAGTGAGTTCTGACATGACCGTAGAAGCTTCTGAAAGTCTCTAAGATACAGACGAGAAGAAATCCTGCTGTGTGACAAATACAATCCTACTGTCAGTGTCCTTAATCCCAGTGAGAAAAAAAAAAAGAATCAAGGTTCCACAAATTGAAGAGCTGGAATGAATTTGAGACAAAGCAAAAATCTGAAGAAGCGTAAGAAGCGTAAACTTAAGAAGCGTAATAATTCAGTTAGTGTCCATCTAAGTTTTGTTGGTGTTGTTTTGTTATGTAAGGATAAATATTTTGCCTTATTGGTTTTCTTGAAGTTTCTTAAAAAATATACTGACACAGGATTCTCAGTTTTAGCTGAAATTCAGGAGGCTGTTTTACAATGAACATGACTTTATGGTTCTAGCTAGAATAGTGGTAACTTAGAACATGGTGATCCTACCTATGAGATCTTCATGATGGTTTATAGAAACCAGCTGGAAGGATGGAATGTTCCTGAGTTTCTACCATGTCTACTGTATTGCCGATTCAACAGGAGGGATGCTTTGTTAGCTCAGGTGGGACTGGAAATAGGAAAACTTGTGTTTACCAGATTAAAAAGTATATAAACCTGTTTTCACTTGGACAGTTTCTCACCTGCAAGTCATGCTCCCAGTTTAAAAGACAGTATCTGTATAAATGTATAGGAAGTCGAGTAGCTATGAAGGAAGGCAGTTATTCTGCCAATAGTCCCATTATATCCATAGTTGTGTAATGCCTGATATAGTGGAGTTTAGGTATAAGCTACAAGTTTTAAATGGAGAGATACAAAGAGTAGTAATTCTTCTATTTCCTAGAAGAAAATCTCCAAATTTAATCAAGACTGACCTTTTTTGCCTCTACTTCCTTTGGAAACTGGCTTTATAAATTTGGTTATGCCAATAAAACGCTCAGTTAAAATCAACAGCTTTCTGTGTTGACATACCTGTTCCACTAGACTTCACAGTATGAAAACATTTTTATGTCTTCATATATACCTAAAGATACCACCATAAAAAAACCCCACCAATGCAAATAGTTTGATTATCTATCAGCTGTTTACAATAGATCTTTTCCCAAAGCTATTTTTATTTTCTTTTTGTGAGTTATGGTTTGTCTGTGTGTAGTTTCAGTGAATAACTTAATTGAAAGAAAAGCACAGCTGATGAGGAAAATACTTTCGAGCTGGAAAGATTGCTCATTGTTCAAGAAGAAAATAACAATCCCAAATAACTTCTACAAAAAAAGTTCTCCCTTGTATTGTATTCATCGGTGTTGCTTGCATACACTTAACAAAATTTTGTGTATTTTGTTTCAATATCAGCTGTTCCATTCTATTCAGAGAACATGTATGGAGTTGCTGAAAGCAATTGAACTGTATCAAAAAAGGATTTGTTGTAAGTACTATCAAACAGTCATTAAAATGGTAATAATGGAATCATTAAACAAGTGAAAAAGTAAAAATTAAGATGGGGAACTACTAGTTTCATCCTCCTTAAAAGTAAAGATAATGTTCCTTGCAGGCATTATTTGCTTGAAGATTTCCTGGTTCTTAAGTTTTATATATTGATATAATGCAGTGGTAGGTAGCAGTAGTTACTAGAGAAATCTTGCTTTAAGGTTTTTTTGCTATTATTTGCTTGACTTGTTAAAATTCAGAAGTATCTTGTTAGAAATCCTCCTAACTCCTTTCTAAACTGTTCTAGTTTTTCTTTGAATCAGGATTGAAAATGAAGATTGTTTGTTTTAGTAATAGCTTTATAGTTGAGTAATCCGTGCTATTACAATGAGTTTGATAATTCTGACTTGACTGTAACAAGTGTACCGTAATTAGCGAGAGTCATAAGTGAGAGACATAACTTGGGAAGTTTCAAACAGCAAGTTGTATTAAACGTCCATTAGAGGTTCCCTGCAATCAATATTGTTTGATTCTCTGCAACTGTGATCTGGCCTGAAGAAAAGAATCCAGCTTTGGAATATTTTTTTCAATTTACTTTCCTTAGCTGAATGTTATCTATGTTCTGTTGAATCTTTGGTTTTCCTTGTGCCTATCCAGGGAAAGTCAGAGACAATGTTTCAGAATCTGGAGGTTAAATTGGAATGGAGACAAGTAGGGTATTGAGTCCAATAAATACTCCATAGTAGTAAGTGAAATCTCTGATGCAAATATGTTTATGGAGCAGGTTCTACTAGAGTATGCTGTGAGTCTGCATTGAAGTTGATTGTCAACATTTGGAAAAAGGACTTCAAGAGGTCTTCTTTAATTTCTTTAGGCCATTCTATATCTTAATAGTGGGAAGCAATTAATACTATAGGAGACAGCCTCTTTAGAAGATCTATGGTCCCAGTTTGCAAGTAGTCAACAATTCAGTGTAAAAACTTACACTTTTTCATCTCCCTGTTTAAAAAATAGTTACTTTGAGGTAGATGTATTTCAGATAGTTGAAATATTGTGTAGAATGTTAAAGTTGTCAAGTAATCTTATGAAGTAATTGGAAAATAAAATGTTCTTTACAATTCTCTTGAAGTACTGTATTTTTCATATGAAAATTTTTTATGTAATCAGGCATGAAAAATGATAAGCAAGAGAAAAGCAGGTGAGTTAGCTTCAGTGAAACTATGTACCAAAGATCAGCTGAGGCAGTCCAAGTGGTAAAAAAAAGAACTAAAAATGCAGCCAACCAACCAGACAGAATCCCCCCAAGAAACAACAGTGAAAGATATTACAGTCAAGACAAAGGTCACTTTTGTGATCTAACCAACATAATTTTTTGGTTCCAAGAAAGAAATAGCATATTATCTTTTGGGACTGATTGAATTTTGTGATTCTTGTTAAGTATATCAGCAAATGTCTCAAGTGAGTCAGCTCTTCTGCTTACTAGATACAGGAATTCTGTAAATTATTTATTTTTCCGTGGCTGCTTGGACTTAGTGACATAAACTATTTGATGTTGATTCAGTTTTAATGCTGTTAGGAATCCGTTAAATAACATATTTGACTACTGATTTATTTTTTGTTAGTTCTGTCTCAGGAAGAAAATGAATTGGGGAAATTTCTTCGATCTCAGGGTTCTCAGGATAAAACAAGAGCAGGAAAAATGATGCAAGCTACAGGAAAGGCCCTCTGCTTTTCTTCTCAGCAAAGGTATATGGGTCAACATTACAGTCTGGTTTACAAAGTACGTGTGGTAATGATAGTCGAATTGTTGACATAATTAATTTAGCCATTGCTCTTCAGCTCAGCAGTTCTAAAACTGTACTGGTGCTTCTTGTACCCTCTCTAGAAACATGGGGTTGTAAGGGAGCTGTCAGGTCCTGCTTCTGCCTGGTGGCACTTCTCACTCTGCGGAGAAATGCTACAGGCTCGCTATGGAGGTGTCCGAATCCTAGGAGGGTGGGAAATGAGAAAGGAAATACTTTTATTTCTGGGCCATGGAGTCTCCTACCTCAAGCAGACAGAGGAATCTCAATGCTATTTTCTGCTTTAATCTTATGCTATGAAGCCTGCCCTGGGAGAAGATCCTAGAAGATCCCTACTGAGCTCATGTAGGGTAGGTAGAAGCAAATCAGTAAAAGGTAAGGAGTCCAGAGGGACACGTGCACACCAACACGCACTGTTATCCAAAGCCCTTGATGTCTCACTGACCGAGTGTTTGTTCAGGGAGTTTAAAAGTAACAGTACCTGATGGCATTATGAGTATTGTGATGCTTTTTCAAACAGCATTGGGACTGTGGAAGTTTGAAAGTCACCATCACAAAGGAGAGTTCTATTCCATTGTGCTATACAGGTTTTCAGGGGGCTCTTAACTGTTGTGATACTTTGCAGCTTTAGCTTAACACTGCAGCTGTTTGGTTCAAAATAAAACATTGCATAGAGAGCACTGAGAATTTAATATGCTTACCTTGGGTTCGAGTTTGGTGATTAACTCATCCAGTAACAACCATGAATGGGATCTTTAAAGCACATGTAAAGCACCTTTGAGCAAAAGTGCTGATGATTTCCTTCTTTATTATAAACCTTAATTATTTATAGAAATCTCAGTGTGCAACGTGTCTACATAAACTGATTTTTCCTTTGGATGTCTGGGTAGGTATTTGTAGAATGAGAAAAAATGGGGAGGGGGGGAGAAAAGCCACACTAAGATTTTGGTTTTATTACATCTCTTGCTCCACGCATTTTTAAGGCAACTTTTAAAATAAATTCACATAAAAATCAAACCAACTGTCTTTCTTCTCTTAAGCTAACCTCAAACTCCTGTTGAAGTTGGGACTACTTTTATTTGTGTTGCATGCTAACAGCTAGTTCAGTAGATGGAGATCAAGAAGACAAAATCTCTTGGTTACTGAAGGTGAAGTTAGAAATTCTCTTAGGCCAAGGGTCTTCCTACCACGTTAAGCTGACTCTGTGCTGGTGTGGAAATGGTTGAACCCATTCCAGTGAAGTGACTTCTGACAACCAAGAGTAAAATAAAAGCAGCAGGAGGAGGCAAAGCAAAACTTGGAGTAATCCTCTTTAGTTCTGAGTAGCTGAAGTGATGGCATAGGGAAGACAACGGTGTGCCCTACTGCCTATTCAAAGTGTGGTTGCCAGAAGAAACATAGGAAAATGTCGAAATCCTGCCAGAAGGTAAATATCCTTCAAAGGAATTGTTTGGATTCCTAAAAAAAAGTAAAAAATCAGATAATTTTCTACTTGACAGATGACTTTTTTTAATTTACATTTGAAGATTAAATGGGTAATAGAAGTGCTGTTTGTGGGGTTTAACGTGTCAATCCTGATACAAATGTGGTATTTATCCAGTAATAAATTACTTCAGGTACATTTTTAGAGTTGCTAAATAAGACTTGTGAAGAGGAATGGTAATAACATAAATACAAGTGGCTTGACAAACTAAAATACATAGATGCATTAGAAGAAGGTTCACTTTTGCTCATATATAGAAATAAAACTTCACTGCTTGAACAGAAAGGTTGCAAGCGTAGTATTGATGCAAAGTTACCTCGTTCATGTGTGCCCCCAGCCAAGAACCAGAATCGTTGGAACATATAGTAGCACTTCACTTGTTGAGTTACTTCTTTAACAAGTTCTTTAACGAGTTCTCTTCCTGTTTTTCCTTCATGCCTTCCCCCAGATTAGCACTCCGTGCTCCTTTGAGTAGATTATATCAAGAAGTGGAGACTTTCAGATACAGGGCCATCTCAGACACGTGGCTGACAGTAAACCGAATGGAACAGTATCGGACTGAATACAGAGGAGCTCTACTCTGGATGAAAGATGTGTCTCAGGAGTTGGATCCAGATCTTTATAAGCAGATGGAAAAGTTCAGGAAGGTATGAAGTTCTCTGTAGTTTCCTGAAAAGAGGTGCCTGATAAATGGCAATGAAGCATGCTTTTGATTCTTCCAAGGAGGACATAATTCAGAAGCATTAAGAATGCCATTTGTCTAACTAATCTTTTCCGTGTGGGCTGTAAGGAAAGGCGTTTTCAGTAGTACATTCAACTTCAGCATACATCTTTATAATTTAAATAATACATGCTTTTGAAGAAGGTTATCTAATGTTACATACTTTACTGTGATGCTTGAAGGACTAATGGAACAAGGGGAAGGGGAAAATTGATTTTTGTAACTAAGTAGTACATAGTAACAGAAGTGTTGTACTAGGCACTGCTAAATTTTGGGATGCAGTTAAACATTTTCAAAATTGCCTGACTTTGGATTTTGGAGAGGATTTGCAAATCTAGAACTTAACTTTTAAGCTCCTTATGCAGTTCAGCGTGAATAAACGCTAAAATGCTAAACATGAAAACTGTGAAGAGTGCGCTGTCCGTAAATTGTCTTTATTCAGTGCCATTCAAGTTTGCTAAACTCTTCCCCTCCCAGTAGGCTTCCAGAAGTCCTGAGAGGTAATCTGCAGTTTTACTACTAGGTGTGAGTACAGAATTTATTGGGCTGATCCTGTCAATTCAGGAACATTCATCAAGACTTCACATTTGCCAATAAGCCAGGTTTGTTACAAGTCTATAATGGTTATACAGTAATACCTCACCTATCGCAGGGATTCGTTCCAAGAACCTGCTGCGAGAAGTGAAAACTGTGAAATAGGATTTCAATCAATCATCTGCCTTGATACAAGATCACCCAGTGGCATGCTGAGGTACATCCTACATCAGCAAACTTTGTGGGTGTAGAGGTAAAACACTTGTGCGAGATGAGCAGGAGTGGACAGGGGAAGGAGAGACAACTGCGGCCACCCTCGCCGCGGGAGAAGCAGACTGTACACACGTGTAAATGTTTGCTGGGCCAATGAGTGCCCCTGGTTCTCATGTTGGTCCCATGACCTGGGGCAAAAATGCTTGTGCTTTGAGTAAAGGCAGTAAAAAAATTTACAGAAATTGTTGATAATTGAAAATACAAGTCTGGTAACAGAAATCGTATTAAAGTGTGCATGTATATATGCATGTGCATATGGCTTAGAGATGGGTAATGTCTAAAAGAGAAAACCCCCAATAGCTTAAGCAGTCTGTAACAAAGTGTTTGGAGACGAAAGGTACTTAATTCAGGATCTTAAAAGCTTGAATAAGCCATCCTAACGGGAAAGGACTGGCATACATCTAGGCTATACCATTTTTTGTAAACTGAAGCCGTGGCAATAGCAATTAAAGATGGGATGGGCCGAATGATACCCCAGTTAGTAATCTAATCTTTATTTAATGCTTCAGTACAGGGTATTCCTGTAAGTCTTGTGGCACCAGACATGTATTTTATTATGCCTTGTGGGAAATACTTGTAATGGCAAGTTCTTGCAGGTAAAAGCATTGGTATTGTCTTGGACTCAGCCAATTGCTTATGTATAATGTTTGATTTATTAGGAAAACACTTAAAAATAGAATGCTAGAATGAATAAAGTAGTACTGGTAGTGGTCATAGAAAACTGATTTATAGGTTTCTTGCAAAACAAATGCTATGGAAGGCATAAATTATATAAATGGTGAAGTAATTAATGTACATTTTGTGCAGTGAGCTGCTATAGTTAACAACTTAGATGTGAAATTTCAGCTGTCTTCTGTTTCTGTGCTTCAAGGTCAGCAAAAAAGGATTTTTTTTAAATTCTCACAGAACTTAGTAGTTAAAAATATGGAATTAATACATATTTTGAAACATCTCTAGGTCTGAAGTGAATTGCATTATGACATGAAGAAGTGAATGTAGATTCTAAAATTCTGTACTGTTGAACAGTTAAACCCCCAAAACTTTAAAGTGTTTTGAACACTTCTCCAACTGACTGTTAAGTGAAGACCTTTCACAGATTCACAGTTTATTGTGAGTTGGAAGGGACCCACAAAGATCATCGAGTCCAACTCTTAAACCACACCACTGCCTACCCAGCAGGAATCGAACCCTGGTCTCCCGCATGGCCAGCGGGGACACTCACCACTGTACTAAAGTGGATTTCAAAGAATATGTTGAGGGCACTGGAAAACTAATCCCAGCTAATTTTGCATTGCCAGGGCACTCTGCATTGGAAGCATGCATTTCAGTTCATATTGTAATGCAGAGAAGAAAATACTCTAGGTTTTGTAGCCAACAAAGTANATGATCTCTAAGGTCTTTTCCAACCTTACTGATTCTGTGATTCTGTGAAATGCCCTTGGTATGCACTTCCCTACGTATCTCATCTGTGAAACAGGCATATCAGACTAGTCTTTGAAGATTTTAATACTTGCAGAAAGTAAACTTTTTCCTTTTTAATTTGAGGGGGGAAATTACTGAAATAAAGTCCTCAAGCGTAATGTTCCTAGGTAGCTGTTGCTAAGCAAGATACACGCCGCTTTTGCCTTTCAGAAACTAATGGTGGATACTGCAGTCCTATATAATTAAAGTAGAAGAATTTTTATTGTCTTTTTTTTTTCTATTTTTGCTTGCAGATCTTAATTGTGCCATAGTGTGGCAGTGTAATGCTGAGGTTTTAGGGCTTATTTTGTATCTATAACATCAATTTAAGAGGTCCTGCTAGTTTTGTGTTGGAAAAGATATAATAATTACTGGTGTAACATTTTTGGTTCTAAAACATGCCATTGCCGGAAAGAAGTGTTATGATCTGGAGCTGTATATTGGCTGATACACCACCAGGTAGTTATTGAAGCTGATCCTGTAACGTAAGAGAGAGTTTTTGCTTCAGACTTCTGATTGTAAAAATCCGAAGTATTGCTTTAGTAAACTTTTTTTATTTGAAGTAAACAGTGCTGGTTTAATGATCTTTAATGCACCTAGTGCATCAACAGTATTTATATCACTTGGTTAAAGGACCGTTTTTTAAGGATGAAGGCTTTTGTAATGTAATCCTAAATGTATTATTATGTATACATATATGGTACTTGGTTTTGGAGACCAAAGCTAAATCAATCCAGATGGATTTTTCATACCTACTCTCAGAACAGCTCAGGCTAAAAGATCAATAGTGGACTCAGTATTTTCGGAGCTGATAAAATCTAAGCTAAAATCATGGCATTTTGTAGCTCTCTTTCAAAGCAATGAGGTACTTGAAAGAATTTTCTGAAGCTGTTCTTAAGATGTCAGTGTAAGTTTGCAAGACCCAGACTTTCAAAATGTCTCAGAACGCTGCAGAGCAGCCTTTTTACGTTGTTACTTGAAGATATCTTTGTGATTGTAGCTGCGCGAGTCAAGCTAGAGAAATAGGTGAAGTATTTACTTTTCCCTGAAGAGTTCTATAAATGCTATTTAATTTTTTTTTTCTCTGTTAAGAGTTTTTATGAATAATCCAGTGTTGCTCTGGATATAGCGGTCTTCCATCCCAAGTTCAGAGTTTGAAATGTTCCTTGAGAGACTCTAAAAACCACTGTGGCAATGCTGTGATATTTAGAACAGTTTGAATATACTAATAAGCTAATACCTCTTCACCAAATTCTCCACACTGATCACGTTTTTAAGGTTCTTAAATCTGGGCTGTTCTATCTATCTGAAGGTTGTGCAGCCTACAGGAACACAGAAGGGACTGCTGCTCAGTTTTACATAGCTGAACTATCTCAGATGCTTCTAGAGTTTCATGTACACTTTCTCACCAAACCTATGCATTTCAGTGCCACTCATAACAAGTAAAAAGTGAGAGCTGAAAACGGTTGTCATGCTGACCTTTAGACTATCACTATCTGTGTTACAATAGGTTATTTATCATGCTATATTGATAAAACAAATTAACCCTTTCTGTCTCGGCTTTTCGCTTCCATCATTATTCTCCTCTGCTTTCCCTTAATTCTGAGGCTTGAAGTATCTTTGGAGTATCTTTGTAAATACCTAGTGACCATGCTGGAATCCTTGAGATAAGCTGCACTGCAGCAGAGAGCTGGATGCCTGGAGGATTGGGCTCTGTTTCTTCCTGTTGTGTAGACCTCTCTGCTTTGCCAAATCTGCTTTCCTGAGGGCTACACTTCTGTATCAAGCTAACAAATCGCAGGTCGGACAAAGAATAGATTGAAGTAGTATTATAAGGGTAACGAGGGTGCACGGGGCTGGTTGCAGCAGAGCTTTGTAAGGCCTCTTAGATTGATCTGCTTGGTGTACCTTGCAGGTCTTGTCTCTATCTGTAGTACTTGGATATTTACAGTAATTAATATCTGAGTTTTTAAAACAGTATATATTAGATGATGTGTTGTGTGTTGAAAAAGTTGGGTGCTGATCAATATAGTTGCATGGGATCTGTGAGGGAAACAAGTTGCATGATTTGTGCTTGGCCTCTTTGCTGAACCCTGAACTATTTCAGAGATGTGACGAAAGTGGAATAGATCCTACCACAGAAGAGAATTGTCAGGATATTCCCCCAAAGATCTAAAATTATTATAGAACCCTTAATGCCTAGCTGTTACTTTGCATGCAGCTCTTGAGAAACAGTTTATCTCCAATTCTTCCTAGTTGTAGCCCTCTATATACTTGAAACAAAGTGAATGCCCTTAAATGGCATTTTGAGGATAAATCTGGCAAGAGAAAAGGAAAGAAAGTGAGAAAAAGGAAAATTCAACAAAAAGAACTCATAATGACATAACAGTAACTTTTAAACTTCTGTTATGAATGTACCAATGTAGGGAGTGACTGATCTATGCAAGTTGCCTTTAAATATCTTTGAAGAAATAAAAGTTAAAGCTTGTGTGGACAGCTGGGAAATAATGAAGATCTAAATAAATGCATTGATTAAAAGGTCAGAAGGGAAACACTGAAATATATGTATTCATTGTAAAGGTCTCAGCAAGTATGGATGAGGTTCATCTGCCTCTGCCTTTCAGGAAAGCTCGGTACCTACATCTCTGTTCTCTTGCTTTCCCCTTGCCTATTAGCACTGCCTGACATGAGTAGATTTTGGCTTCTGTGATGATGAAGATACTGTACCACGTTACAGCATCATCTGCTACTCACCTATCTATTTACGTCAGCTGCAAATGGCCCTGCAAACATGAAGGAACTGTGGAAATAGGCTTGAGTTTTTGTTTGGGTTTTTTTTTATTTTCTATTACTTTTGAAAACTCTTGGAGAGTTGAGAAAATGCAAAAAGTCCAGGAAGTGAGAAAAAACAAATATGATGCTGGTCTTTGAAATAGTAACAGACTTGGCATCTTGGAAACTAAATTTCAGTTTCAGGTAAAAAAAAAGAAATCTGTAGGCATTTAGAGGCTAGCAAACCTGAGAGTAAGTAAAAACACAAGTTTATGAATAACATTACAGGATCGTTTTAAAATTTTGCATTTTTATTAAATTAATGGGGGGAAATTGCAAATCTAGACTGTTGCAGTTCCTTATGAGTGGGAAAATGAATTTAACTTTGGTAGAAAAAGCTCTTGTAAGCTGAGAGTTGAGAATACTGCGCAAGAAACACTAAACAAGGTTTCAAAGGATCATAGAATTTAAAGATGGAAAATAACTTAAAGTTCAACTAAACCCTCTTCCTGCCAGGACAAAATTGTGCAATTTCTGAGTGTTTCTCTACATGTTATAAATATAATTCAGTTGCGGGTGGCTCTCTGAGAAGTATTGGGTCTGGTGATGTTCTAGTTCAATTATTAAAAGCTAACCATAAGAAAATGTGCTAATGCTAATTACATCTGCAGACGATATTGAGTTGGAAAGACTTTTGGTTTTCCAAGCAGCAAACTACACTGATGTGTTTGGCCATTTGCAGTCACAGTGGTGTAATCCATAGACTCTGAGTTGCCATAACTGCAAACTGCAGTGTGACTGATTGATGCTTAAAGCCAGCTAGGGGAATCACTGTTGGCCAACTTCGGGTTTTAAAAATTAACAAAAATTATTTGGGGAAAAAAAAATTTGTAGACAGCAGTTGTCCCTGTTTCTTTTTAGGTGATACTTCCATATGAAATTCCAAACTTCATCTAACAATCTTAAAGCACGTTTACCTTGAGGTGACAATAATTTAGGCCTCTGCATGTGAAAAAGCACATGATGGTGTTTGTGCTCTGGAAGTGTCAGCAAGATCTGAGTAGGTTTAGTGGACTGCACATTGGATATGAGATGTGTGGCACTGTAGTGTGAAAAATAATGGTGGTTTTCATAATATCTGTTAGGAATGTGAAGTGGTAAAGTCTATCACTTTGATAGATACGATTTTTATCACTCTTGGTTCAAAATATTGCCTTAAAAATAAGCCCCCACCCAGTCTCTTTGCGTTAGATGAATAGGTAAGATTCCAGGAGATCCAGTAATACTCTCTGCAAGATATGTAGTTGCGTACTCTAAAATTAGTAATGTGGTGTCAAACTGCAGTCTGAGATCTACATCTTAGTGTAGCGATGTGATGGCAAAGATAAAGAGATAACAGCATGCTCTTAGAATATGATGATAAGCAACACCTACACATACCTCTTCTTGTGACATGGCTGTGCCACCCCAGAGTATTTTTGGTTTCATTCTGGTAGGGAACAGCAGTTAGAACATTGTTTCTGAAGCCATGGGAGCTTTATTATGGAAGTGTATGGTGTTGGAAATACTAAATTTAATGACTTACCTGGAAATTATGGTAGTGAAAAACAAAACACACGAAAAGGTTTTCTTCAATTAAAATTGTAGTTGTTGCTTTTTCATTATTGCCTCTCCCAGTAAAACCGTATGAAGTTCCAGTACTGAGTATGTTTTCTCTCTGCACTTTGTTATAATGTTTTTTCCATATTCTCCAATGTCACATTCAGTAACATTAAGTGGAGAAACCAAAACATTCCAGGATACATCACACACATAATGCTCAAGCATTTTAAGGCAGTTGGGAAAGATGGACTCTTTTTGAAATGTGACCTTAAGCAGAAATATTCTTCACAGTGAAAGTGTTTTCTAGTCTTGTAGATAACTTTAAATTACCATTTCAAGTACCATTAATAAGACTCAGAGTAGACAATGATATAAAATCAATTATTTTCTGAAGCTATTTCACGTATATTAAATATCACTGATGGTTTTTACTGGCTTAAAAGCAAAATAACAATGTGTGATGGAGATGCCCTTTTGAAAGCACAAGAAGAGTATGCCTGTTAAAAATAGAAACAGGCTTCTTGGAACAGATTACATCATCTTTAGAGGTAGTCCTTGTAGAATTCAGTTTCTTCCAGAGATTAATGCTTGCCCCTGAGAGATGGTTCATCATCTGTTCACTTATTTTTAAGGCAGTTTGAGGTGAGACTCAGCAAAATGGCCGTAAAGTAAAATAAAATTAAGTGCTGGGCTACAGGTACAATATAGTTTTTAACAACCTTGTTTCATGTAACCAAGCTGAAATCAAAAATAGGTAGACTTGGTTGAATTGTTCATTTTCAATCTTATATTTATTCAAGAAAAGACAGGCAGGCACATCCAAAAACTTCTGTTTACTTGAGTAGCAGAACTTAAAATGTTTAAACAGATTGCAACAAATATTTAAAAAAAAAATCAGTGATTTAAATCAGTAGTCTAACTTTCATGTAATAACTATTAGTCTAAATATTTAAAAGACTCTCAAACATGGTGTGATAAAAATTAAGCTCCAAGAATTTATCTTGTCTAATAATTGTAGAAAGGTATAAATATTAAATTTAATAAGGATTTTTTTTAAAAGAATAAAGGAAAAACTGAAGACTGTTTTCACTGTGTTTTGATCTTAAAATGCTAAAGATGATTGCTTAGGCAATTTCTATTACTTGCATGAAAAATCTAACCCTGCAAGCTGGTCTGTGTGGGCAAACCTCCTCACCCATGTGGATCATTATGGGAATTCAGAACCTAAATGAAGTGTAAAAATGTGAACAGAGTAGGTTGTGAAAAGAGAAATGGGATTTGGAAAATTCCCTCAGCCTTAGTAATCTGAAAAGGCTAGGAGGATAGCTAAAGAAATATTTTTTAGAAATAAATGAAATACAGATGTGACCGAACTGAGAGAATTCTGCAGGAGAGAAGAATAAACAGGAAGGGGAATACAGCTGTTGGGGGAAACATTGTTTATACAAGAGAACCAAGTTTTTCTGTGGTCGCCACTGCCCAGGAATTCTTCTTATACTTTCCTAAAATGCTTGGGCACATGCATGATGTAGTCCATCTGCTTTTACTTCATAAGACCATTGCTGTTCAGTTATATACTACGTAGACTCTGAATGATTAAAAAGATGCTACGTTTGATTTTTCTCCTTTGCATAATGAAACCAAATTAGATAGGATTAAAAACGTCAACAAACAAAAAAAAATTACTAATGCAGTAATTCCTTGAGTATTGCGGGGGTCGGTTCCAGAAAGATGCCGCGATAACAGTAAATGCGGTAAAGTTGGTAAAGCCAAGGGGAAACACCCCTCCCCCCCCCAAATGGTGAACCGCAAAGTAGTGAGGGATTTCTGTGTACGACCATCTCTGATTTAGGGTTCTGCCTGAAGCCTTCTTAGATTTTAAATGTTTCTTCTGTAATAGCACAGTGTGGTATCTGAAGAGCATGACAAAGATTTTGGGTTTTTTGAGTTTGTACTTTTTCAGTTTGTATCTTGACAAAATGTAATTAAGTTCTTTTGAGGGAAACAAGGCATGCTTATTGATGTATTAAATGCCAACCAAGAATAGCAATAACAACACACAGGATTACGTGCAACAGCCGTAGCATTACAAATGCAAAGTGGGTCTCATTTCATATTCTGTGCTGAAACATTACATAGAAAATGAAACACAGAACCTCAACTTACAGGACTCCTACTCCACTGGAAACAGAATGGCTTTGCACTCAGGACAGTGAGAGCATCTGGGGACCGAATATTTGAGAAACTTCATCTTTTAAGGTGATTTTGTTAAAGGTATCCTTCTTAGAATGTTGGTGTCACATCCAGCTACGATTTGCAGCTGTCAGTGGCATTCCCTGGCAGTTTGTACATCTGCCCATCCCACTCCCATTTGCAATGGCCGGCTTACTGTTTTGCAGTGCTTTCAATTGTTACTGCATCTGAATTTGAGCTTTTCACATCCTATCACCTAATTCTACCTTATTCACTCCCCTCCATGAGCCTACTCAGAAGGGACCAGATTCAAGTAACACTCTTGCTTAGGCCTAGAAGAATTTAATTCGGATTCCACAAGAAGGGTAGGAAAGATGATCCTAACAACTACAGACCAGTCAGCCTGACCTC
>WEKX01010854.1:50443-81151 GCA_013390025.1 Pitta sordida | reverse complement strand
AGAAGTTGTGTAGACAGTGTAAAAATTCTATTGTGTGGTTATGTACTCATTTGAAACTATAAGTTTCGTTGACTTTATTCCTCTTGATTTTTAAAGAGATTGCTTTGTTTTCATGTAATACTGATTATTTCATTTATTTGAAGTAATTAGAACTCAGGGGGAATGGAAGGAAATTTAGGTTCAAATTCGATGAGAGAGAAGGGTTTATCGTTCTCAGGTGAAGCAAAATCACTGGGAAACACAGACACAAAAGCTAGACTTGTGTGTTTATTGTTCTACATGGCTTTGGTTTTAGACCCATGACTTACAACTTGGTTTCTGCTTATCAAATACATTGTTTTAGGAGGGAAGTATTATGAGGTATTACCTAGCTCTGTTTTAACGANAGCAAAATCACTGGGTAACACAGACACAAAAGCTAGACTTGTGTGTTTATTGTTCTGCATAGATTTGGTTTTAGACCCATGATTTAGAACTTGGTTTCTGCCTATCAAACACATTGTTTTAGGAGAGAAGTACTATGAGGTATTACCTTGCTCTGTTTTAACAAACTAAAAATCCACTTTAGTACAGTGGTGAGTGTCCCCCCCCTCATGCAGGAGACTGGGGGTTCAATTCTCACCAGGGAGGCAGTGGTGCCGTTTAAGAGTTAGACTCGATGATCCTTGTGGGTTCCTTCCAACTCAGAATATTCCGTGATTCTGTGATTTTATAGGGAGATAATAACACAAATTTATCTATGTTTCATTTAAATAAATGAACTGGACACTTGTGCTGATGCTTAACAGTTTAAAACAAAGGAAAATGGGACTAATTTTCATTTCNTGGGTTCCTTCCAACTCAGAATATTCCGTGATTCTGTGATTTTATAGGGAGATAATAACACAAATTTATCTGTGTTTCCTTTAAATAAATGAACTGGACAGTTATGCTGATGCTTAACAGTTTAAAACAAATGAAATGGTACTAACCTGAGAAAGCAAATTATTTTTCCACTGTTCTCTCTGCGATAGATTTAGTCCTGCCTATTTCTAAACTGGGTTTAACCCCATCTGTGTACATCCCGTCCCATGGAGATCTGATGGGCAAATCCCAGGTGATCTGCATTGGCTCAGAATGGAGAAATATCAGCCAGTTCCTGGGGATCCCGTATGCTGCCCCTCCCCTTGCAGAGAGGCGCTTCAGTCCTCCACAGCCATTTGCTTGGGCGGATGCCTGGAATGCTACAGTGTCTCGGTAAGAAACTGCAGGAGTGCTTCTCCATCCAGGGGTGTCAAAGTAGCTGGAGTGATGACCACAATATTCATGTCCTTTCTTATGTAGAGTACAGATAGATACAAGTTTGCGCCTTTGATTAGCAAAAATTATTGTATTTATCCATCTGTATGCTAAAGCATATAAGCACCTGAAGAAAAAAGGCAAATTCCAGTACATTGCCTTGAATCTGTGCATAACCCCCACTAACTGTCTGCAGTTAGTTCATTTTCATTCTGATTAGTATTAATATAGGTATTTATTATATTTATACAAATACATTTTTCTCCTGCTGAGCTATACATTTGTAGACATTTATTCAAACAGGGGCACTTAAACCCTGATGTTACCAGAAGCTGTTTGCCTCATATAGAAATTCTCTGCCTAGTATCGTCCAGGAGATCAGCCTGACAGATCCAGAAAATAATTTCTGTCCAAAAACAATTAAAAAGCAAATACTTGCTAAAAGGCTTGGACAGAAATACATATGTTATAAACATTTAAATAACACCTTAAGATGGAAAGAGTGCTAGGAACTGTTACCAGATGGACTAAATTTCTTCCAAGTGCCTATATCTAATATTTCTGTTTGTCTGGCCCTGGCTCTTCAGGAATCTCGTCTCAGTGAGTTTAGGTTGGAGGCACTCTATGGACATCGTCTTTGTGTACATGTTTGTATTTAATTTAGTCTACAATACGAGCCTTCACAAGATTCACAAATTGTGAATCTTAATTCCTGAAGAAAAGAGGGTTTGGGTGACACTGCTTTAGAAGACCAATGTTGTGGAACACGTTAGGGAAGTGGATTTCATTTAAAAAACAAAAACTACACAGCACATAGATATTCAGCAACAACAAGAAACAAGCGAAGCTATGAAGTTGAAGTGTTTTTTATAGGGCATTTCTCACAATGCATCCCTGCAGACTGTTTTGTGGCAGACATAAAAACCAAGGAAAAACATAATGATAGAAACAGAAAAGCGAGATTAAAGGTGGAGAACAGTCAGGAGGAGAGAGCCTGTTGAAGGACTGCGTAAACTTTCTGGAGAGGAAGCTGAAGAAATCAGGGCTGAGAGGTTTAGCACCCCATGGGCTTCCAAAGCAACCAATATGGACCTGAGGTCTATTGAGATCATGCATATTGAGCCATGCAGTCCTGTTCAACTCCTGGCACCACAAGTGCTCCTCATCGTTAGTGATGAAATACTTGAGCAAACTGATCTGAGCAGGAGCTTAAGGAGGTTAAGGAAATGAGAGATTTTGGAGGGATCTGTGGGGATGAAGCCCTGCAGGTCTGGCATGAATCACCACCTGCTTTGGTGGAAACACATCCTGAGGCCAAAGATTTAGAGATCTGTCATCTCTGTGGAAACTTTTGGTCTGTTCATTACTCAGGATTTGTCTCCAGAGGTTTCTATCAAAGCCCTTGATGAACTGAGTGAAAAGAGATGTGCACTTATTTTCTTGTGAGTTTTAAGAGCATCTGAACTTTGGTGATCTCATCTTTCAGGTTGCATCTGGGCTGTGGAGGTGTAAACAGCATAACCATAGTAGCCACAGCCTCATGTACATTGGAGGGATCTGGTGGGATGTGACTTTTTCCTTCCTCAGGTTCACAATGATATTAGATTAGAGCACACAGCACCAGCTTTTGATGTCTGCAGCCACATTGTGGTGTTTTTAGGGCTTTGTTAAGGCCTACCTGCCTCTATGGTCTCCCTTTGAAGACCTGGATTTGCAACAAGCAGCATGACTAAAATTTTCAAAACAATTTAGGGACCTTAGTTAATCTGTTCCCATCTTTTGAATGTACAGATCTTCCTTAGTCCAATAAAGAATTCGCCCATTACCTTGTCTTATTCATTTAAGGTTAAAAACATAAATACTTGAGTTTGCACTTGGAGTATAGGAGTGACCTCACTCTCTGTATGCGTAAAAATTATTGATTTTTTTTAGGATTCTATACTGATGTTGCTCAATACTTGTAAATAAGAAACTCACATTAACACAGTGACATTATTTATTAGCCTGGGCCTAATAGAATACTTAAAAGACATAAGAAACCCAAGGAAATCCAATGAAAACCAAGATAACCAACCCCGCCATCCTGCTATAGGAGTCCCCAGCTGCTGGAAGAGCTGTGGACTTGCCTCAGCAGGTGGCAGCCTTTCCCTGGAGTCGGTCCCAGCATGAGGATCTCCTGGGAGCTGGACAAAAAAGCTGTGATCGTGGGTGACGTTCCTGCTGCCATGTGGAAAGCAGTATGATTAGTAGTGTTAGACCTGGTGTCCTGGCAGTGTTCCTACCTGAGAATTTGTATTTTGTCTGCTTAAAATGACTTTAGCAGTTTTGGTTGGAGGTGATGTGCTTCACTATGTCACTGTGAAAGCTGTTGAGAGATATCATTGTTCTAGAAATCTCCCTCATGCAAAAAAATGTAGAATTCCAATAAAGCTAGTATTTTTCCTTGTAGTTTTCTATTAATTTCTTCACACCTTCTGGGCAAAATTTTTCAAGGTGATTAAAAATAATAATTTAGAAATAATTCTCTGAGATATTACCACCTTTTCCATAGCCTCTTTTGGCTTCTTCTCTAATAATTTGTGAGGCTTTTCCATAACTCATTGTAATTCAAATATGGCTGTGAAGTAGAAGGAGCTGGCTGCAAAGTAGTTTATCACTGAACTGAACAAATCACTCACTAATTCTTGTGCTTGATATGCTTGAGCATATGAATCTCATTCAGATGATGGACAGAGAATGAATTTCCATTTGTGGTTGGCTGCTGAATTCCTATTGAAAGGTCACTTTTAACATTGATTAACATTGTTAATGGTGTACTATGATGATTAAAGCAAAGATGTCTTAAAAATGCATTAAAATTTTAAACTTACCATATTTTCCCACAGACCGTTAGAAATTAAGTTAAATATAAATGTAGCCCACAGACCATTAGAAAATAAAATATATGTAGCCCACAAACTATTAGAAATTAAAATAAATAACTGACATTTCAATGAAAGAGTGGATTATATAAGTGTGCAGGCAAACTGTGAGGATTTTCTTTAAAAAAAAAAAGTTCTTAGCTTTTTTAAATGAGGCAGGATTGCTGAGGAAGGATTCTAGACATACAAGCACAATGCATTGTGCGTGCTGAATACAAACCCACATACCTGTTACTTTTATATAGGCAGGCACAGTTTTAAATGTCACCAAGATCTACAGATTTAAAGAGTTTATTAATCTAATACTTCAAAATATAAGGTGATATCAGCAGCGGAAAAAAAAAGTACTAGCCTTGTTATTGTAACTTTCTCAATTGATTTCTCTAGGGCAGCGTGTTGGCAGCCAGGAGATGGAGAGGCCCCGTCACAGTTTGTCAGTGAAGACTGTCTGTATCTGAACATCTTTGTTCCTGCCACCTCTGTAAGTAGGAGATGTGTTGAATTTTTTTTTTCCTAGCTGAGCACTGTCTCTTTTCAAAGTACTTTTATTTGGCATGAATGGTTTTTTTTCCTGTGCTGTTCATAAGGGCTGCAGAGTTAAGTTAGGCACTCTAGTGTTTTTACACTATAGGGTTTCCATGTGCTGTGTAGGATAACCAGGAGGGGAGCATACTAAAAAACAAGAAATAAGAGGGAGACAAAGAGGAAAACAAAACACAAGAGGAAGGTGGCAGCATAGTAGGAGAAATTAAGGGCAGTAATGGCAATATTCCTGCAGTGAGACCATCTGTCCAGGAGACAATAATGCAGTGCAATACATCAATACTTACCACCAGTCAGTTAGCTGCTGATGTTTTTTCTCACCCTCATCTTTACTGTTCCCCTGTTGACATCTGTGAGAGTCTGGTGAGGAATGGGGGTGGGAAGCAATGGTAGATTTGTGGCCAGCTCACAGAGCATAAAAATTGACATTTCAAAAATTACTAGGCCAATGGTACAATATGAGGAATTGTAATTTGAAAGTTCTTGATTTTCTTGTTCTAAACAGAAATAAAACAAATGTTCAGGTTAAAGTGAAGCTAAAATGATTGTCCAGCCCCTGGGAGCCTGGGGATAAAGATGCTGAAAAACAGGTGAATCTCATTGAAGAGTCAGCCCAGAGACAGTAACTGTTTCTTTCCACGCTACTGGCAATTTTGAGAAGTTGATGGGACTTATAATAGAAATGCATGAATCTGTCATACTGCATGTCTGGAAAGAGCTAGTCTAGCTCTCTGACAGCAGCACAGAGAGCCCCTTTCAGGCCTGTTTAAATTATCAGAGAGACCAGCAGTCCGACTTCTTCCTGCAGCATCAGACTGTCATTTTGCCCTGGGTGCAGTCATAGCTTATTGAAAACATCAGGTCACTGTTCCAGGCAGTTTGCCATCTATGCTTAAGAGCTGCTTTCAAGTTAGTTGATTTGAAAGCACTGTATTTTCTACCATCTGATAGACAAAATAGGCTTGTCTGGCAGTCCTGTGAACTGAATCCCTCTTGTCTTTTGTAGAGGTGTAAGGTAGAAGCAGTTCCGATAAAGTCGATCAGTGTCACATGTGTAAATCTAACCCAAGAGAGAACTAAAACTTCTGGTTTTGCAGAAGTACCTGGGAGCAGGAGGCATTGCATTTTCCTGTCTCTTTGTGGCAAGCTCTGTTTTTTACTCACATAAAGAGAGCTATAGTTATATATTTTCAGCCTATGGAAGGTTAAATTAGCTAGTAAATATGGAATATAAAATCTCCAGAAAAGCAGCAAATGCAGAAGTCACGCGGGAGCATTTTGAGCCTCAACAAGAGCATGGTGCAGGGTTTGCTGCCTGTCACTGAGAACTCTCAATGCATCAAGCAGTGAAGAATGTGAATGACATCATTTTGCTTTCATAGACACATATACCACAAATAAACTGGCACTTCTGACTTTTCTACCTATAATCACCAGCTGTCACACTAGCAAAGCAAAGCTGTGTTTGCCTTTATTTAAGAAGGGTTCAGTTCACAGGATCACAGGTTATTCTGAGTTGGAAGGGACCCACAAGGNTCCTGATACAGACCAGGGTGCCATTGGCCCTCTTAGCCACCTGGGCACACTGCTGGCTCATATTAAGTTTTCTGTTCAATCATTACTCCCAAATCCCTCTCCATTTCACCACGTTCTAGCCAATATCGATGATATCGATGCATGATATCGATGCATGGGATTGTTATGCCCAAAGTGAAGAACCCGGCACATGGACTTGTTAAATCTTATATTATTAGAATCTGCCCATTTCTCCAGCCTATCAAGGTCCCTCTGCATACTTGCTAAGGGTGAACTCAATTCCCCCATCCATATCATCAACAAAGATATTAAACAGTGATGGGCCCAACACTGATCACTGTGGGACTCCACTAGTGACTGGCTGCCAGCTGAATGTGGCACCATTTACCAATACTCTCTGAGCTCATCCATCCAACTAATTCTTAACCCAACACAGAATCCTTCTATCCAAACCATGCCCTGAGATTTTCTCCTGAAGCTTACCATGGGAAACCATGTCAAAGATCCAAGTACACAACATCCGCAGACTTTCTATCAACCAGGCGCTTCACCAGTTTATAAAAGGAGATCAGGTTGGTCAGGCAGGACCTACATCTCCTAAATCCCTGCTGACTAGCTCTAATGTCGTAGTTATTTTGCAGGCACTGCATAGTAACGCTTAGGATTATCCGTTCCATTACTTTGCCCAAGGCTGAGGTCAGGCTTACAGGTCTATAATTACCCGGATCATATTTCCAGCCCTTCTTGTGGATGGGTGTCACATTAGCAAATTTCCAGTCTTTTGGTACATCTCCAGTAAACCAGGACTGTTGGTAAATTATGGAGATCTTCTTAGCAAGTTTGTTGTAAGATCAAGGGTTAAAATCTCCACTAAATTGGAATAGAATGGAAAGTGTACCCTCTCTTCTCTTACCCAATCCCCTGCATATGTTATTCCCATCCTTCGTGGATCATTCTTATTACACTCAATTGTTTCCATTGCAATATTGTGAAGTTGTAAAAGCACTGATGGTTGCCCAACTTGATAGAGTTTAAATGGTAGAGTTTAAATCTGTCCCTGCCAAGTGGCTCAAGTGTTTTACAGAAGGATGAGCAGGGACTGGATGATCCCTCTGGTTGTCCTGTCCAACATGAGCCATTCTGTGATGGAGAAGATTGTCTTTCAGACTTCTAGCTGACTTGCAGATTCCTGGTGGCTGCCAAATTCATTCCCCCATTAGGGTTTGCACATGACAACCTGCAGTCTTGAGACCAAGATGGACCTGCTGGGCTTCCCAATGCTTGATGATATAACCAGACACTTAGCACTGAGCACAATCTCAGTGCTAAATCTTCCCCTGAATTACTCCATAGCTTTTGCAGCTAGTGGCTTTAGTTTACCGTTTCCAGATTTCGTCGATCATCTCTGCCTTTTTTAAGCTTTTTATCACGACAGTGTTGGGTAAAGTCACTCAAAATAATGTAATATGCAATTGAGAGGGCACCTGGAGGTCATAGTGCTATGGAGGCTGTGGACACATGGGAAATTCCTAGTGGAGCATGGGGGAATGGAGGAGGGTCACTATGATAGTTAATACTGTTTTAGCTCTGTCTGTTGTATTTCAGAATGAATTTCCATATGAAAACAGATTATTTGATTTTTTTCTCCCACCTCTCTGTGCTGCATGCAGTGCAGAAATGTGAACTAGGGACAGGATGTTGCAAGTTAGATAACTTCAATTTTGGCAAGGTTCATGAGAAAACCTGACATGTCTCAGAGCTTGCAATTTTTTGGGTTTTCTCGGTAACACTGTCATGTTCACAAGAAGACCCTGAAGTGATTTACCCAATAGAGAAGTGAGGAGTGTGCACAATTGTGACAAAATAAGGGCAGCTGAGGAGTGTTTGCCTCCTATTCTGTAATTTTGCAGGATATTGCAGCCATCGTGCTTTGCTGCTTCTCCCATACAGCCAGTCGTGTTTTTGCTGAAAACATCCTTTGCCAGAACAGATGGTACTACTGTGTTGAGCTGAGCTCCATCCAGAAAATAACAGCAACAGAGCCCATTGCCCTCTAGCTGCAGGGAAAGCCAACTCCATATGTATTTTGATGCTGCTGCAGAGGCCACCAGCCCTTCTTTGGAAAACACCACCAGCTGCCAATGCAAAAAAGTGGGACAGTGGGTTTGTGTGACCTGCTGTTGAGCAGAGGAGAAAGGAGCCTCCTTTAAGGCAGTCACAAAGTGGGCAATAGAGGTGAAAGTGCTGAATGGAAAATTGATGTTACGCTGTGAAAAGCCTTTCTAGCACTGGAGTGGGTTACTTGCTTTATTCAGCAGGACAGATTAAAAAAAGCAAAACCCAGATCGAAACTCCTCCATATGTTTCACTGAGGGCTATTTATTTTGAGCATCATCTTAACAGAACTGTAACCTGCTGCTGTGTACTGAGGTCTCCTGGGGTAGTTCTGCTTTTTTGCTGCTCATGCAGCAGCAACCTAGCTGCAGCCCTGCTGTATGTGCAGAGGGGGTCCACTCCTGGTGCTGCTTTGAGAAAAAGCCTCTGTTTCTATGGGAAGTCAGACAGCTCTGCAAGGAGTGCTAATAGGGGTGCAGACCATTATAGTTCCTTCCTACCCCAGGAGTCCTGCCATGTTAGGGTTAGGTTTAGGGGTCCCTGCTGGGGTCTTTTGGGGCAGAGTCCCTCTGTCCTTCATGAGAGATGAGTCTTTCTCTTGCAGAGACAAAGTCCTCTCTGGAGGATCCCTCTATATATCTAGTAGAGGAGAAGTTCCATGGACATTGCACAGCTATTGAATTAGTCTTGCTCAAGATGAAGCAACCCAAGAGGCCTTTTCCTTCTCCTGTTTCCCACTTGTTTGAGCTTTTCCTGTGTGTTTGTGTAAAGCAGTTGTGCTACAGCAAATACAAGCTGCTTTGAGCTAACCTAGAGGAGATATTGGCTGGTAGAACACAGCTGTGCTGCTAGATCTACTTTATACTGGACATAGTGCCCTCTTAATTTATATAGGTATTTCTGGACAATTTTGGACAATACCCTTTATATTCTAGACAGATATGCAGATACCCCCTCACTTATGGTCGTTGTTAAATAGCTATAAAGGATTTAGATAATGTTAATGGGAAGGATGCTTATGTTCTCTTCAGTGACTAACAAAACCAGTTTGCTACAGGAATAGTAACCTGGTTGTTGTCATGGCAGATCAAAAACATGTCAGTGTTGCTGTTCTTCCACAATGGAGGGAGTTACAGTGCTGAGGAGGGAAAGACAACCCTAGATGGATCATACCTGGCTGCCATTGGTAATGTCATCGTTGTGACAGCAAACTACCGGGTCGGTGTCTTTGGTTTCCTTAGTACTGGTAAGTCATGAATTTCCAGAACAAACACAAATATAGAATATATTGTGTTCTGTAATACCTTTGTTTCTGATTTTTATTTTTGAAGTTGTTTTGTAAATTGAAAAACCTGTATCATTCACCAGTTAGGGTTTTTTTGTTTGGTTGGTTGTTTTATTTGAAAAAAAAGTGACCAAGAAATGGTGGAAACTTGATCTGAAGAGAATGGGGAGAGTCTGGACGCAAAGGGACAACAACAAACCAAACCCAAGCACTTATATCAAAGCACTGGCTAGACTTGTGTTTGCAGATGCAACTGCAGACACTGTGTTTTTCAGACATACATGAAAATAGGTTAAGCATCAAAATTTCTACTAAATCCCAGTGGCATTGTGGGTATAGTTTTCAATGCCTCCAGTTTCCAACCTGTTCCATCCATGAAATTTTGCTGATGCTCTATTGTGCCCATGTTGGAGTGGGGAAGAGATTGAGAGGGATAAGTGCAGGTTCGTGGTAAGAAGGATGTTAAAGATTGGAAAACATGACACAAAGATAGTTGGTTAGTTGGTTCCTCCGCAATTCAGCCCAACATCTCCTCTGAAGGACTTGCAACATTTAATTAAAATCTGTTAGTCCCTTGTATGTCCTGGATGTGACTGAACATTTGCATGCTTTGTGTTTGCATCCCTTCCTATGTAAAGGACACTTTTGCTCTCCTATTGCCTCCTAATATGAATTGCTACAGAAAATTATACAAGTTCTCATTATGAAGAGTAACACACGCATGAAAATGTACATCCCATCTCCCTAAATCTTTGTAGTAGTGCCATCTGATCTTTGGGCTTGGGGATTTTTGTTTTGCTTTTTGTTAGATTTACCTCTTTAAGCAAGTAGGGCTTCAACCATCTTTCACTTCTACTTGGGGCAGGAGAACTTAAGAAAGGGAGACATGACGAGAAAATGCAACAATTGCAAGTGGAGCTCATCAGTCTATTGGTAATCTTTAGTCTTTCTAGGGGAGCATTTTAGTACATTCATAACCTCTAGGAAGTTGTATTTGCCATGTCTGCAAATACCAAACATACATGCTTTGCCTCATGACCCTTTTAAGTGTTCACTGTTAGTAATGCTTGTGGATTTTGCTTAGTTTGGGGTTGTAGCTGCAGTTACTGGTTATTGTTTCCCTCCTCTGTTTATTGTTTTGTTTAAAACTCACAACCAGCAAAGCCTGTCTTTTATTCAGTATCTAGAGATCTGGCACTACAAGTGCCTTACTCATTTAGATAACAAATTAGTAATAGGTCTATCTAGTGTATGGGGGGAAAAGCACTGTTTTGATCAGTGCAAACCTGATGTATACGAAATTGATACCATCATTTCATTTTCTCTAAAGCAAAAAGCAGTGTGGATTTGTGCTGTGGGAGCTTCCATTACGCAGCACTGCCCACGCATTACCCACTAACCTCCTTCAGCCCTCTGAAACTCACCTAGGTTTCTTCCTAAGTGGAAACTGCTGGCTGGGCTGAATATCATATGCCTGTATTTATGTGGTGGCCCATAACTTAGGGATCAGGAAAATTATTTAGTCCTATTTGCACAGGAATCTGCCTACATGTCCCAAAATGTCAATACATGAGCTTGGTGTACATGATTAGCATTCATTCAAAACTTCAGATATGGGTGGTTCATTATACACAGGAACTATTTGGGGACCTTCTCCTCCTCTGTACTGTGGAGCTGTGGCCAAGAAGAAGTACTGCCTTTCCTCTCTTCTTCCCCGTTATGGAATCCTTGGGGTGCAGTTGGGAAAATCCAAGAGTCCAAGAATTGTAGCATATCCTGAGTTGGAAGGGACCCAAAAGAATCATCAAAAAGTCCAACCTGTGGCCCTGCACAGGACCATCCCCTGATCCCTGTGGGACTCCACTAGTGACCAGCCACCAGCTGGATGTGGTACCATTCACCAACACTGGTGAACAGTGTGGTCCAGCACTGTTCAATATCTTCATTGATTATATGGACAAGGGAATTGAGTTCACCATTAGCAAGTTTGCAGATGATACCAAGCTGGGGGCAAATGTTGAACTGCCAGAGGGTAGAAGGACCCTACAGAGGGACCTTGTCAGGCTAGAGAAATGGGCAGATTCTAATAATATGAGATTTAACAAGTCTAAGTTCCGGGTTCTTCACTTTGGACATAACAACCCCATGCATCACTATTGGCTGGGGAATGAGTGGCTGGAGAGTGGTGAAGCTATGGCTATAAGTGGATGGGTGTAGTGTTTTTGGCCATTTGGTTTTTGTCTGTCCTCCTGAAATGGCACTTATACTGATGGCTATTGTGGTGTGGGCATCTCTAAGCCCTGCAAGGTTACCAGCAATCCGTGCTTCTCTATATTTATTCTGCTGCATGAAGTGGTATGTTTGATACCTCAGTAACACACTACGCTAGGCACCACAGGATTTAGGCTTTCAATTCCTCTTTGCCCAAAACAGAGCTACCTGTCCACTAAGTGGCAGCTTTTTATTCCACTCTCTGTTAATTTTGATTCACTAGTTTCTGAACCTATCCTTACTTTAAAATTGTACTATTTGGTCTTGGCAATGGAAGAAACAAATAGTTTAATCTGTTTTTCTATTCATGGCTTTTCTGTCTTGCCCTGTGGGAGTTTTTTTCCAAGTTTAAATGCAAAGAATTTTAAAACTTTAAAAATTAATGGCTCACTGTAAATTAAAAAAAAAAGTAGACAGTGAATAATTATTTTCTATTCCTTTCTTACAGACCATGAACGAACTACTTATTTCTGGTTTTGTTGATATAAAATTAAGTTTATCTACAGGGTTGCATCATTAGATGCTTTCAACATTAGTTTTCTATTAATTAAAGTATCAGGTTACTTGGTGTTGAAAAGAAAGTGGAGACGGTTAAGCATGGAGAGTACATGATTAATTACTTGTTTTCATATTAACAAAAATAATCATGCATATATAATATTTCCATCAGTTAGACATAGGTCAACCTCAAAGGATATAGATGGAGATATTATAAATTTTGAAATAATGTCTGGAAGTGTGTAAAGAAATGCAAGACGCTGTGACTTAGAAATGATTGGTCAGACCGGGTAAGTGTAAAAATTACGTATATAGGAAGGAAACATGAAATTAGATGTACTCCAGGGAAACAGTTGAAGATCCTTGTGAGTCTCTTCCAACTCAAGAATTTGGCAAACACATAAATTTTTTGTTTGCTTTTAATTCATTTTAAGATAAATCTACTCACATAGAAAAAGAATCTTCTGGCTAAAATTATGGGTACTTGAGTCTGGATTCAAGTCGCCTGCCATGATGTGTCTTAATAAAGCTTGGAAGCTAGAGTGTTGTTTTTCTATCATCAGGACAGACAAAGAGGCACCTCTAGGGCTGCCTGGTGGAATGGTAAAACTGAAATGGAGTCAGTCTGTAAAGTAGTTACCTTAGAATAGACCACTTTAGACTTTTAAATTTAAAATTCAGATGCATGACAATTAGTCAAAACTTCAAATGTTTACAGTTTTATTTCTATTCAACCCTATTTTATTTTCTACAACAGGTTCTGCTGAGGTGGGTGGCAACGCTGGCCTTTTGGATCAATTGGCAGCTCTGAAGTGGGTTCAGCAGAACATTGGTAGCTTTGGAGGAGATCCCAGCCGCATTTCTTTAGGAGCTGACCGTGGTGGGGCAGATGTCACCAGCATTCACCTGCTCACAGAGGCGGCGGATATGGACCTTTTCAGGAGAGTCTTGTTGATGGTAAGTTGCATTCCTACTTCAACTTCATTGTGAAAGGATGTTGTTACAGAAATGAGGATGTTGCAGTGTGTGGGTGTTGGTTTTATTTCATCCATACCTTGGCAGCACTAATAGGGCTGCTACTGCTATAGTTATTTTCACCTCACCTGGGACTGTTATCTCCAGGAGCCGAGTGCTTCACCAGGATGTACAAGAGTTGCACTTTGGTGTTTGATGTACTCATAGTAAGAATCTAGTTTTCGTCACTGTGGGGTTTTTTGTGTATTATATAAATAGCCTTGTTTCATAACTTACAGGTAAAAGAGCTTAGTTTCCATTCCATAAATACAGTTGTTGATCAGCAGTTTTTAGACTCTAAAACTTATGAGCTAAACTTCTGTATGTTAAAGTATCCAATCTTTTAATCTGATCTTATGACAGATTTCATTTGAAAGAAAAAGCAAGTTTCAGAGGCTAGAAATCAGTTTACTGGTGGACTTGTCTGCTGTAAGCTTAGACTCTTTTCTCAGTCACTCCAAGTGATCCATATTTTCCTATGTTGAATGTCGGGACTTTGAGATCAGTTATGTTAGCATCAGTACTGCCTGAGATAAGAGTACTGTGCTCTAAAATAAGGCTTAATCATCAGAGGTTTACATATCCAACAGAAATGGTATTTGGACAAAACGATCTCTCTGCTACCAGTGATGACTTGGAACAGTGAGCATTGGGATAGAATTCTTGGTCCAAGAAACCTAGGCCCCACTTAAGTAAAATATTATTTCGAAAATAAGGACATTTTTATTCAGTATTTAATTTTTCTTCAGTGTGCCTGTGCTTCAGGAAGCATAACTTGCCTTTTGCATCTTCATGGCTCAATAAGTTTATTTTAATTGCATCATTCTAGTGGGGAAGGTGAAGGAAGTTGCTGTCAATTGCTGCTCAAAAATTTTATGACATTTTTTCCTAATTCCTCACACAGTTCCTAGATTTTTACTCAGCTCTTGGCATAGCATTTAATTTCCTAGACCTAGGGTCCTTTTCCCTCAGCATCATTCTACATTTACTCTGAAGTCACAAACCCTTTACGTACATGGCTGAGGATGGAGCTCAATAAAGCTGTGGCAGGATAAAGCGCAACTTAGCAGTTGAGCAACTTATGAAAGGAAAATGCAAGTCCCTCTTTGCTTATCTTTACTTTTGGAGTGTAGTTCTACATTACATCTTCTTTCAAAAAAGAAACTTTAAATTCATTCTTTCTTCTACTGCAGAAGAAGAGAATGGAAAACAGTGGTGAGTGCAATGAGAAAGCAGATGCACCAACTCTTCTCATCTATCTGGTGTTTGTAACAACACTTAGCTTCCTGGGGCTGTGCAGACCACTGTCTTGGCAAAAGCAGAATCTCCATTGAGTTCTGAGTACTGTTAATTATTTATCCTGACAACATCACAATGAATGTAGTTTGCTCGTGAAATATACTGACAAAATAAAAAGCAAGCAACAATAGCAGTAGCTTGTAGCTTAAAAATATACTCAAACTCTTTTTTTTTCTTTTTTTTTAAAGTGATGCCAAGTGCAACTGTTGGTTTGCTTAGTTTTCTCACACCTCCTGTGAAGGGATGCATCTTTCTTTTGTTCCAAGGCACCAAAATCACTAAGCACTTTTAATTTTACTGTAAAAAGGAAGGTACACACAGACTAAGAATCATAAAACTAAGAATATATACCAGATACAGCTTTCCTGAGGGAAAATTCCATTAAGCAATTCAGCACTTCTGTAAAATCCTGCTTTGTGCTCTTTGTTTTCAGTCTTTGTTTAGCATGATAAAACCATAAAGTTTCTGAGCATGAGAAGTGTGGTATATGAAACTTTCTTTACAAGAAGACATGCACATGAAATAGCAAAATGCTTTTGAGTTTCCTATATCTACAGTGTTAGGTTTTCTTTGGAACAAATCTGAAGTCAGCTTGTACAACATCTATGCAATGCTATCATGGCCAGTAGTGTGATTAGAAAAAGGTGGTGTCAGTGATTATGGTCTTGTTTTAAATGATTTAAGAGCATTAACCTGACATCTGACTTCATATTTTGATTAATTGATTTATTTGCCAGTGCAATTTTGATGTGGAGGAGTGGATCAATGGTATGGATTGCAGGAGGCTGTGGAGGGCAGCTGTGTTACGTGTCCTCTCCAGGCATTTCTGGTGGGTTTCAGGAGAGGACCTCCCAGTCCTCTTCCACCCAATGCAAGGGAAGACACCAAGTCCCTCCTGGCCATGGAAATAGATCAGCCAATATTGGAAAGAGAATGTTTATATCCCTTCTGAAACTACTGCAGTCAGGTGCAGGGGTGTCTGATACAGACCCTAATTATCCCTGATCCTGGTGATCGAGTCCCCTTTCCTCTCTCTTTTCCTATCTCCTTTCCCCCCCTACACTATCTCTCAAACAAACCAGCCATCTCCGACTACTTTTTTTTCCGTTGACCGCAGTTTTGCTATCCAAATTTGGTATTTCTGGTATTGTTTCATAGGTAATGTCAGATTTGGATAGAATCACCTTAGTGCTGTTAGCCCCTGCAAGATGTGTTTCCCAAAATGTACCCAATGTAGTTTTCCACTTATTTGTGAGAAATGGCCAGACCTCATGGAATTTCCCCATAACCGTTTGTGTAATCCAGCCATCCGTGTGGCACATTTGATTAATTTTTGTCACCTTCTCATGTTGTTACTGTGAGGGTGGCTGAGCATCTGTTGCCCAGGAAGTGACCAAGCACCTGCCCAGGTTGCTCAGGGAGGTTGTGGTGTCTCCATTCCTGGAGACATTCCAAAGCCATTTGGATGTGGTCCTGGGCAACCAGCTCAAGGTGGCCCTGCTGTAACACAACAGTTGGGCCAGATGTCATCTGAAGGCCCCTTCCAGTCTGAATCCCTTTCTTGTGGAGTGTGTTCCAAGTTCTACCAATTGTATGGGTTCTTGGATTCTTTTCTTGCATTCTGTCAAAAATACCATCTGGCAGTGGCATTACAAGACCCAGTGCTTCTGTAGCTGCACGCTAGGTTTTCCATTTTCTAAAAACAATACGAAGTAACGACTGGATATTATTTTAATGAATAAATACAAGTCATGACTTAGAAATCTGTAATGCTCCCCATTTATATTTCATGGTTAAAATGCAGTCATCACAACATATTAATGATCAGTAACAGAAATGAGATTATATAAATATTAATTCAGACCCACGCAGCCTGCCTTCTGCGTNTGGCCGCGCCCCCGCTGCTGCCTGTGCTGCCCCCGCTGCTGCCCGAGCCACTACCGCCACCCATTCCGCCGCCCGGGAATGGAGGTCAGGGCCAGGGCTGCCGCCACTGCCGCGGCGGCAGGTCGCATGTGCACAGTTGCGAAATGAGTCTCCTACATCGCTAAAAAATCATGCTGCTAAGATCTGAAGCCGCAATATGGGGGGCGTGAAGTGCAAGAGGGCCGACTCTATGTACAAATGGGCTGTGAAATATTTTCATCTCTGAATCTCTTTTACTACTGATATAAGATCCAAAGAGTGCATAGATTTGTCCTAAGAGGAGTTTACAGATTAAATATATATATACATAAATATATAATATATAACTCCTCAAATTCTCTATTTTTCCAAGTCTTTATTCAAATCTGTGCAAAAAGATTCAACAGAATATTGGACTGAAAATATCTGAGCTTGAGAACATAGGTTGCAGCATTTTACACCCTCAGATGTGAGTGATTGCCTAATTTAGAAATCAATCATGAGGCAGGTTCAAAGGAACATGCTACCTGCTCTTTACCCCTTAGCAAAGGGTACAAACATGTAGAAAAATTAATGAAATTTCAGAAAACTCTCTAAGTAGTTTGATGAAAACTATGCTATTCCTATTTGACATAACTCTCTTTAGACAAGAAATTAGGAAAAATCTTTAAAATCCATTGTTACTGATTTTGTCTTAGTTTAATTATTTTAAAAGCTGCTAGTAATATAAATATTATCCATAAATACGTGACTTACTTCACAAGATGAAGTTAAAATATATTCCTCTGCACATAAAAATCACACCTTTACAAGCCAATCTTTGCAGTTAGGCACAACATTATCACATTTTACTTTTCACTTAAACCCCCTTTTGGTTTATATCCACTACACTACGAGCAGCTTAGTTACATGTTTTGATATGCCTCTACTCCCACTCCCATCTCAGGAATAGGCAGGAACTGCCTTTCTCAGTGGATTAAGCCTATTCTTAATTTTATGACTACTTTATGACACTGAAGGCCTCTGCCTGCATGTGAATTAAATACTACATACATACTTGCAAAATCAATTATTTTAAATTTTATCCTAAAAGGTAAGTATAGACTCAATATAATCAGGTGTTTCTTGTATGCCAAATGTAGATGCTTCCTTGGACTTTCTGACCCATTGTCAATGACAATGGATAACTCTATATTGAGAAGAAAAAAGCTCCTTTTTTCAATGTAGATAGATTATGTAAAGATAATTTTCAGCCTTGTGAAGAATACCAGAGTAAGACTTAATAAATTAAGTTCTTGAGCTGTAGTTAGTCCTTCCCTATGCAGTCACCTTTGTACAATGCTGGGTATCACCCTTGTTGAACAGTCGCCTGCCTCACTTGGCCTTTGACTTAGAGTCTATTTCAGTTTATCCTGCTTGTGAGCCAGTTCTAATTTCAGGTGCACTGGGGATGTTCCCAGCATATGCAGTGGCTGGGATAGAACCCTTGAGAAGGTCTGTGGTTGATACTCAGAAGAAGAAATGCAGAAGCATTGCAGGAGTTGTCACCAGCTGGGGTGCCCATATTTCTCAGCTGTTGAAGAACTGCAGGACCACAGGATGTTCTGGGCTTCTCTTCTGATGCCTCAGTTTTTGTTGTTTTCCCCTGGTTGTCTTATATTTAGTCTTCATAGTATGTAGGTGGCAAGTGAAGAGCACTCTTACGTTTGTTCCCTGTGTATATGAGAGATTGGGTTTTCTTCTTTCTGGCACTTGCAAATGAAGTGTTATCATCGTCTGTTAAGGAGAGGTAGGAAGCAATACTTTCCCTCAGGCCATAGCTGAGACAAGAGTCATCCATTGCTACCAGGGCGCTTGCGGTATCTTCAGTCACCTCCAACCTTTAAAAGAACAAAAATTTGTTATCTATTTGGACTGAGCTGATTGCTATAATATTAACAGTTGTTAAACCTAATAATGTTTTTTATTTTGTATAAAATAATTCCCACGTCATAAATCAATCATTTCTGTCACTTAGCAATTTTTAAAAAAGCAGTATAGCAGTAATATATTAATATTTTTGGCATCTAAAAAGGAAGTAAAATCTATATTCTCTTCTTACTCTGTAGAAAAAATCACCTCAATACTGCACAAAATTTTCTTGCCTTCATAAGCACATGAATATCTTTTTTTAAGGAAGATTAGCGGAGGGAAATCTACACTTCAAAATAAAAGGTACTTTTGTTTCTGAGGGTGGTTGTTTCCCCGGCTTTTGAAACCTGACCTACTTTCTCTAGTTGCAGTTGTGATATTAGAAATCTTGTGAACCTCAGGTTGGTCTGTGTGTTGAGAGACACACAACAGGAAAGGTTTATTCTGGGATAATGTGTTCATTGCACCTGTGCTGCTTCATGGATGGCCATCATATGAACAAAGGGGAGCCACTTCTGGCTCTTGGGACTCACCTATAAGCCATTGCATGTTAGTGTGCCAGAGGTGAGGGATCTGACTAGGCTTTGTGACATCGCTCTTACTCCTCCCCCTTGTTGGAAAGGGCTCAGGAGTCCCAAAAGAACTGCATATGTGCATAGTTGGACAGGAGAAATGATTGAATGCTAACTACTTTCTTTCAAAATTAATTATCACTTAGAGAGTGGGGCATCAAGTTTTCATGGATTAGCTTGCTGTCAGAAGATTGTCTAGTCTTTAAAAAACTGATCTCAAGAGGAGGAAATGGAGGAGAAGGAAATGTCTATGTCTTCTGTGCTGCAAGTACAAGTATGTGCAAGGGCTGGAAAACACTCTTGCTGTTTCTGGCAGCCTGTGTTGAATGTGGTACCTGTGAATGTTTCTCCAATTGAAATTTTTATTGCGCATCACCACAGGAGAAACTGGATTCGTCACGGTGTTGTTGTTAGTGCACTGGGTAAGACAAGGCGTTGTAAGGACACAGCAGAGACCATCAGCAACTTCTGAACAGGAAAAATAAATACGCAGACAGTTAGTATTTGCTCACTGTTTTCTTTGTCTGGTGCATGTTCAAATAAACAGTTCTGGATGCAGTAGTAGTCAATAAGTTATGTGTTCTCAGAAAGAATACAGTAACACAGGCTTATTTTTTCCTTTCCTCATACTTTGCCTTTTCATTTATCATGGGGTATATTTTATACAGTAGAAGTGAGCAATTGGGACACAGAAAGATAAAGTGACTTGCTCAAAGACTAGAAGGAAGTTTGTGATGGAGCAGAAACTTAAACCATATATATGTGTATAAATCCTTTCCGAATTCTTACTTCTCAGTTTATATTGTTGGACTTGAAAATTTCCTTTGCATGTTTTGAATGTGAGTATAATTTTTCTCCCAAGTTTATTAGAGTACTCTTTGCCCAGCACACTTTTTCATTTACCTATGAAATATGCAGGTGTGGTAACTTCACACTTTTAAAATTACAAAGTACCCATTACTAAGTGAAACACAGAACATACTGTTTTCTTGTTCCTTTTGGGCAATTAGTTGATTGCAATTTCCTTCCTCATTTTAAAGTATTCTCATTATGACACATGGTAGCTGGAGCCACTTAATTGTGTTACATGTCAGGTTATCTCGCTGACACAGTTGAATTGCCACAAATCTGGAAAACTATCATTGAAATAATCATTGTCCATGGGACTGATATTCATAATAGTGATGGCTGAATCTAGAATAGCAGCGTGGGCACACTGGGATAAGTTCTGCCTATAAAGTCCAGCCACACTTTTCTTCTAAAGTGATAGGGAAGAACCTTGCAACATTTCTGAGAATTTTCTGCTGCAGATAATGTTGTGTACTGTAGTGGTTCTTAAGAGAAATGTGATTACAGAACCTTGTCTTGCATCTGCCTGTCTATATGTAAATGGCAGAGGTAAAAAGAGTGATCCAGGAGTTGAACTCTGGCTCTGGAACCCAGAAGTGTGGGTACATGGCATCTGTACAGCTGAACATTTTTGTATGCTTAAACTTTGACTTTAGGTGTGCTCTGACTGGGTCTGGGCATCCCTGACCTGTGCTGACCTCCAAACTGCATTTGAAAGTTCTCTAGGGATGTGCTAGACACTAGTGTTTGGCTCAAATAGTTGCATTGACATGGCCACCAGTACAGGCAGAACCTATCTGGCTTTATTTACCCGAGTTTTTGGATTGATTTCAATTGTACTGTTAAGCGCACCGTATTTGTATTTAGAGTCAAAAATAAAGTAAAAGATATAAACCAGAAGTTTTTCTACTGCTTGTTCTGTGGCAGCATTTGCAGATCTTGGGCACAAAAACATCTTGTTCTGGACCTTTCAAAGATAACTTTACAGTTGCCCGTGGAAAATACGTTTATTCTGCATTTATTTTTACCTGAGTAGTGATTGACAAGGTCTTCAAGGCACTGAAAGGTTTGACGTGGAGAGATGTAATACCAGTTATTTGGGAGGCGGAAGATCCTGTAATGTTTCACTTGCCTGTGTCGCACTGACAAGGAATATAAACCTGGGGAAAGGGAAGAACACCAAAGTGGGGTTGCAGTTCTGGATGGGAAACACAGTTCACAACCAGAGTATCTCTAACATGTTTTGCAATTATCCAAAACATCCAGAAAAAATCTGAAAAAACATAAGTGTCAGTCCCAATTTCTACTTATATAGTATACTTTATATACAATAAATCCCTGCTGCATTGTGACCTCTGCATTACGACCCTGGTGATTTGTGAGGAAAATTTCTCGCAGTTTTGATTCAACTATTTACGAGTTTCCCCGGCTGAGGCATGCGCAGGGTCTCTGCTTCGCCGAGGGGTGGTGTTGGAGCTCCCTGTGGGGCAGCGCTGACCCAGCCCCACGGGGAGGACCAGGAGTCACACTGTCCCCTGTTACTCTAAGTGCAGCCAGGGACTGACCCCCCCCGGGTGTGTGTTACTGTTTCCATGGCTACAGACGGGGAAGGGAAGTGCCCCAGGAAAGTGGGGCTGGCCGCGGCAGCCAGCGGGACACGTTCACTGTGCTGCTGCAGCTGAACACCCCCCGTGCGGTGGGGCCAGGCTGGTGCACGGTGGGCACGAGCACCAGGGCTGGGGGAGGGGGCAGGAGCAGTGGCACAGGGTTTGGGCTGCAAGCACGCATGGTCAACAGCTGTGGAAACGGCAGCGTGGCTGAAGTCTAGGGATTCTCAGGGTGGGGTTTCCCCAGGCAGAAAGGGCACAGAAACACTTCCCTTTCCTCCCCTGTGCTCTGAAAGCCTGTGGGGAGGAGTTGAAGAGGCTCCCCAGTGCTTCTGATTGGCTGGAGGTGGAGCAATGGACGTGGCCTGCATGTATATTAATGACCTGCACGTATTTACGAGTTTGACATTTCGAGAGACCTGTTGGTCGCAAATGCGGGGGTATAACTGTAAAATAAAGGGTACAACATCAGACCCTGAGATTTTGGTTGAATTTAAATTTTTAGTGTGTTTTTCCTTTATTTTTGCTGCTATGGGATCTTTTGAAATGATGTAAAGGTCTTTACAGAAATTGTTTGCCTTCTGCTGAACAGAGAGAACAGACTTACAGGCTGGTATATTGGTTTAGTCAGCTTTAATTAACGTAGTAGCTGAGACCTAATAATGCAGTCTTGGCAGATGGCCACTTGGATTTTTCTGTTTCTTTGTTTAAAACTGTTTTGCAACATTTATTGGCAAGGACTGAATGCTAATCCTAAATTACTTTTAGTTTAGCATAGGTATTAAGAAACTAGTTGGCCTGTGGTATGCAAGAAGTCAGAATAGATCATTTATTATTCCCTTTTAGCTGTAGTAGAGTGATAGTGGGATGTGTTCTCATGCTTCAAAAAAGGAAGATAGCACAGAATCACAGAATATTCTGAGTTGGAAGGGACCCACAAGGATGATCAAGTCCAACTCCCAAGGTAGTGCCCATACAGGGATCTAGCCTACAACTCCAGAGCTGTGGGTATAACCTAATTCCCTGTTCCATCGTCCCATTACCTAGATCATGGCACTGAGTTCCTCATCCAGTCTTTTCTTAAACACCTCCAAGGATGGCGACTCCACCACCTCCCTGGGGAGACCTTTCCAATGAGGGATCACTCTCTCTGTGAAAAAGCTCTTCCTAATATCCAGCCTAAACCTCCCCTGGTGCAGCTTAAAACCATGTCCTCTTGTTCTGGTGCCGGCAGCCTGATAGAAGAGATTTACACCCACCGGACTGCAACCTCCCTTCAGGTAGTTGTAAACAGCAATCAGGTCACCTCTAAGCCTCCTCTTCTCCAGACTGAACAAACTCAGCTCCCACAGTCGCTCCCCGTAGGGTTTGTTCTCCAGTCCTTTCACCATCCTTGTCCCCCTTCTCTGGACCCTCTCAAGCAGCTCAACATCTTTCTTAAACTGGGGAGCCCAGAACTGGACACGTACTCAAGATGTGGTCTGACCAGCGCCGAGTACAGGGGAAGTATAACTTCCCTGGTCCTACTGGCCACACTTTTCCTGATCCAGGCCAGGATGCCATTGGCCCTCTTAGCCACCTGGGCACACTGCTGGCTCATATTAAGTTTTCTGTCAACCATTACAGGATGTCTATTCATCCTGGAGAAGTGAAGACTGAGGGGAGACCTCATTACAGTCTACAACTTCATCATGAGGCGAAGAGAAAGGTCAGACACTGATCTCTCCTCTCTGGTGACTATTGTCAGGACCTGAGGGAATAGTATGAAGGTGTGCCACGGGAGGTTTAGGTTGGCTATTGAGAACAGGCTCCCCAGAGAAATGGTCACAGCACCAAGACTGACAGAGTTCAAGATGTGTTTGGACAACACTCTGAGGCACATGGTGTGATTCTTGGGGTGGTCTTGTGCAGGGCCAGGAGCTGGACCCTGTGGGTTTCTTCCAACTCAGGACATTCTAGCATTCTGTGTTCTCATTCAAGAGAATAAAAGTGTAAAGTTGGTACAGTACAATTCTCATGTAGCAACAGAAAAAGAATAAGATTGAATCCATGTCATTCCTAAAAAAGTAAATGAAAGATCCCCTGCTTATATAGGAAACCCACTTATCAACCATCCCCAATACTAGATGTGTATTTTACAGCTTCTTGAATCAATCATTTGTGGATCAAGGCAAAGCTGTTACTTTTACTCATTTTCCTCTACTGCCTCATAAGGTTTGCATATGACCAAAGTAAATAATAGTGTTTAAACAACAGCGTCTTGTTTGTGCTGATGCCCATGGAACTTTCCATGGTCATCACTAACCTTATTTCCAGCACTGCTCATGGGTGACTGGTGAAGGCTGGACACTGCACTCTGTGCCTTTACCTTCCCAGTAGATACATTTTCTGATTTTGGACTGATCCATATGAAATAATATAAGGAGTGAATTAAAAAAAGTTGTAAAACTATTAATGCCTGAGATCAAGGGGGAAGAAAAATTGTATTTTCTCACCTTTCCTAGTTTCACTCTCTCTGATCATGAAGGAGCCAACCTTGGTGTTGGGTAGCTGTAGAAGCTCCTCTGCTTTTTCTCTTCCCAGCCCTTCAAATAACCAGCTGTGGAGCAGGAAAAAACAAATTCTGAAATTTATACACCAGTGAAACAGAGGGCAGTATGTGGCTGTCAAAGTGCTGCATAAGCCAGGAAAAATTACTGCAAAAATAATACTGTGGCTTTCTATAGTTATTCTCTCAACTCCAGTGTACGGAGAATATTTTGCTGTCTTTCAGTTCCATTAACTTTTGTGAGGCTAAGAGAAGAGTGAATAAAGTTTGGACTTATTGGGAAAAACAAAATTTTGTGATCTGCTTTGATCTAAATTGCCGGGGACAAATCCATTATTTTGATATATATATATCCATATATATTTTGATATATATATCCATATATTGATAACATCTGTAGCATTAGTTAAGTCACTCTTTTAAATTTAAACCACTTTTCTTAACCCCAAATTGTAGCATAAATAAGCCTCAAATAACTTGCAAGTATTTTGCTTCTTCTGGGGAACAGTCCAGTATTTTAAGTTAATTTGCCTTGTGGATAAGGGGAAATAGAATTAGTTCTATTAATTTCACCATAACTTGATGCCCTCTCTTTTGCCACAGCCAGTGTCTCACCATGTAACTGGGCTTGCTCATCTGGTCTAGAGTTACTGGCATTTTATTTTAAAGTCGTTCTCATGTGTTTGATCCAGTTTGCTGCCATTAAAATGGTCTTGGGGAAGCTTCAGACAGTAGCCTCCATTACTATATCTTGCCCTGTCTTTGAGAAAGCATCTCTATTTCAGGAGGCTGTAAAAGCACTTGCATAGTTCACAGTGAATATAAGGAGTGAATTACTTAAAAATTAAACAGATATTAAAACTTTTGCCGGAAAACTTTCAAGTGTGTGCTTTAATTTTTTTTTGTTGGTGGTTTTGTTTTGGGGGTTTTTTTGTTTCTCTGAGTTGTGCCCAGGGCAACAAGAAATCTCTGAACTTTCTTTAATTCTTCCAGTGAGACAGTTTGCATTCCTGAATGACTTCTTAGTGTTTCTATTTATTCTTTCTGGTCTGTTTTTCATGAGCAAACCTAGCTTAAATTTTACTCTTTGTAAATATTAAAAATTCATTCTAAATATCTCTTTTTATCAATGTCTTAAAATTAGAAATCAACTCATGCAACAGAAGTATGTTAAATGTCTTATATGACATTTGAGGTGGTTTTGGCCCTTTCCAGCTTTTAAAGGAAGTATTTTCCTTTTCATTTAATCTAAATTTATATGTGGATTTGATGTCCTCAGCTTTCCAAAGAGCCATTTTGGACTATCAATAAATAAAATTTCTGTCAAGTCAATATTGACATTGTTTGGATTATGATACTGAATAACTAATCAGAGCCATATATGTAGAAATGTTGAAAGGCTATGGGAAATGCATTTACTTACCCATGATAAACCTTTGCTACATATTTTCCTGGAATATAGTTTTCTCGACCTGTTGTGAGGGAATGGACTCTCCACCAGCCTCCTTCACTGCATGAAATCAAGAGAAGGGATATTTTCAGTTGTGTTTGCAGAACTTCTCCTCATTTTGGAAATTAATGAAGACAAACAGATTAGCCTGTAAGCTTCTGTCTGTGCTCCTGAATCTATTTATTCAGAAAGGCACCCTAGTTGGTTTCATTTAGAGTAGTTCCATTTCAAAATCTACTTGAGAAATAAATTTGGGCACAGAAATAAGCTACATTTGTTCCATTTAAATTACCTAAGTCATAAAATATTTTTCTGTAAATACTTAGTGGTTAAACCATGCTGTGCTCTGCCTTCCCACAGCTAGACTTGTACTGGTATCCAAGATACTCAGTTTACAGCTATGTCTGGTCAGCCCTGTAGTTACTTCTGAGCATCAGGATAGAAATTACTTGGGAAATGGACCCTGTCTGCTTGAGAACAGGCTCAGTCCAACAGAACCTGGTTCATGATTTGCTCTTTTCCTTGTCTTTGATGAGTTGCAGACCAGACTCCAGTAAGAAAGACCTTGTAGCTGAAGCTAAGTGACCAGTCTTACGTATTTTCACCAATACATCTTCAGTTATTGCTGTGATACTGAATGCTGCCTTTGGCTTTTGCATCCCTTTGGCAATCCAGGGTATCAGGAATTTTCACAGGGATGCTGCAGAGTTTTACTGATAGTGCAAGGGTGCTGATGATTAATGGGTTCTCTCCACCTTCACTTAAAGAGTTTGAATCCAAGTAATAGAGTCTCTTTGAATGCTATTTGAATGCTGGTTTTGTGGATATTCACATAAATGCTCATAAAGAATGTCCATGCTGTAGATCGCAGTTTCAGTGTATGTTCAAACAATTGAGTTGAAAACATTTAGGTTACAGCTACTGGGACCATGGTCAAGAATGTCTATGTTGAGGTAGAAAGGGAAGTATCTACTGCTCGGAGCTGGAAATGTCAGTGGCCCAAACTGTGGTTTTCCAGCTGACATGAAATTATCTATAAAAATTTTAGGTTATTTTTGTCTTTTTTTTCTCTGGAATGTTCCTAAACAGAACCAAGAATTGCAATAAGAAAAAAATGGAGATACTTGTCATCTCCCTCCCTCCCTCCAGACTTTAATAAAACCTGAAAAATCCCTATGATGATTAAAAATCCCAAAGCAGAACACCTCTCCTGGTGCAGGAGCTACAGAAATTGTGTAGTTTGGGGGAATCTTGGAGGACATTTGGTTTGACTACTGCCAGCTACATCAGTTGTTCATCTGGTAATGAAAGGTGCCTGACAAATGTGGAGAGTGAGAAACTGTGCTGGCACTGCTTGCCTAATCCTGCCAACCCAGTGCAGTCACAAATATTGTGAGGAGTTGTATATCCTATGGAGATTCCATATTTATCATGTTCCTGGCAGGACTGGTGGGACTGATTGCCACTACACATTGTTGCTTTGGTAGAAGGCTGAAAAGCTGCTGTTGTAAAAGCAGTATGTACTGCCTGCTTATGCTGGCTCCTTTATGGTGACTTCTCACCACTTGTGCTCTGCTCGTGCCATGCTGCTCTTCTTTTTACTGTATTTTACTTCTTTGAATAACTTGGGGAAAAAGAATATACCTGCAGCCTATTAGCAGCAAGAGGCTGCGGGCAAACGGTTCCTACTAACATCGGTAAATACGCCAGCAGGAAAGAACAGGCCTTTCATTAGGACACTGTGGTTTGCATAGAGCATTGTCTTGTCTTGTCTTGTCTTCTGTGAACAAGCTCATGATTTAAATCAGGAAAGGGAACAACAGACAAACATGTCAAGAACTTCTGCTCTCAAAGCCTGTTCTTTTAGAAGTTGTTCATCATACTTTGCAGCACATGTATGCATATAGAATGCCGGGGATATAATTCCTATCAATATGGGCATGTGCATATGTGGGGTGTTGCGAGGGCTTATAGCTGATAAAAGCAGAGAGTGAGGCTTTAAACTGGGATTTCCAAGCTAAAGTAGTGGTTGTACCAATGTCATTTATGTTATGCAAACTGGAGCAAGGTTCAAACTGCTAGAGGTAACCAGAGAAGAATTCCCCTAGTTTAAGGAAGCTCTCCATCAGCAGAAAATTCATCTAGTGTTGCCTGAGTCTTGTGATCTCTAGGTTCAAGGAGGCATGGAAAGCACAGCGTAACAGCAGCTGCTGTGTCAGACATAGACCTGTATATTGTGACTGACAAAGGCCATTGCAGGTCATAATGGCCTAGAGAAGAGTCTGAGAATTCATCAGTCGTCCATGATACTTCTCTTGAGTACTTCTGTCCTCCAGCCATTTGACTTTCTCAGGTTGAGGGTTTTTTTTATGAATTTGAAGTCCTCAGAGGATTTCTTCACTAAGAATGTGTCTGGTCTTTCCCTGAATCCATCTGCTCCAGCAGCTGCAAAAATGAAATCTTTCATTTCATTTTGAGAAGTGCAAATAGTGGCTATAGGGCCGCGTAACTTATAGAAGGTCACTGTGTGCCAATGCAAAAATCTAAAGATCAAAGTACAATCTGTAATCCCAAATAGTGAAACCGAAGGGAAATTTACACCATGGCTAAGATTCCTTCCTTGAAAATTCTGAACTCAGTTAGTTTTGCTGAACTACATTCAGTGTGAACCAGGTGCATAAAACAGAGCTTTGCATCAATTGTAATAAAAACTAATTTAAATTATCAACTTACTCTGATAGGACACGTAGTTTTTCTCCTACATGAAATATAGGTTGACTTATATCTGCTGAAGGATAGTCATAAAGGACAGCAAGGAAGTCACTCTCCTGGCCTGTCAAAGAAGAATGAAAATGTCACTTAAAACAAAGATAGAGTTCTGAAACAGAAATGGATTTTTCACATAAGTATGATATATTTTTTGTAGTAGGTCAAATGGGAAAAAAAAAATCTCTGAAATGTCACTTGGTAAAACATAAAGAGATGTGAAGATACTAGAAAGGAAAAAAGTCATTTGGTTAATTGTAAGCAACTAAATTTAGACCACTTTTTGTAGTAATTACCATACTGAAAGGGCATATTCAATTTGAAACTAGAAATGTTAGTAATTATTTATAGTATGTATTAGGAAGTAATCCAATTTGATTAATGCCACTGTCTCTAATTGCCTCCTGCTAAAATTTTGTAGCATTACACTGAAGAAAAGGAAGATGCATGTTGAATTGTTCTTTGTTTAACATTGCTGATATATTACAAAGGTATGAAATCAGTTTAGATCGAGGTCAATGATATTGTGGCCATTGTTGCCCTTTTTCAAAATGAGCTTGATGAACAACCAGTGCACTTTGTTCTCCCCCTTGTGTGGAAACTGTACTAGAGGTAGTACATGATGCCCTAAGCTTCAATGCAAGAAGAGAAGCACATAGGTGTTTAAGATTAAAGCACTGTACAATGGCAATTTGCAGAGCTGAGTTCAGCAAACTGATGAGGAGACCTTTGACATGAGCTGCGATGACTCTGGGTCTCATAGCCCTGTGTAGGACATGTGCTGAGTCTCCTGAGTTTCTGAAGGATCACAGAAGGATGGCACACCTTACACAAGACTGGGATTATCAAACATCAAGAGCTCCTCATCTAGCTGGAATGTGAGCCCTGTAAATGCTGACAGGTGGGAGATTCAGAAATGTGTCATGCTGGGTGTTTTGAGCTCTTTGGTGGAAGTCCTGGCAAGAGGGATTATGCCATACGCTGCCTTCATTTCTTCTGGAAACAGGTCCCTTCCCTCTTCGTATTGTGGTATCCTCCACCAGCACACAGGGAGAAAAAGCTTCCCTCGACCTCCACCAGGATCAGTGTCCTGATCCTTTGAAACATTATCTAACAGTACATTAGCAAAAGTGGTTAGGGTCTCCGTACTTGTCCACTTTGTTCAGCTCAACACATGTGAAAACAGAAATGAATTCAAGATAGGAAAGTAAGAAAGTAGGGAGACACACACTTCTGTATGCTGTTAGTCTTTCTCATTTAATATAGATTCCCTGCCAACTTCTCTTTGAGAAATACAGCTTTTTAGGGAAACCTAGGTGTAATATCCTGAATAAATACTGAAACTTGTTCTATTTTCAGCCTGTGTGTCTCAATGCCTTAGAAACAAATCATAGTGATAACAACAAAAGACTGAAGGAAACATACGGAAAAGAAACACAACAGATTGCCCAGCGAAGTCGTGAATACTCCATCCCTGATAGCGTTCTAAGCCAGGCTGGATGGGGCCCTGAGCAATCTGATCTAGTGTGTGGCATCCCTACTCATGGCAGTGGAATTGAAACTTAGATAGTCTTTAAGATCCCTTCCATCTGAAATCATTCTATGATAATTTTGACATTATGTTTTGTATTCCAACTCATAATATTCTGTGATTCTGTGTGATTCTGTATTAGTATTTTCATGCTTTTCTTAGCTGATTAGTGTCACTGAATTAAATGAGACTAGTCCAGTACAACCAACTGTGATTAGTTTGCTGTAACTTATTATTCAACCCTACTTGAATAGCCTATTAGTTCAACTTCATTGAAGAAATTTTGTGCTAAACCTTTGATTGCTTCCTTGTTCCACACAGAAAATTTAGTGACACCTTCTCTGTCTATGAAACTACTAACTAAGGCTAAGGTAACTGAGGCTAAAAAAACCTAAGCATTGGTGCTGAGTCATTTTAGACAAAACAAAATGTTTACGCAGTGCTACAAGAAATACAGGCCAGAAGGTATGTTTTAAGAGCTGCAAAAGGATGCTAAAGTGCCATCATCTAATTTCTCATTGCAGATTTTAAGACAGCAGTTCTACATGGAATATAATTAGTTTTAGCTTAATGACCATGCCTTTAGCAATGTTTTCTTTTAGTTATGTTGTTATTTATAAATATTCTGCTTCCATACTGAAAGGGTGGAAAAGAAGTGCTTTTTTGCTCTCCTTCCTTGTGTGCTGGCGGTTTGCATTTCGTTATGCACTGTGGGGTATGTGACTTCTTCTCTACTCTAGCGAGACCTGTGATACTTTGCTTATACAATTATTTATTGCTATATATAATAATATATATAATAAATATAG
>WEKX01010854.1:7048-50371 GCA_013390025.1 Pitta sordida | reverse complement strand
TATATTATATGTATATAATAATTATATATATAAAATATTTATTATTATATATTGCTTATTCAATTTTATACTTGTTTTTGTTTCAATTTTACATGTCAATTTGTAGTTCTGAAAAGGAAGGAATTTATTGCAGTCTTAGCTTCCACATCCGTGCAAATGTTACAATCTTAAACGATGCGTTCTTATATGTATTAAAAGTGTAAGTAGAGGACCCCTCCTTCTTCATAGAGAGGACTTTGTTTTAACTGGTATTTAAATGAAACCTCACTGGGGTTTTTGGTAATGCAAAATACCCCACCACATTCTGCAACTTTTCACACAACCCATACTAGCTCCTTACAAACACAAAAGACTGGAAACAGGAACTAACAAAATTACACTCTTTCTCCACACCTAATTCTCACAGTGATCTAATAGATTTGATCTGATGAGTTCCCCACACTTTCTAGTTGTAAAAGAGAAAAGATTTCCCTGAGTTTTTCTAACACAAGCTCTCCTCCACAGTGCATGTGTAGGTTACCTGTGAAATGGAACAACCCAAAAGTTAGAGTGGAAAGATCGAAGCACAATCGTTTCCATTTAATCAGATGTTAATTCTTAGTGGTTTTTTGAAGAGTAGGAAATGTATATGTAATACATGCTAATTTTAGATGTCTGCATCCCTGAATGGGTTGCAAAGTGTGAGACTGCAGAGAGTGTGTCCTTCAAATTAGTCATTGTGGACAGACTATGAAGCATTATTAGAGAGTAGGAAAACCATCCAGATCCACCTCATCACCTTCAAAAACCTGCTGTGCAGCAGTGCAGTCCATGTCTGGAGAGAGAATGAGCTGTTTAGAGATGAGCTCCATGCATCATCCAGGTTTACTGTCCAGTTGAAATACGTACCATGACTGGTGTTATCAGAGGGAGTGAAGGAGGCCACTCTATACATCTGGGTGACTGTGCAGCCCCACAAGGTGTGGCTGCAGAGTCACACTCTGGTACCCAAACTAGATTTAAACCAGCCAGCTTAGGAACTGAGAGTTATGCAGGTGCAGCTCAGTAAGGATTAACCCTTGATTCAGGGTCCCAGGGGAGGAGAGAGGAGGGTGTGGGCTCACAATCCCTGATAACGCCTTGCTGCTCTGGCTGTGCTATTACCAGTACCTGGGTTATGCCAGGGATGGCCGTGCAGTGTGCTGTCAGATGGGTGCAGTCTTTAGAGTCCAAACGCCTCGTGGGAAATGCAGCTTATACACTGTTCCCCTTCTCATGACCAAGATTGGTGCACTGGCCGGGAAGAAAGGACAAGGATTTGCTTTCAGTGCAGCTTTTAGGCATCATGAGGGGTTCATAAGAGTCCGAGGAACATGCTGCAGATCAAGTCTGCAGATGCCAGTTATCTGGTTTTTTCCCCCTTTTTGTTGGGCTCTCTTCCATTCTTTCCCTTCTGCTTCAGTCCTTCATTTTATTCAGTCTCACTGAAATGAAACAGTGTCAAACCTACTTTCCCTAATAATTATTTTGACTATATAAAATCCATAAAAGCCTATGGATTTTATCCTTCACCTCAATTAAATTAAGGGTGGCTATTCCTGGCCTAGTGAAAATCTGTTTTGTGACCTGTTTTGGAGTTTGAACTGCTGGGGATGAGAAACAGATACAAACCCACTGTAATAAACCCAACATACACTTTTAGTACTAGGTTAATTTTCAGAAGTCTTTTTTCATTGGGTTTGGATGACAGTACTGATGTTCGTATTCCCAACTTTGATTAGGAAGATCTAAACCATTATGAAAAGTGCTGCTCTGATCAAGACTAAGAGATGGATCCAAAGAGCTATGCAGACTGATAAATCATAGAATCATAGATTAGTTTGTGTTGGAGGGATATTTATAGGTCATCTGGTCCAATCCTCTTCAGTGAGCAGTGTCATACTTAACTAGATCAGATTGCTTGGAGCTCTACCCAATCTGACTTTTAAAGTACCTAGAGATGGGGCATCTACCACCTTTCTGGGCAACCTGGTCTAGTGTTGCACAACCCTCATCATAAAAAATGTGTGCTCTATATATGGTCTAAATCTACTCTATTTTGGTTTAAAATCATTACCCCTTGTTGTATCACAACAAACCTTGCTAAAAAGTCCCTCCCCATCTTTCTTACAAGCCCCCTTTAAGTATTGTAAACTGCAGTAAGGTCCCACTGGAGCCTTCTCTTCTCCAGGGTGAATAAACCCATCTCTCTTAACCTTCCCATGTAGGATAGGTGTTCCACTACTTTGATTATTTTTATGACCAAAACCTTTGGATGTTTAAACATAGGTATCTGCTGCAATTCCAGCTGTGTGAGTCTTTGAGACATCCCTATGCCCTTGGCAGATGCCACTGCAGCTATGGGAGTCTTGTTCCCTCCCCAGATGGTGGCAGGAGGTCAGGCAGGATTCACAAAACACCATGTCACAGGTTCACAGGTTATTCTGAGTTGGAAGGGACCCTCAGGATCATCTAGTCCAACTCCCCACCAACTGGACCATGTCACTGAGCTCCTCATTGAGTCTTCTCTTAAATACCTCCAGGGATGGCGACTCCACCACCTCCCTGGGCAGACCATTCCAATGAGTGATCACTCTCTCTGCGAAAAACCTCTTCCTAACATCCGGTCTAAACCTCTCGTTCTGGTGTCATCAGACTGAGAGAAGAGATCCACACCCACCTGGCGGCAACCTCCCTTCAGGTAGTTGTAAACAGCAATGAGGTCGCCTCTGAGCCTCCTCTTCTCCAGGCTGAAAAACCCCAGTTCCCGTAGCCACTCCCCATTGGGCTTGTCCTCCAGTCCTTTCACCATCCTTGTCACCCTTCTCTGGACCCTCTCAAGCAGCTCAACATGTCCTAGATGTATAGGACAGTGCAAGTAGGTTGAGGCCTGGATTCTTAAATGGATATTTCCCTCTTGCAGTTGTTGTGCCGTTAATGTTTTCTGAGTTATCCTTTAGATACGGTCTACTTACATCACAGAAAGGGGTGCAGTTGTCTTTAGCCCTGCTAAATCCTGAGGTTTAGCATGCGCAGCAGCAGTACAAACTTGGTCACAGCAATGGGATGCTCAATAGTGAGGTCCTGCTCTGAGTGAGTTCATGTCTCTCCTTTGATGGTTATTTGTGGTGTACTTGTGTCAGCAGTTGTTGGGAATATCAGCATAAGGCACTCTTCTTCACAGTATGATCTTCTCTGCTATATTAGGACTTAGTACTGCAAGGCTGCCCATATCAGCTTGTTCCTGGCTGTGCTAAAAGGAGGGCTGGGTTTCCTTGCAGCAACAATTAAACCAGGCTTATTCCCTGTCCTTATAATAATGAGCAGCCCATCTGGACCAGCTTTCATGGAAAATCCAAAAAGTTTGATTAGTGCCTTCTGCCCTCTAAAAAAAAGCAATCCAAAACTCCCAAGCAAAAAACCAAAACTGTTTTCTCTTCCTCTCCTTTGAGGAGTGATTTATTGTTGCTTTTGTGCCAGCTGCCTGTCTTGCATCATGAGAGCTGAGGCTGCACTCACTCTCCACCCACTCACTTGCAGTTTGGAGTAGCAGGTCACTGAATCCCTCTTGCTTTTTTCCCCTGAGTTGTATGACCTCTACCAGCCTACAGAAGCAGTGGGGAGGGAGTTGCTACCTGATTCATTCATGTATGGATACATAGGGCAGATGTGTTACATTCCCTGTTGACAGCTTCACCTGTAAAACTTGTATTTCTGTATAAACTTAGTCGATAAACCTGGTGAAAAGTTGGATGTGTACTACTTTTAACGCAACTATCTAACAGTGGATCATTGGTTTCAGTGCAAGCATAACATCATTAAAAATTTTAACCTTAAATGAAGGAACACCAAATTTCAAGAACAAATTTGTATAAAGTATCCCATACAACTATATGAAAACACAGTATTTCTGCTTTCTGAAGTAGCATTTCAGTGCTTTCTGATTTGGAAGGAACGTTTTTCCAGGAGCACCAGCAAATACTACATTTCATATTTGGAGTTTTTACTTAAAGTACTTCTTGGAAAATGAGCTAGAATGTAGTTAAAAATAAGCGCTGTCTAGTGGATGTTCTCCTTCTCCCACACCAGTCACACACTAGCATGCTCTTACCATGTCAGGCGGGTGAAGGAAGAAACATGGATGAATCTACTGTATATTTGGAACATCATTTTCTCTTGAAAGAAATTAAATAAGTGCTTACCCATTTGGCTCGGCATGTTTGTTTCTTCGGATGCTCTTGGAGTTTTCACAGTATTTCCCATTGCGCCCTTTAATTTCCTTGAAGTTCTTCAGAACTAAATCAAAGGAGATACTGAAATTTAACATCAGAACAACACCTGCTATGCCAACAGATGAGAAATGCCCTAGTTTGGGTGTCTCTAGTTTTATACAGTTTTGCTTTTGAGAGCTCTTGTGTCAAATTCATGTGAGAGTTTTACATACTTGCTGTACTCTCACCACTTTGGTGCTTTTATCAGGGGAATAGCAGAAAACCACAGCAAGGGAAGTTGCTCAGAAGAACACGATGTAGTAAAAGTTTCCATTACCAGTACCTCAGCACAATAGGAAGTAACAGCAGAGCCATGCTTATACAATCATTTCATATACAAAATGTTCTTTTCAGTATTTGGGGTTCTGAAGCTACAAAGGATCTAATTAGACTGATGTACCTGGTTTCCAGTGCTGTGCATATATTTTGTGGCTTTACTAGCAAACACAAAGAACATTTCTTGGTATGTTTTTTTCTGATGAAGTTGGCTTCTCAGCAAATGTGGGCAATGTTGTTTTTTCTTTTTTTTTTTGAAGTAACACTTTGCCTAAAACATTTTTGATCTCAAAACAGTCCTCCTGCATAAAAACAATGGTGCAAAATTCTTCAGATATTAAATTCTTCAGATATTTACTTTAAAAGGTTTTGTTGGATGCACAAGAAAAAAGTATCAGACAATTGTGGAATTAAGTACTGTGAGAGGAACACATGCTTTAATGGAGCCATCCTAATTTTCACTGATAGGGAACTGAGAGAAAAACCTGTTGGATGTGGAAATATCTCATGCTATGGTGTATTTTCAGAGACAGAGGAGAATAAGCTATGTCTGTTTAAAATCTGTACATTAAATCAAAATAATGCCACTAACTAATGGGTAATTATTTTTAAAAAATTAAAAACCAAATTTTAAAAAACAATAAATCTGTTGTCCTGTGAAAATAACAGGAGCACAGTGTGGGTATTCCGCATATTTTGGTCTTCTCTAGCTTTAATATTTCAAAGATGGTTACAGACTTTGGTATGCTGCTCTTTACTTATGAGGCTAAGCCTGATAGTGTCAGCTGGAGACCCCTGATAGTGTCAGCCCTGAGAAGCAGAACTGCTGATGTCAGCAAGACTTTATTACTAATTGCCTTTTGTAACAAGATTGGCAGAACTTGAGTATGTTGGTTATTACCATAAATTTTTTATGTCTTACAGACAGTTTAGGAAGGCACCATATAGAATAAAATGCTATTCAAAGGAAAGAAAATTTGTCCTTTATAAAATGCAAGGAGATCAGTGCTAGAACAGATGGTAGTGCACAGTTTGACTCTACCTCATTTGATGTGCAAGCTTCTTAGTGCTTGTTCCCAAAGGCTCTTTGCTAGAATTCTGTATTTCATTGGCCAAATGGCACATTACCCCTTCGCTGTCTGCACTCAGAAGTAGCTTGTGGCACATCTGTAGCATGCAGCTGTGCCACTGGCTTTCTGACAAGCGTCCTAAATCTACTTTCACAAGTACAAGAAGCTGTTTTGTTGCCTGATAGAAGAAGTCTAGAAGCTGAATAAAGCAGCAACCTTGAATTTAAATTAACTATTTGGGTATTCAAAAAGATGATTTCTTTTGGTAGAAAACAAACCATCTTTCTCCGTTAAATGCACCTAAGTTTCTAAGACTGAAACCTGAATTCACTTTTTCGGGCACTGGCTGCTTGCAAGATCATAATTACCTGATCTAATGATCTACAAGACCAAAATTTAATTTGTTGAATGTTTTTCTCATTTGTATCCCATTAAGAATAAGAAGTATACCCATAGAAATAGTACAGCCAGTACTTTGGCTACAGATATTATAGATGTTCCTGGCTCATTTTCAAATTAGTCAGAAATTTTCAGCAATAGAGAGCTCATCAGGGCTGAAAAAGTGAGCCAGGGATGTGAGATAAATACCTGGATAATAACCTCTGCTGAGCTCTGTGCTCTAGTAGCTGTATTTTTGCAGTACTTTAAAAAGGATGCTCAAATCTTGCTCAGTGTATAGTAAATAAGCTGCAGTTACAAAAAATGTTGTCCAATTCCAGACAGATGGCAAGAATGATAGCATATTCATGGATGTATATAATCTTGGCACATGCAATTGTTATTTAGATGGGAATAGCTCGAATTTTGTCTCCCAAAAGTCTGACAAAAGTACAAATAAGGGTCCTGCCACTATGTACCCCTTTATGCTGAGTCTTGGTATTTGAGGGCCAGGAGACCAAGTCACCCTAGTGTTGTTGGACTTGTCATCAAATGCTTTCAAGGATATTTTTCCTGCTCTTAATTTCAGATGTGCCTGAGCGACTTTGCAACGTGATACATACTGTTTATATATGATGAGAAGACTTTGGAAAATTTTGTTTTATGCTTACAAACTTTCTAAAAGCACAGCATATTTGACCAAGGCACCTTCAGTTTTCTAGATGGTAATTAGGGACTGAAACTTTAAATGTTGCTTTAAAAACACCTGAAATACGTTTTGCAGGTTTGCTTATACGTAATTTGCAATTAAACTACTGTCTAGTCCAGAGGGATTAAATACTGGACAATATGCCAGTTTCTGCTTCATATTTTTGCAGAGCACATCTAGAACGGGCCTGGTTCACTTGAGCCATACAAGAATGATGCTCCCAGGCATTGTTCTTCTCTAACGACTTCTGCAGTGATCAGGACAGAGCAGGCAGCTCCGTGCTGCTGCTTAAGATGTGGAAGAATCTATCTTATGGAAAATACAAATGTTATAAGGTACTTCAGTAAGAGTGAAGACTGATGACGTCTTGGACTTTGATGTCACTGGTGTTTTCTGTGTCTCATTGCATTTTCCATTCTCTTTTACGGTCACTACCATTGGTAGCATGAAGTTTTGAATGAGACATAAAGTTCAAGATGTTCCCTAGACTCACATCAGAAGTATTCAATAAAAATAAACACATGGAAAGCTGCAACCCTTGCTATTGATTCACTTATCTAAAGTAATTAGAAGGTGCAATTTACTCTCAAGTGAGTAAGAGAACTTAATTTAATGGCTGAAGTAGCTTGTGCTTATGTTGAGTATTGATAGCAAAATATAAACCCATTGTATCACTCTACGATAAATTCTTTGGTGGTTTTCTGAAATGTTGAGATTCTTTAGAGACCTTGTGGCTGAACAGATATTTTATTATTATTACCGAATATTATGAGTTGGAAGGGACTCACAAGGATCATTGAAGTCCAAAGCAGAGCAGCAACAGTTTTACAGGTGATAATCTTTTGAAATAGTAAGTCCACTCCAGGCACTGAATCTCACTTGAACTTAGTGAATCAGAGAATAATTTGGATAGGAAGGAACCATGGAAGGACCCCTAGTCCAACCCTCCTGCCATGGGCAGGGACATCTGCAACTTGATCAGATTGCTCAGAGCCCAGTCCAACTTGGCTTTGAATACAGTATTTCCTGGGATGGGGCATCTACCACCTCTCTGAGCAACCTGTTTTTGTGTTTCACCCCCTCATCAAGAAAAATTTGTTCCTTATAGTTAAACTTGATAACAGTTTGGGATAGAAGTAGAGGTGGCATCCCTCTGTCATAGAAGCAGATAATTATGCCTGATCAAAGAAAATAGTTCACTGAGGGTGATATGGGAAGAATTAAGGAGAAATTATAGACTTTAAACTTACTCTGCCATATCAACCCTTAGCCTTGCATGGAGGAGTGCACCTGCAGTTTACCTTGGAGGGACCACTGGGCTGCAACCCAAAATCTGCCTGCGGTTCTCCCTGCTCACTGGCCACTTCCTCAGGCTCACATGGAAATTTTATTTTTACCATTAAGATCATATCTGCAGTGTTCTAAGTATTGGTCCTTCCTCCCCTCCCCTTTCCACTTGTGCACAGGCCGTTCAAGGAAAGGTGGTCGCTGCAGCCATAGATGTTTGCCCCCCACACAGTTACTAGGGCTTAGTGATCTTTACTGCCAAAAAGAAGATGAGGAAACACCTACAGTCCCAGTCCCGCTTTGTGTCCTATGTATCAGTAGCAGAACTCTCAGCAGATACGAATTCTTCACCTGTCAAGACTGGAATTCCATTGACCTACATCATGGGTCCCCAAAACCTGTGGTACAATTTTCTCTTTCCGTTCCTGTGCAGCACATGTAGCAATAACTTCCTATTGCAAAATTTGTTCTCTGAGAAAACGTGCTTCTGGAGCAGTTAAATAATACGGAATATAGGAAAGTCTGTCATTTTGTAAGAACTTTTCCAAGTTTATATTTAAAATGATTGGAAAATAGTAAATATAAAGAAATGAAAATAGAAGAAAAAATGGCAAGATAAGCACTTGAGTAAAGTCACTCCACAAGGAACACTGCAGATTAGTAAAATTAGGACATTCATAATTTTTATGATGCTATACTCTGTTTTATTTTTGTTTCCTGATATTCATGTCCATACCACCAAGGTCTTAAAATATAATCAATGAGGTTCACTCATAATGTCTCTATCCCATTTAGCTTGAAAATGAGGGTACCACTATCCTGTTATTTCTCATGTAGGGGGGAAAAAAAAGAAGGAGCTTGGATTTCAGAAGCTGTATAATTTTTTTGTTGAATTTCTCTTAATTTGTCATTAGTCAAATTGAACATCCTTTCAGCTTTGAGGCACTTACACCTTTGTGCTTAGAAAGAACAACATAATACTCTCATCAAAGTAATTCATAAAAACATGCAACCATGAAACAACACACAAATACCACACTGTACACCCTCCTAGCACTTTAAATAAAAAGCCCACTAATCTGTGGGCTCAGATTTCGGGTTATAGTGAAATGCAGTCTCCTTCAGTTTCAGGTCCTGAGCATCTACATTACTGTGAGCTGTCAGTAGAATTACTCCTCATCCTTTCTATCTTTAGTACCATTCCTTATGAAAACAATCAAGGCAGGCTCTTTTATTTCTACCTTCGGTGGTACTTGAAATCAACAGTCTGAATACTATAATTGTTAATGAAATAGAACCCCCTTTTATAGAAATAAAACTGACACATTTGATCCCGTATGCAGAAAATCTAAAATGTATCAGAGCAATGATTACCTTTAAATGCTAGGCATGATATTCCAGGTTGCAGTATTTCTGAAAAAAGCCGTAGTCATAATACTGCTCTCATGCTGCCAGCAAGGTTTAGCTGATCAAGTCGAGGAGCAGCCGGTCGAATGAGTGTGTTGTGAAGTTCACGCTGTCATGTAGAGCAGCATTTGCCAAACAGGCCACATACTTCCTCTCTGAGAAATAAGGAAGACTCAAAGTGTTTGCAACAGATGAGGTTCCTGTTGCAAGTCACTACTGAAGTGACTTTTTATCTATGGGCTGAGAAAAACAGGGAGGTTTTCAACTTACTACATCAGGGCTGGTTTTAGCAGGTATAAAAAATGAGCAAAATAACTGCTTTATATTACTTACAGAAAAACAGTTTCTCTTTTTTTTGTTTCTTCCAAATTTATTTATCCAGTAATGATGCTCACTCCCCAAATGCTTTGTTGTACAGTTTTGCTATTTTTTCCCAGATGGACAGGAAGAGGCACAAAACATTGTTTTCATTCTGATTGAGTCTGAATGGGAATACAAAGTTTGCTTTATTCTTCACTTTGTACCCCAAATAATCAAATAATTAAATGTAAATAATTAAAGCGTAATATCAGCAATGAAGAAAAATGGATTGACAGCCTGTCTATGAAACCCATTTTCACATCAGTTATACAAAGTATAGAAGACTCAGGACCTTCAATATCTCAGTGCCTGAGGTTGAGTAACCAAAATATTGGCCTGTTAAATAACCTAACGGCATTGAAGAATGGGTATGAATATGGAAGTCAAAAGGCTTGCCCTTTGCTTTTATAATCGAGATGTGAACTGGAAAGCCCATATACCTGATGTGTATAAGAAGATTTAAAAAAAAAACCAAAACAACAAAACCCAAACAAAACAAAAACAAGCCACCAGAAAACCCAGCAAGCCTGAATTCCTACTTCGCACCTGATTAGCTCCAAGTAGATGCTTATTGTAATGCCAATCTGTTTGATGATGAAAACTAAGAGCTGATGAGTGTGGGAGCTCCTGTGTAACTTTTATTGGAACAAGGAAACACTGATAAATTCTCCGATGCTGTGACAAAATTTGGAGCTATGGTAATTTCAGGAGAATATTCTTTCTCTTGTGGGTCCCTTCTGGCTCGGAGTGGCCTGTGAGCCTGTGAGGGAACTAGGTTTATGTTCACCACTCTGGGGTGTGCGTTCGGTCTCTGTATGGGCGTTAGATGGTGAGTTGGACTAGATGATCCTTGTGGGTCCCTTCCAACTCGTAGTATTCTGTGATTCTGTGATTCTTTGATGGACTGTGCTGGCAGTTCTGTTTGAAGGGACAGAAAAGCATTAGGGAGCTTGATAAGCAAATCGGTCTACAGCACAGAGCTGGGACAACATTATAACCAGTGAGTAGGAGCTGGTTTTACTCTAATGCCCCTTGGCTACCTCTGTCAGTTATATTTGGATTGTTTAGGACCGTCTTGCTTTCTTCAGATCTCAAGGATGTGACATACATGTTTCTGAATGGCATTCACTGAACTGATGCACAATGTCTCTGGAATTACTAAAACATGGATTTGGGGATGTCTGCATGTGGGAATAGGCAGAAGCAGAGCCTTTTTCTGGTCCTTCTCATCACTCTCTGCCTTAGGCTAGTTCTGAGTCTTTGTGCTTTTACAAGATTTAAGATTACATCCTAAGGGGCTCTCAGGAAGGAAGCAGGTCTCAGACTGATCAGGAAAGATCGGTCACACTAAAGGAGATGTTGGCCTTGCTTGATAGAACATGCACCATTGGAAAAATAGTAAATCTCAGACAGCTTGTTCTGTACTTGTAGAGGAAGAGATGAGTTCTCAGTGGAGGGAGGTAAATAGAATTCTCCATTTCTGTGTCATTTCTGCCTGCTACTGGCGTCTGTGTACTCTTGTGCGATTATGAGAGCTAGTTTACCCTTTCAGGGCATTCAACTAATATCTTGTTTTCAATAAGATAATTGATAAGTCAAGTGTCTGCATCTTAATGGAAGAAAGCGCTTACACGAATTAAGTGGGACTTTAGATGTCGTATTAAAAGCATTCATATCCTGTTATTCAAGTCACTAACCTAACACAGGCAACCACTGAGTCACTTGTGAAAGGAACAGTGCGTTTGCAGAGCTGTCTCTGATGACAGCAAAGAAGGGCTTGCAAAGGCGAAAAAGAAAAAGAATCAAAAAGAAATCTTCCTTGTTCAAGATGTTATTTTTCATATAATAAGAGAGGGCCCTCCCATTTTCACTATTTTTATCTGGAAATTACAGTCCTAGTAGACAATTATGGAGGGAAAAATGTTGGTATATCAATCTCCCTTTCCACTCCTGGACTGACTTGTCAATTCCCCGTTGCTCTCCGTGTACTAGTGTTTGCCACATGTCTGCCACAACGCTTCTTAGCTGTGAGAGACATTCCCTGAGTTGGTCTCAGAGATTTCTACTCCTCTAGGCTCTTGAAGCAAGACTTTATAAAAGCCTGGAAAGATGACATTAATGTCATAACATAGAGCCCTGCAACCTTGGTGTCTTGTAAGCTCTTGCTATTTTGCAGAACAGCAAAATGTTTTGTTATCCAAGGAAAAGCAGTGCAGGACACTGACAAACAATCCTGCCAGAAAGAAGGAAATAGGCTCCAAATTGAAAACAACTTCTGAATATAATTTAAATTTAGTATTTGAGGGAATAATCTGTTAAACTAATTGCAAAAGAGAATTAGTTGTCATTTAGTAGCAGCTTGCTTGTTTTTCCAGTGAGAAAAAACAGGATTTAAACAGTATCTTTAATCTGCCATTAGCTGAAACTGAAGACATCCTCAAAGAGAAATAAGGTGCCATTTTCTGCCAGAGTGATTAGCTTTAGGCACATACGGCAAAGGAGAAGGCAGTGTCCATTTCTCAGCATCTGTGAGCCCAGCTTATGTACTTCATGCAAGATAGGCTTTAGTCAAACATGAGCCATGTTTTAAGTGAAAGGAAGCACTTGAGCTCAGCAGTCAGGAAATGCAAGAGCCCTGGCTATCCCGGAGGTCAAACCAGATGGTCTGACAGATACTTCTGGCTGGGAACTGTGTGCTTCTGAGTCTGCAGTGTGCCTATTTTTAACAAATAAAATATTGCTGTACAGCTGGCTCTTTTGGGAAAGTAGAATTCTCAGGACATTTCATTGGTTTGACTGTTTGCATTAGATGTCTTTTGATCTCAGATTTTGGGTGGTTACTGTAATTGCTGTTTGTATTGCCTATAGCATGGTTCAGAGCGGACAGAAAGCCTGCTTCAGTTGCAGCCATCTCTGCATTCATTTGCAGAGAGTGCTTTCATCGAAAAGACAAATGTGGCTCAGGCAAGAATTTAACTTTAAAGTCAAGATGGAAGAGGTCATGATATAAGCAGAGGAATATTTTTTTGGGTTTGTGGAGTGTGGGTGATAAAAATCAGTTCTGGTTAAATTTCTAATCATTAGATGTGTTCCGAATCAGTTTTGAAAAATTATGCAGAAGCGAGTTTCCAAACTAAATGGCGAATCAAAAGGCATTCAGCATTGCAGCTGATATGGCAGTTGTCTTTTCCAGGTATGTTTGGAGACAGAGGTACAGATTACAGTGATAGTCCTGTGGTGGGTTGTCATCAGGTGCCCACCAAAGCACCTCTGTCACTGCCCTCAGTTGGACAGGGGAGAGAAAATATAGTGAAAGTCTTGCAGGTCAAGAAAAGGACAGGTAAAGATTTCTCACCAGTTACCATCATGGACAAACCAGAGAAATTAAACTGATTGTTACCTATTAAATCAGAGCAGGATAATGAGAAGTAAAGCATGATTATGACTCTGGGATCTGTCACTCTCACTCATCTGCACAACACTGTAGTTACTACATATAGTATCCCATGACCAAACACTGGCCACACAAATCAAATACAATGATACAGGTCCATATGTTCTTTTTTATAATCTCATCAGAATAGCGGCAAGGGCTTATGGAGGAAGAACTGGGATGGCTAGGATAGTGCCAGTGCAGGTCTGTTGACCTATGATATCTCAAAAGAGAAGTTTGCAAGAGGCACCAGCCAAAGCTCAGCTGGTCACAGCCTGACATCAAAGTGAGAATTCATCATCAGATGACACCCATTTGCATTCATAAGCTTCTCAGCATTGTGAACATTTCCTAATATTTGAATTTCACAGAATATTCTGAGTTGGAAGGGACCCACAAGGATCATCGAGTCCAACTCTTAACACTGTCTCCCTGGCGGGAATCAAACCCGGGTCTCCCACATGCCAGGTGGGGACACTTACCACTGAACCTCTAATTTTGGAAAGGGAAATGAAGAAATGCGGACAATGCTCCTGGTCCCTGAACTAAATAGTAGTGAAGGGTTTACCTCCCACTTTCAGTACCATCACCCGTTGCAGTAGATACTATTGCCCAACATTGTAATGTTCCTGCTATTTCTATGAAGTTTGAAGAGCAGTGTAACATTGCCGCTGTGGATTGTATAACACCACTGCAACTACTTCTTAGGAGTTCAGTACTGAATGCTTTTGTCTGGGTCATTTTCAAAAATGTCATCAGAACTTCCTCTGTTAGTGGGTCCATCTGTAAGGACAGTTAAAACAGGAACTATTGCTGCTTTGGTTCACTGTAAAACCTTTCTAAATGTTGCTAGGATAGGAAATAACCAGTAATGACAATGTGGATAATGTTTACAATTTTATTATACTATATGTCATATTTTTTAGAGGTTCATTTTAAAGAAAACCCTCTGCAGGAATATCTGAAAATTTCAGCTGCTAGTTTTAAAAGTGAATTTTTTTTGCTCTTGTGTTTGTTGCTACAGGAAAATTCTTGGAGAATTAAAAAACAGAGGACCAACAAAAAGAACATGAAGCTTGTTATTTTTTGAGCTGATCTCATGATTTTTGGTTTTCTGATTCATGATTCTGTCATGTTGATGCTAATATGGGTGTCATGTAATGGAAATAAACAGGCCCTCCACTGTTTCTGCTTCTTCCTAAATAGTCCTATTTTTTAAAGCACACAAGTCCTCCATTAATAGTTGCTGGGACTAATCACATAAGTAAATTATAGTTTTATAGGGAAAGAGGGAAATGCTGAGTGTAACGGTGTTATCCTCTGTGTCCTGAGCCTACCTCTAATGTGGCTACAGTGTTTAGGGAAGATTTCTGTTTAATATGAAAAACTGCAGATTCAAAAAGAAAGCAAATTCATTCTGGGCAGTCCCAGCGTCTTCTCTCAGTTCTTTGTTCCTGAGGGGCCTTTTTTGACAAGGATGAGGAAACAATGAGCCTGAATTCTGATGTGAATTTAAAAAAGAGGGAACTGGTACAGTTTTACTTGCCTAACTTCTGCAGTAAGAGGAACCATGTTTCCAAAGCCTGGAATAGACTTTAGATGCACCTGAGAAGGGAACGTAAAGGTATTGCTCTCAAACACTGCTTGAATGATATCTCAAGTTGCTCTATCACCTGCTTCCAGTCATAGAAAAATTTAACATGATTAAAAGTGGTAGATAAGACGCTTCTTTCAACCCCCAAATGCAAGACTTGCTTCCTGAATATGGATGTTATCAAAAAAAGCAAACTGAGGAAGTGGCCATTGCCATGGAGAATGGAATTAAAAAGCAGAATAAAGAAGAGCACATAAATCTATTCTAGCCATTCATGGAAAGAAGAGAAAATACCCACAACCAGGGTAAGGCTCCAAACAAGAGCTCGCCTCACCTCACAAATCCATTTGCAGAAATTCTGTGTTTTTCTTTTACTTGTTGAACTTCAACCGTAACTACTGCTAGCCCATATGTATCCACTGCTGTGACATGAAGATTTGCCTGTCCAGGCCTTTAGTTCTATGCCTGCAGGTGAGAACTTCTGCGACACATCTATCAAGAACTTTTTGCAGTCGTTGTTTGACTCAGTGTGACCTAAGGGCAGTCTTTCAGATTGTAGATATCTCAGAGAGAGGGAAACCTTGCACGACTTTTAAAATCTCTGGGAGGAGATGTGTTCAAAATCAAGCACACACCAGGGCATTTTGCTTGGTATCAGTAAGTTTTGGATTCTGTATATCATCTGATCTCACTACTCTCTTGCTCTACCAAACTTGAACTTTTAATAAGGCAACTTCAGGATTTTTAGAGATTTCCACTTTCAAAATTTGTGAGGGTCTCAGAGTTTGGGTAACTGAAGCCCTTAAATTTTTGATGGTTTGATTTTATTTTAACTCAATGCCACTTGAAGGTATTGGATACTTGATCAAGGATGCTGAGCACATTCAAATCTGATGGGGAAGAATATGTTTGCCGTATTAGTGGGTAAATATTTTCAAGCCTAAATTTAATTTTTCTGCTGTACCAAGAGAGCATGTAATTTCTTGCTCCAGATGAAATGCAAGGAAGGTACTCTTCTGAGGGAAGCTGTCATGATGTAATATCCCTTTTCTACTCCCACTCATCCTACCTCTGGTGAGCATGCTGTCATGAAGGGCAGCTGAAAAGGCATCATTCTCACTCTGCCTGCTACAAACCTACCCACACATGAGATACTCTCATCAAGGACATTTTTCTTTCTCTCTCATGACCAATTGAGTCAGTGCACCTAGTCATCAGCTGGCAAATGCCATGCCTTACAAACACAAAATAGGCCACCACAAATATCACATGAGGATAAAGCCCATCGCTCACTTGAGTTTTCATCTTGCCTCACTTGAGTGTGGCAGTGGGAATAAGACCAAGTGGCGTTTATTTATTCCTCTTTTGTTCTTCTACCCACTTAAAAATGGAGATGACACTTCCAGAGGCCCTGGATTGAAAGTTAGGTTTTTCCTTTTGTTCTCAGCCATTAAGCTAATGACAGTGCTTGTTTTCGTGATCCCTTAAAAAAGAAAATAAACATTTAAGGAAGGTGGTGGCTGGAAATTCTATATGCAGTGAACTAAAAACTGTCTCTACACCTCAAAAAAAACCCCTCTTTCTAATTATTTTTGGAAATCAATTTCTTGAGATGTGAAAAATGGTAACCTATTAGTGTCAATGGCTCTGCTTGTTTGGAATATAAAAAATGTCCTCTGTGCTGGCCAAGACTGCACAGAGTTTTCTGGACTCGGTGTTTTGAGACAGTTTCAAATTAAGGAATTGCTGTTTTGTTTTCTGTCTCTTTGTATGTGTAACTTGCTTTTGCAGTCTTGTAGTTCTGCTTTGAGCAAATTCAGGAGAAGTAAGTTAATCGGTGGAATAGATCGGGGTCTTTCATATCATGCATGTAGGGTGTGGGTTTTTTAGAGGACAGAAGCTAATCTTAGCACTTATTATATCAGTAAACTGATGTAAATGTTTGGAAATTAGTCATTTGAACCATGTCAGAGCTATTCCAACCTTTCTGTTTTAGGTCAGATTTTATCAGATTTATGCTAATCTCCATTTTTATTAAGTAGTTTTCATGTTTACTGAAAATGTTGTACCCTCTTTTCTTGGTAAGGGCGTTTTCCATGTCGGCACAGATGTATGAAAAAAATGAAGAGTCTGGGACAGAGATTGGACTGTAGCCCGTGCTTTTATTTTGATCTTTGTGCTCTAGTTAATCTTCTGCAGTTTGGTTTAGCCTTTTGTTGCTACTACCTTAGTTCATAGCTCTTGCAAACCTTCACTGCTCCTTGGATTAGCTGTCTTAGCTGAAAATAATTTAAACTCAATAAGAATACTTAATGCCCATTTGTCTTTGTACCAGCATAGTCCCAAGGTATAAACAGCTCTTCTTTTTGGACGTGATACCTTCTCTCGGTTCTTGTTTAACACGATTATGTCAAAACTCTTCTCTTGTAAGATGGGCTCCCCATTCCCTCATGTGCCTCACAGCACCTTCTTTGTGTCTGCTACCATCTCAATTTTTCTCCTTCCAGTAAAGTTTTCAGAAAGATTTGCAGCTTGGTTTGAGATATAATACAGACACTTTTTAGAGCTCTTCCAACATAACTGTGGCAGATCTGGAAACATCCCAACTGACCCTTCACCCCTTTCCTTTGATCATTAGAACTTGCTTTTTTTGATTTAAATACCAGTGCTTTACATTCTGCAACTGGATAGATTTTTCTTATCTTTTTTGCCTGCACCAGGGAACCAGGTGTTTTGACATGTGTTGACTGATACTGTGTTTTACTTTTTTTCCAGGGAGGTTCAGCTTTTTCTCCAGCATCCATTATTACTACAAGAAGAGCACAGACCCAAACAGCAGTCCTGGCTGAAGATGTGGGATGCCCTTCATCCACCAGTGAGGAAATTGTAGCCTGCCTCCGCCAGTTGCCTGCCCGTGTCCTCAATGATGCACAGACTAAGGTACAACATACCAAAATGTATGCCATTGGCAAGAAAACAAAAAGTTTCCATTGACACAAAGCTGTGAGAAAGCTTAAAAAATAAATTAGTCTTAATCCTTCTGCATGAGCAACTGGACTAATTTTGGTGGAGGGAAGTTGTTGTCCATGACATCCACCTCTGAGTTATGAATACTCTCAGCTTGAATGTCCTTTAGACTAAATTCCTGCTTGGATCATATTGTCAAAAATAAATCTAAATACAGTTTTTACCTTCTTTCTGTCTTTATCTTTCATCTGCCCTTGGGTGTTACTCTAGAGGAAAGTCAAGTGTCTGTAGATCCAATAACTGAATTTATGCAGAAAAGGAAGTGAGGAGGAATGCCAGTATCTTCTGTATCTTAAGTGGGAGCTTGTGAAATCTGCAGTATAAATAATCCTAGAGATGGGTCCTTTACCCATAAAGTAAAACACCCACTTGCAATAAATTTTCTTATCAGGATCAGCATGCAGCCAATCCCTAATTTAAACAATATTTTTATATCAACCTGTTTCACACGCTGAGACTGTCAACAAAACCATTGCTTCCTGTCAATGATGACTTTGCACTTCTATTAACTGGTCACTTGTTCACTTGAAAGGTGTCAGATCAGTTGTCTTAAGCATAAATAAAATGGAAATGAAAGAGTAAGATAATTTAACTGCGCAATTTTCCTTTTCTTTTTTTTTTTTCCCCCCGATGTAGCTGCTAGCTATAAGTGGCCCATTCCAGTACTGGGGTCCAGTGATAGACAGAATTTACCTTCGGGAACCCTTGGCTAAAGCCCTGCAGCGCCCTCAGCTTCGGAAAGTAGATCTACTCATTGGAAGTGCTCAGCAAGATGGGCTCATCAGCAGAGCTAAAGCAATTAAGGTAGGAAGACACTCACTGTTAATGAACTGATGGTACTGCTATGATTATAGTGATTATAGTAATCATATGCAGCCAGAACAGATGTTTTTTGATTTCTACAAGTTGTGATTTTTACTCCATGGAAATATGCAAAGGCATTGTCAGTCTCCAGCCAGTCCTGTTCAGGAGGACTAATGGCATTATTATATTTACTGGTTAAAGGTTCTGAGAGAGATATGAAAAGGTATGAGATAAGCAGTGATTTGGCATTTATGTTTTACTGTCTCTAAAATCCTATTTGTATTTCAATCTCTGTAGTGTCTCACAAAAAGAGAAAACAAGCTCATAACTTAGTTATGAAGTTCTTCACTTTGTAGCAGGATTAAGTCAATATTTTGGGGTTTTTTTGGCAATGTTTTTTCTCTGTTACCCTTAAGAAGTACATTTTCTTGTGTAGATGATTCTGAATATGAGCTATCTATAACTAAGAATGGCACTGGTCTGATGTCTGGTCTAAGGGTTCAGGACATAAACTGAAATGAAGGATTGCATCCATGGTGTACTTTGGACATAAGTCCTCAAAAGCCTGAAGAGCTTCCAGAAAGATTTTACATCCTCTTGTGAATCCTCTGGCATTATCTGTTCCTGAGACAGCATATCAACCTTTTCTAGTTCATTTCCCTTCTCGATGATAGGAACAATACCTCTTCTCTGTTTAACAGTGCCAAATTAAATTTGCTCTTAGAATGTACTCAGATATATGCTACCAAATCAACAGGAGAATGTAACACAGCACGGATTATTTTAAGGGTTTTCTAAGTGACCCTGCAGGTCTGTTGATATCTTGCTGTAACTGTGTGGATTTCATCTCTTAGAAGGCAATGAAAGGTCAATCCCAGCTTCTCTTTGATGGTAGCCAATAACACATAGATGAATTTACTTCAGAATTAATGGCAAGAGTACCCTTTAGACTGACCTGAATTAAGTTCATATTGCTTGTTTAATCTCTATCAGAGGTTTCCTGCTCTTATTTCATGTATCACTTTTTCTCTTTTGTAATCAATTAAAAGAGGAAGACATAGGAGGAAGGCATAGGAGATGTTCTGTGATGCAGGAGGCTTGCAGATAAAGATCCAGACTATGAGAGGGGAATAAACCTCAGTAACCTCATCACAAGTCCTGTGATGAAAACTAAGAAGTGAAATTCTTTCCTTTACCACTGTTTCTGCACATGACACTTTTCTGCAAAACTGAGGTGAAGTTCCATGATGTATTAAAAATTTTGCAATAACTTGTGGTGTTGATGAGAGACAGAACTGCTAAATCCTAGCACTGTCAGGGTGAAATGAGAAGAAAAAACACAACTGAGAGCTCAGCATAAAAATGTTGCCTTTCCACAAAGAAAATCTTAAATACCTTGTTTATTTAAAGACATGCCAAAAATAAGATTGGAAGAGAACTCAAATTATTGCAATTCAGTCCTGAGAAAGGGTCGTATCTACCTCAGCCTGAGACCTGTTTAAAGATCTTCTGATCTCCTTTGGCAAGGGTTCTCATTGTATTATAGAATGGTTCTGGTTGAAAGGGCCCGTTGAAGTTCATCTAGTGTAAGTTTCCCTGTAATGAGATGGGTTGTACAGAGTCCCTTCCAACCTGACTTTGAGTGTTTCCAGAGATGGGTCATCTACCACCTTTCTGTACAATCTGTGCCGGTGTTTCACCATGCTCATTTCAATAAACTTCTTCCTGATACTTAATCTAAAGCTACCCACTTCTAGTTTTAAATCATTGCCCCCTGTACTATTGCAATAGGCTCTACTAAGAAGTTGTCCTCATATTTCTTATTAACTAGCTTATTAACTCTTAAGTTTTAATCATCCTTACTTACTAGATGTTATAACAATACCTTACCTTACTTGGTTCTAATGCCTTAAGTCAAATTCCACCTGTGTTCCAGAAAACTCATAATGTTCACTGTAGGTGGTTCTATTTTATTTTCTTCCTTTGACTAAAGCTGTTTTCATGATCTTGGTAGAACTGATGATTTTTTAAATGCACATTTTCATCTACTTTTATATTCCTGTGGCTTCAGGTTTTTAGGACTTGAGGGAATATGAGCATTTTGACCAGTCTGTATTCCTGTCTGTATTGTTTTCTTAAAGACCTACTGCAAGGTTAATGTTTCCTGATTTCTCCCTTGTTGACATAGTTAGTGTATTAATTGCTGGGAAACTGTAATGCTTATTGAGCTTTTTAATAATATGCGTTCTCCAGGTTTTCAGAAGAACTTTGATATCATAGCCATGACCATGTATGCTTGCAGTCAGATGATGAAGCCCTGAGTAAACCACAGACGTATTTTGCCACAATGTCAGAAACTAGTGCAGATGGTGGTTTTTATGTGGAAGTCTGTGCCCCATTTCCTCTATTATAATGTCATAAGGGATCTTTAATCTGCACTAAATGGATCTTGAATAAAGGTTTGAGACAACCCACACTGTATCCCACTCTTATACTTAATGTTCAGGGTTCCCTTGAGGTGGATCTGACTTGCATCTCTCCAGGAAAACTCAAAGCTGATTTTGCTGATATGCTAAAGAGTGTGGGAAGGATTAGATAATGGACAAAGCACTGAACTCAACTTGGTGGACCAAGGCACAGTTCTTAGTTTGCCTCTGACTACAACCTAAGTATTTAATCTGTTGTAAAAGAGGGAACCAAACCTCCCTGGGTTGAAAATCCATCTGTGGTTGTGTTCCAGCTCTGTAGAGAGAAGACCCATGCCTGTATTTCGGTAGCTAAACACAGCTAAAAAAATCCTACAGCATGTGTATGGTATTGACTAAGTCCTTCATTTCCATCCTCTTTAGATTTCAGTGTATTTAATGCAAAGATTGCCAGTTCCTGGGAATAAATATACTCACCAATTCTGTCAAGGGCTTGCTCTGTTAATCCTGATTTCTATTTATACTGATCCTTTAAATGGTAAGGAGATACTTTTAGCCATTTGGATGTAAGCAAGCTTGAGATGTGATGCAAATCTTATAACCTTAGATTGGAGTTATGTGCAAGTTTTATAAACTCTTAGCAGATGAGTCGTAGAAGTGAGAGTAAAACCTCTAGACTGCAACCAGACCTGGAGGTGGTAAATCCATTTGGCACCATGTTGTTCTTTGGGGGTTTACTGACATTTGGTTGTGCTGAGTATCTCTGTACTCCCACTACAACACTGGTTATGCCTAATAAGGCCTTTGCTATTAAAAATGAAAGACAGAAGTCTCCGTTTACGTGCTAGTGAAACATTTATGTTGCATTTGCTTACAATTAAGGCTGAGGTCTGTCAGGTCTCTCAATGATGCTTGCAGCAGAAAGTATACAGAATCACAGAATCACAGAATCACAGAATCAGTAAGGTTGGAAAAGACCTTAGAGATCATCGAGTCCAACCTATCACCTATTACCTAACCTAGCCAAACCTGTTACCTAACCTGTTGCCATCCTGCTACCAACACACCTGTGGAAATATCTATTTTATAGCATTCACTGGAATGCTTATTCATGTGAACTGAGACAGATTCACCACTTCCTGGAGCACTTCCTACTCATGCCCAGTCCAGCCATCAGGTGGCTGAAACTAAGTGAGAAACAAAACAGAATTTGTTAAGGGAATGACAAGTGGTACCATAACGCACTGTTATGGGGTATATGGAGTAGTTAAGCCTGAACCCATTCACTTCAATTCCCACAGGGAATACAGTGAATCCTCTCTGTATCGTGACTTCTCCTTCATGACCTTGCCCATTTGCAATGTGAATTTATCGCAGTTTTGATTCCACCATTTGAGAAATTTTCTGACTCGCATATGTGCAATACATCTGCTCCACCGGGGGGCAGAGCCAGAGCTTCCCGGCGCTGGAGTCACGCTGTCCCCTGTTACACTGACCCCCCCGCGGGTGCGTGTTACTGTTTCCATGGCTACAGGCGGGGAAGGGCAGTGCCGCAGGAAAGTGGGGCCGCAGCGGCCAGCGGGACATGTTCACTCCGCTGCATAAGCAATACCATAAGTCTTTCTTGTCTGTTTCTTTCTAAGTATCCCTGCCATGTGTAGAATAAGGTAACAAATCCTTTTTAAAAATACAACAAAATAAAAGCATTGCATAAAAGTTGCTCGTATAGGAAGATTTATATAAAAGAGATTGGTCTTTGCACTGCCATGGAAAAGCATCTGCTCTTACCCACAACTGCTAAACCAAGTCACTAAATGAGAGATTCCTAACTAGAAAAAGCAATGCTTCTGCTGGTTAATAGGAGCCTGAATTGATGTGTGCTGCAGCTGTGATGGAATTATTCTTTTTGAATTCAGTGGACTTGCGGTCAGATCTTCAGTGATCATTTCTGTTTCTTGCAGAAGAATATACATGTCCTTACTGTATTTAAGCTGAATGATTCTGCAGGCAACTGTGCTATGCAGTTTCATATGTGGCATTTGTGCACACGAAGTGACGTGTCATGGGTGAGTTGCCCATCTTTTTCGAAGTACAGCTGTATTACTGAAACTGGCATCACATGACTGTTTCACAATGCATGGGCCAAAATCTAGCAAAAGAAGAATTTATTACAAATATGTACAAGGAAAATTGCTGAGATCTTCCTGGATCTTTGGTAGTGTTTTAAAATCCCTTGAAGTCACTTAATCAAGGTGCACAGAGTATTAGGATACGTCACTAAGGATAAACCTCGGGACTTATTTTCCATCTTTCATTTCTGTGAATCTATTGAAAAGTAATTATTCCATCTGTGCTTTCTGTATAAGGTTGTGGAAAGACCTAGCATGTGATGAAAACCAGCTGTGGTCCATCAAAATAATATATTCAGTAAACTGGATTGGGCAGACACTGGCCTATTTTTCATCAGACTGATTGCCCAGAATAATAGAGGCAGTTTATTAGATGTTTTCCTCTGGAGTTCTTATCCAAGTTTCCGCCAGTATGCACCTGCATTATGCCCTCTTCAGAAAAGACTTGATGCACAGGAAAGTTCAGGATACATATATTTTTTGCAGGAAGTTGCTCTGTTTCTGGACATGAAATAAATTCTTTAAAAGAAAGAAAGAAAAGTCTGAATTGATAAAATGAAAAGTTTCCTCAAAGAAAGATGTGTTTAAAAATTCCAGCAGTCTTTCGCTTTGTTAAAAATATGTTTGTGTATGCACTTTTTCATAGATGATCGTCCATGTGATGTGGGCACTTTATTCTGGGGAAAGTGCCTTCATGTTAGGAAAGGTTTAAGACCACAGATTTCAGAAAAAGGCCATTGTTGGTTTCTCTGAAAGGCCCCAGGGATTATCAAGATCATGGCTGTTCCTTGCACTGGGATTTTGAGAAATGTAATTTCTCTTTCAGGGCTGAGACAGATATTATCCCAGATGGGACCTAAATACCGAACTTAGAGTTGCCACAATTCTTTGTAGGTGTTCCTAGAAGAGGCGGATTGATATACACACGATGGGAGCATGCAGCATATTTACTTTCTGGAATTGTCAAGGGAAAAGAGCTATATCTCCCTTTCTCCCCTCTAGTTTTCCTTCTAGCATTGGGCACACGTACAGTGGAGAACTATCCCTGTGGACTACTTCTGTGAGAGTCAGCAGGATTTCTGTTCAATCAGAGCTCCATCTGCACAGCATGGTACCTATGGTTTGGAATTACTAGATCATGGGTTTTCTCCTATAGTATATTTAGAGGATGCCAATACTTCTGGTTGGTGACAGATTTGGGAAAACAAAAGTAAGACTCTCCCCTCCTTAATCCCCTAGGAATCAAGGATCACAGCAGAGAAGACTTGTTCCAGTAGAGGGAGATCTGAGCCTATATTGTTCCACTAAAAAATGTATATTTTATTTTTGTTTCTAAACTCCATGTATGCATTTTATTCTCAGAAATTTGAAGAAAGCCAAGGAAGAGCCAACAGTAAAACAGCCTTTTATCAGGCTCTGCAAAATTCTCTGGGTGGAGAAGAGTCCAACTCATTCATTGAAGATGCAGCTACATGGTATTACTCCCTCGAACACTCAAATGATGATTATTCATCCTTTTCCAGGGCTTTGGAAAATGCCACCCGGTAAGAAACTTATCCTATTACAACTATTTGATTGGGGTTGAGAAAGGTTTGTTTTGCTTATTTCAAGTGTGCATTTATCTTCTGAAAAACTTGAGAAATCTTATGCAAATGAACAGAAAATAGAGAATATGATTTCATTTTCTGTGAGGTTTCCAATGTCATTGGTAAAAAGAAATTGAACTGATTTTCATGCCTAGTGAAAAGGTTGACATGTCTTTTCAGAACTATATATTGGGTTCAGACCATTAATACTTATTTGTGTACTCTTTCATGTCAATGATGTCTTAGTTGTTTGCATCAATTATTCGTTGAGTCCTCTCATCCCTGTAAAAGTAGAAGCACTAATTGACTGGATTTTATTCCCAGTCACCTAGTCGTACAGTCAGACCTTTTTCCTTGGTGGTCAAGTTTGAAAACATTGATTTCAGCAATTAAATTAATTATTTTATTACGAACCCTGCAAAATATATTTCTTCACAACATCAGGCACAACTTGAATCCATTTCCTCTTGCTCATTACTTGGGAGAAGAAACCAACCCTCACCTCAATTCCTTTCAGGCAACTGTAGAGAGCAATAACATTCTCCCTGCGCCTCTTTTTCTCCAGGATAAGAAGCTGCAGCTCACTCAGCTGCTCCTCATCAGACTTGTGCCCCAGACCCTTTACCAGCTCCATTGCCCTTCTCAGGACACACTCCAGCACCTCCATGCATCTCAGCAGCAGCGTGAGCAACTTTACCGCCAGTATATAAACTCCTATACTTTGCATTGAAACATTGCATGGACCACTGGGAGGTAGATGAGCAACATGTTCACACCACCTTGTATTTATGCAAACCTTTGACCCTAACTGGGTCATTGCCCAGTTGAATTAGGACTCTACAGCAGTCATGACACCTACGGTTGACCATATTGCTTGGGTCATGTACCGGTTTGATCTGCAGGGAAGACTGGAGTTTGCTGTCTCCTCCATGGGCAACCAGTTTGTTTTAGCCAGTTACAGATCCTAAACTGGAGGGACTGGGCCAGTTTTCTGAAAGGAGACAAACTGAGGAGAAATTTCCTTATGTCCAGGTTCCTGTGTCTGTGCAAACTCAGGGACTAAATGTCTAAGAGGAACATATTTTCAAAAAATGAATCATTCCTGTCTCTGCTTCATGAGCAGATTCACTATGAAAACTCTTTCCATTTCTAATATGGTCTGGTTTATAAACTGGTAGCTTGAGTCCTAGTGCACCTGTCCAGGATATTTCACCTCTGTTCTGAACTGAGACATCATAGCTACAAGCTCCTGGTGTCTGCACTCTCAGTGTTAAGTTCTCTATCCCACCTTGGGCCTCTCCACGACACCTAGAAACAGGATTTTCCTTTTTTCCTCCATCAGAGCTGCAGAACATTACTCCAGGGGAGCCTTAGGGAGCAAGAGATGAGCAGGAGCCAAGATTCACTTGGAAACATCTGGTCCAAGAAAGTGGACAGTAGTTTCTGGGTGGTCCAGGTGTGCCAGTGCATTGAGGTCATGTAGTAAAGAAGCCAGAAGGCTAGAGGCTGAGCTTTATGCCGTTTATCAACTCTCACACTGTGCTGCATTTGTTCTCCCTTGTAGCCTGTCCCAGGGACAGGCCACCCATCACTGTGACATCTGTAGCACAGGTATTATTGCCTGCAGTACATGTGAAAGCATTGTGGTTCATGGGCAAGCCAGAACTTGTCTTCAGTCTACTTCCATCACCACTGTTACCCATGGGGTTTTAAGAACTTAAATTTTGACTTTCCTTCCCATCCAGAGAACTTTAAAAGGAGCTATTATAACACAGAGCTACCACATTTGATCATCCACATACAGCTCAGAGCTTGGCATGGTGCAAACATTGACTTTTGCAAAGCTGCAAGGGCTGGCACACTGCTCACTTCCAGCAGGAATGGGATACACCAACAGCTCCTTGGGCTCTCAGCCTGCGAGTAACTGGGGCAGCCTCCTGGACATAGGGATTCCCTGCTCCTTTTTAAGGCAAATGCCTTGGCTAAAGAAAGAAGTGAATGGCTTATTCTTGAGCAAGCAAAAGGATGAGTAGTGAGACTAGGACATCTGCTGATAATCATTTGCTCTAAACATTTTCGAAAGTACTCCAGCTACAGCAGACAGGAAAGGGAGACAGCAGGTGCAGAATGACAGTCGCCTACATCGGTATTATATACATGGTGCAGAAAAGGGGATTGGTTCAGATTTTTGATGCTTCATTGTTTGGTTTGGGTTTTGGTTTTCTTTCTTAGTTTTGTTTCTTTTTAACAAAAAACTTACTACCAGCAGAGATGTGTAAGCTAAGAAAAGTTCTATGTCAGGAAGTTATAATTAACTGCTAAAGTTTTAACAGGGACCACAAGGTGTGATAAAGCTACACAAGTTGTTGTCATAAACTACATACATTGTATAAATTTTATGGGCTTATAACATTTCCACAGCAATTCTTATATTTTTTCCCAAGTATAATTATAAAATTAGTTTAATTTTCTTTTTCTTTTTTTTTTTCAAACCCTCTGGTATTCCATGTTTGTAAGAAACAGCCATTTAATTTTTTTGTTTACCAAGTTGTTTTTTTATTTCCCCAGAATAGCTGACTATTTTTTTCCCTTATAGCACTAACTGAGAATCAGTTTTAAATGTTGAATGTATCTCAAAGCATTTCTCGAGAGCTAATGCTCTCCTCAGACTCCCTAGTTTTCAAAGACCATCTGCTCTTCTAAAACACCATGCTGGTAGGCATGTGAAGAGCGGTAATTTTCATTTCATATGGGTGTTGTCAACCATAACTGTCAAAGAGCCCTGTGGTCAGTCAGCCCATTGCTTGTGGTCTCACAGATGGGCTTAAAATAAACTCTGCTGAACCAAGATAGCTACCCCAACAGTGCCTTTCATAACCATACCAGTTAAATATAGCAATGTGTTTTTCTGCTTCTCTGATACTTTTTATTTTTACCTACCAAGTCTGAAGGAGAAGCTGCTGTTTCAGATTCACTAAACTTAGAATTGAAACCTCCTACTTCCTCAGCAGATATGTTTGTGTGCGCTCGTGTAGGTAAGGGTATATAAATGCCCAAAGCATGTGCTGTGTCTTTGGGCACATGAAGAGTGGGGAGTGGTGCTACATGTATATACAATACATATTGCCTTATTTTAAATATAATATTGCAGTAAGGTGTCCTGTTTTCTACCTGTCCCCCTTGAACAGCTTGCTCTTCTTCCAGCTACTGCTCACCCTGCCTTCCACTTCTTGGGGCTATGGAAGATGGGAAGGTTTGGACATGTTTGCTTCACGTATACCTTTTGCATTGTGAAACCTGGTGATAAATTGATCATTTAACTATCTCACTGCACTCTTATTGCCTAACCTTTCTCTCCCAGGTACATGGCACCATATATTCCATACTGATGAGCTCTGCAGGTTATCTTCAAAAGTGGTCTCTTACCTCTTCCACTGCTGGAAACTCTACCCAAAGAAACCACATAAATCCACATTCAGAAATTATAGTATATATATATATACTATTATAGTCATGGGCCCTCATAAACTAGAATAAAATGGGATCTTTTTTTGGCCAGTATAGTCCTTATGTGTCAGATCTGTTTTATTTACTATCATCACTGTTGTTCAGCACTCCATAAAACAGCAGTTGTAGTGAATTCTAAGTGACACAGGACTCATAGAGGGTGAATGTGGTTTTCTTTAGTGGATTTGCAGTCAAATATATGAGCTATTTTGAAACATTTAAAGAAAACTATCAAGATAGAGAGAGTCTGTTGGTGGTGGGAGTTCTTTCCTTTTTTCCATTACATGACTGTCTGTTCCCTGCTCCTCTTTTATCAGTGACCAGTTTATCACATGTCCCATCATAAACATGGCCAGTTATTGGGCTGCTGCCTCTCGAGGAAATGTCTTCATGTACCATGTACCTGAGAGCTCCTCACAGAGCAGGTAAGATGTATTTTATTACGTTTCTTGGATTTAGAATTTGTAAAACCAGGGCTGACTGTTTGGACACTCTGTGAAGTAAATGAATAAACCATTCAGAGGAGCAAAGAAGGAACTGCTCTCTAATAGATTATTTCTCTGACTATACAGGAATGCTTTTTCTGAACTGAGGCACTTACCTTTAGATGTTTAAATTAAGTTTCCCCGTTCCAACTTACTTACCTTTTTGAGTTCCAGACAGCCTTTCAGATTCCTACTCTACCTCTGATAAATCTCACGCAAAGAACCAGAATGTGGTCTAAGTCACCTGGAGTCCACAGTTCTCAAGATAAATGGGAGTAACATCTACTAAGGACTCAACATTAATTTAACACTGCCCCCTTTTGAGGTTGATGCAGTTGTACCCCAATTACGCTGACTGGCCTTCAGTGTGGAAGGGTTCTGGGATTTATTTCTTCCTGCTCCAACACTATAACTGGCGATCTGCTGACAGACTGTCTCATGGGAAGAAAAATATTTTTGCACACAAGCATTTGCAGACCCAGGCTCTGTATCATCCTTCATGTTAGAAACTTACTCTAAAAATACGGCAGGACAAGCTGTATTATATTTTAGACAGTAAGTTGTAAAGCCTGTGGGAGGCAGAGGCCTTTATGGTGGCCTTCCCTGGTTTTATTTTAGACCTAGCCCCTCCAAGGAGACAGGAGGAGACACTGATGTTTCCAGGCAGTGGTCAGCTCTTTGGCCTGCCGTGTGACACACCACAGTGGCTTGGTGTTCCCCTGGTGCTTCCTTGCTGCCAGAGGTTAAGTGACCTGCAACTGTGGTGACTGTCGCCCCTGCTGTCCCCTGGATCCACATGTCAGGCCAGCAAAGCCCACAGGGATACTTATCCTCATACTGTTTCGTTATGAGAAAGCTTGTTCCCTGCCCCGTACTTCTCTCCAGGAAAGATTTCTGAGACCCTTTCCTTTTTCTCGGGCTTTCTCCAAAAGGGCTCAAGGAGGGGACAGCAGGTTCCATTTGATCCCATGAAGTTCTATGCAAACCGTGCAGGTTTCCTGATAGCATAGTGAAAAGGCATTTGAAAGAAACTAGCCTAGATCTAGGTTATAGATGAAGGCCATTGTGCTGTGGTAACAAAGGCTCACTTTCTTTTTTGACTGAGGAATTAATCCTTGGGGAGCTGTTATTTTCCTGGCAGATCCGGTGGGAATGTTCACAGTGCTGTGTTTGGCTACTGGTAGGCTCAGATAAGTGACTTTTACAAGGCTCCAAACAGGGCTGAGCTATGGTATTCCAAATATCCAGCCCCTCAAAAAGAAAGGATTTGTCCCCAAATGAGCTAGCAAGTTTTCTCTTGCTTTGGAGAATGTTAGTGACCCAGTCAGCCATGATTAGATCTTATTTGAAAATAGATGAAATAGTGCTTATACAACTTAGACTCACTGGCTTTGAGGCAGTGATTTTGAATTGATGAGAATTTTCTCTTCTATCTAGCCCTATTTAAGATTTCTCTTGTGCTCCCATTACGTATTTTGATCTTTCACTCTCCAGTGCAGCAGTAGTTTATGTAGCACTTAGCTACACAACTTAATAAAATTTATGCTGACACTGGTTTTGTAAAATAATTGCTTGAAACTTTAGTGCAACTTATTAGTTTGCTTTGTCATAACCCTCTTTAACAGAACAAAAAAAGCCACCATGCTGCCTGAAACTTGGGGGAACATGAGGAAGAGGCTCAAACGTCTTAACCTAAGCCACTTGCAGGGAGAAATAGCCCAAACTACTAGGTTGAGTGACATTGTTACGCCTTTCATCTTTATTTGTCCTTAAGTACCATTAAAATAAATGCTGTTTAGGTTCCAAAGCAAGAAATTAAACAGAAGTTGCAGAACTCAGCTTGTCTGTGTACAGAGGGATCTCATTTGACACTACAACATGGCAATTTATGAAGTGATACACTATTTCCCAAGGGACCCCACACTAGGTCCTCTCCTGAATACACTGCGAGTATTTTGTTTAAATATTACTGTCATTCATTCCTAAATTAATCTTTCTTTATTCTTCATTCCAGTTTTGCCATGCCACCTCTCTGCTTCACCCTCCCTATGGCATTCCTTCCTCCATACAATACATGGGTATTATACAATACAATGATATGCTGCTGTTCAGGGACAGAGCTTCACATGGCAGAGTGGCCTTAGCCCTAAAAACTAGGAAACCATCAGTAATCTGAAACCAACAAAACACAGTGTTTGGGAATATTACTGGTAATTTGTCCTACCGGATTAAAACCAATGATGTACATGAAACAGCCTTCAAGTAGAATATATAAACTGAACACAGGGGAAGATCTAGCAACCATGTCACCACCTCCCAAGGGGTTTCCCCAGCCACTGGAATAATGATACAGACTTCCACTTGTAAAAATGGGAATTTTTATAGTATTATGTCCATAGGGTAACAAAAAAGATAAAATAATCAGGATTTTTTTTTATTTTGGTGCCTAAAATGGTCCTAAGAAGCCAGTTTACACAGGATATAGACCTTTCCCTCTTTTTGTTTTCTATCTATATCATAAAGATGATGATAATATAATTATATATTATATATAATATCTTCTAATAACTACCTCACAGGGGTATTGGAAAGAGGACATTAAAATAACATTCAGACAACTGTAACATTGGAAGTCTATTTACTCTTAGATAAAATATTCTGACTGGGCAGATAGCCATTCACTAATTAAGATGAGGCATCCTACAGCAACACATTCTTCAATTTCTACTTTGTCACCTCTCTCCTATTATATGTGTCTTTCTCAAAATGTATAAGAGAACAGAGAGTTAAAATGTAGGGATGAAAAAGTACTGGTATTTCACTTTGTTTCACAAGGAGCAGTCCCTTAATAACTCACAGCATGATAAACAAAAGGGAGAGAGAAGTCAGCCAGTAAAGACAGACCCAACTGTAATGATGAAAAGTCAACAAAAAGTTACTATACAGGGAGAAATTTTTACCAGTAAAAGTTAATTAGCCAAGTTTTGTCTCACAGCTGGATATTTCTAAAATGTATACACATACACACATTCAAGTATGCATAGATACAAAAGTAGGGTTAAAAAACCTGCTCTAAACTGATGTCTATGACATATGTGGAAAATCACATAAAACCATGATGTGACAGTGTTTGTATAGATGAGTGGATCTTGCAGAGAGCATAATAATAACTCCTTCCACGTGGTAGCATTCTCTTGAGCTTGGCATGACACCATGTCTGCTTTAGTCTTCAATTCCCATTTGAATAAGGACCCAACTCCCACATTAATAATCTGTGGTAAAAATATATACATAACTCAGATGCCAGTTTCTTACTCTCTTTTTCAGAACACTTAGGCCTTGGAATAAACATTTATTTTAAACAATACAGGAGGAATGTGACTGCTCAGCACTGGCTAGGATTAGTGGGGAGGGCTGGAGTATAGCTTTAGTTATGGTAAAGAAATGTGTGATAGGAGAAGTATGTTTTGACAAGGATAACATTATTTACTGTACAAAGATTTGCCTTGTTAACCCTTCAAGAAGTTTCTGGATGATTTTTGCATATTATATGAAGAAGCATGGCTTGTCATGCCAGGACAGTTTCCAAGTCACAGTGTGATGCCAAATGTGCTGTCTTAAAGATGGTGGATAAATATCATCTGGTGAGGACATGGGGTGGGGAACTACAGGTCAACAGCTGGCACAGAATGGCAAAGCATCGTTATTGTCATTGTAACAGTTTAAACGGAGGCTTAATGAGGCTCTACCTTATAGTCATTAACACAGCCATAAATAATTGTCACAAAACCTTTTCTTAGTTGTTGTGTATGGCACAGATTCATCCAAGATTCATGAGCTGCTATCTCTTTTGAGTCGTTTTAGCTGGGGCTGTCTCTACCTTCTGTCTATGTACTCTTGTGTACATTGATGTGAGCTGTTGAAAGGCTGCTCTGTGCTCATATAGTTGGCTGGATTTCGGTGATACTTCTTATGAATCCTGTAACTGAAGGCGAGATCTACCGACTGATTGAAAAAACACCAAAATGTTTGTGTATAAAGCCACTGAACTCTGTGAAATATATTTTGGTTTTTATTTATTACGTATGCTGTGGTAATTCTGGCTATTAATATAGCTTTAATTAAAGGAGATTTTTCTAGTCTTTTGATTTCATAACAATTATATTCTTGCCCTGTAATCGGCCATAACAACCCCATGCACCGCTATCGGCTGGGGGAGGAGTGGCTCGAGACTAGTGAAGTGGAGAGAGACTTAGGTGTACTGATCGATAGGAAACTCAATATGAGCCAGCAGTGTGCCCAGGTGGCTAAGAAGGCCAATGGCATCCTGGCCTGCATCAGGAACAGTGTGGTCAGTTGGTCCAGGAAGGTTGTCCTTCCCCTGTACACAGCGCTGGTCAGACCTCATCTTGAGTACTGTGTGCAGTTCTGGGCTCCCCAGTTTAAGAGGGATGTTGAGCTGCTTGAGAGGGTCCAGAGAAGGGCAATGAGGATTGTGAAGGGACTGAAGGGCAGGCCCTACGAGGAGCGACTACAGGAACTGGGACTGTTCAGTCTGGAGAAGAGGAGGCTCAGAGGGGACCTCATTGCTGTTTACAACTACCTGCGGGGAGGTTGCAGCCAGATGGGTGTAGACCTCTTCTTCCAGGCTGACGACACCAGAACGAGAGGGCACGGCCTCAAGCTACGCCAGGGGAGGTTCAATCTTAACGTTAGGAAGCGGTTTTTCACAGAGAGAGTAATTGCATATTGGAATGGGCTGCCCAGGGAGGTGGTGGAGTCGCCATCCCTGGAGGTGTTTAAGAGAAGACTGGACGAGGAGCTTAGTGACATGGTCTAGCTCGGGGGTGTAGGGCTGGATGACCCTGGGCCCCTTCCGGCTCGGAGTGGCCTGCTAGACTGTGAGGGATCTAGGCTGGTGTTACACTGTGGGATGTGCTCTCGGTCTCTGTACGGGTGTTAGATGGTGAGTTGGACTAGATGATCCTTGTGGGTCCCTTCCAACTCATAATATTCTGTGATTCTGTGATTCTGTAATCCATCCACCACTTCTTGTCCATTTGATGCTCTACAGCTGACTGTAGCTGTTAATTATTTGTTAGTCCATGAGTACCAATACCCCATGGGTAGATGTCCACAGAATGAACTGGATGCTGTGCATCCGCACAGGAAATTATTGTCTCTGGGCTTCAAAGGAACTCATCCAAATCCAGAGGGCGGTGGTGACAAGAACAAGATGTATGTTGCCTCCATAGCTAGGCAAGCATCACAAGTGCTTTAGGTGTCTCTGTCCACTTGCTGCAACAACAGCTTGCTGCTGTGCTCTATAAAGCTCTACTCCCAATCATCCCCTAAAAGCAGTTTTGCTCTTCTTGTTGAAAGTGCCTGCTATTCCTCTGGCCTTATCCATTGAGCTATGCCAGCTATGAAAACACTATTTCACTAGTACAACCACATCACACTGTTCTCAAGATTTTAGGCAGATTCTTTGTTTCTGAAGGTTTCAGGTCAGGACAAATTTTTTTTCTTCCTGTTAAGTGATTTAGAGGCCTCTATCATCCATATCTTGGAAATCAGTACCAAGCTTAGAAAAAGCAGAAATCAGCTTTAAATTAAACAAAAATTCAGCTAAAAGATTCAGAAAAGTACAAAACAACTTTTGGAACTGCATGAGCTGCACTTGGACAAGCTGTTTCCATATGATGTATTCTGAAAGATAGGCATAAAGTCCATGTATAAGGAGCTCCATGTATTCTTTGGGGTATGTGGTCATCAAATGGACACATCACCTTTTTCAGGAAATTAATCCATTCAGTCAGCTCAGGAATACCCATAATGAACCAATGCATGAATTTCTGTCTCCAAGAAGTGGACTCAAGTGTCAGCATGCTTATTTCTAGATGTTAAATACAGTAATTCCCTGAGAGAATTGTGTAATCTTGTGTTCTTTAGGCAGTCCAACAAGCTGATAAAAGTGCTTTCTTCCTGCCTTAATATCTATTGTATTTTTTTTCAATTAATGTGAGCTTTCAGGTTCTTGAATTTACTATCTGCTACTTCACTTTTATTTTCTTCAGTTGGCACAGCTATGATGCAAAGTGGAACATTGTGTGTATCGGGAGTAATTCAAGTGGAAAAGACAGAGCAAACTCCAAGATACTTTTGCAAGTCACATGTATCTATAGGGCTTTTTTGGTAAAAAGTTGGATAAACTTGGCAGTGTAATCCTGTTAGGGGCTAAGTTTTTCCATACATCCTGATTTTCCTGAAAAGAACAAAGAAAGAAAAATGTTCATCTGTTTTTCACATCCTTTCCCCTGTTCATTTGGCAGGAGTTTGTAACGAGAGAAGACACTATGAGCCAAATGCATCGCTAGAACTGCAGAGGTCACACCAGGCCTTACATGGTCTCATTACATTTCTGTAAATTCGTATCTACCTATCCTTTGATTATTGTTTAAGAAAAGACTGGATGAGGAACTCATTGACATGGTCTAGATAGTGGGACGATCGGACAGGGAATTAGGTTATATAATTCTCTGTTATATAATTTAAAAAAAAAATATAAAAAGGTGATGACACAACCCTGAGATTGGCTCAGACAGACAGAGCATGGTGTCCACAGCTCTGGGGTTGCGGGTTCAATCCCTGTATGGGTATTGGCTTGGGAGTTGGACTCAATGATCCTTGTGGGTCCTTTCCAAATCAGAATATTCTGTGATTCTATGTGTGGCTATATGAAATTTTTAAAAATTATTTTTGTTTAGCATACAAATGAACATTTTATTTCAGGCAAGGTGTAGTACGCGTTGCTAGGCTGCTCCTTCTCTCATGACATGGGGGAGATGGTGTCTGTTCACTGCTTAGGATACTAGATCTGCAAATATACTTTGCAGATCTGTTGGTATTAATATGAAGATAATACAGATGGGTGCAAACAAGAACACTTAATATTTTAAATAATTCTTGCCCAAGTTAAATTTCATTAATTAATTAAAATCAATTTATTGAAATAAACGGAGAATGGGGCCACAAGATCATGCAGGCAGTAGCACATTATATATAAATTATAACATCTTCTGCAGGGCCAGGATTGTTATAAAGTCCATTTTTGACTCAAATCAGCAGGAGATTTTTCAGCAATTCTAAGAGCCTGAGTTTCACCTATGCTGTTCAACTCAATTGGCATGTAAATAACTTGCTCTCACCAAAGTCAAGTGACAGTGGAAAGGTCTTTATTTTTCTGCTTTTCTAGTGATAGGCCTACCTATTGATTATGACCCATCTCTAAAACAAAATCTTTCACAGAAATGTTAGAATGAAGAGTATGAGCAGTTATTCTCATAAAAGTTTACATTAAAAGTATTTTTGGTTTTTTTAATCTCACCAATCTGACACAGATTGCCGATGTCTGCTCAGTTCAGTGACTGACTCTCCGTTTCTCAGATGATCACTGGTAACTCTGGCTGAACTCTAGATAGTCATGTTTATCTTGTTATTTTAAAATTTAAATGATTGAATAGCAGTGGGAAGCTTGGTATTTGGGTAGCGTATAGAATATCATGTGAATTTTGAAATAATTTACATTGGCTTCTATTTGTGTGTGGAGTTTTAAAAAAGAACCAAAAACTACATCAAGGCAACTAAGAATAGAAGCTGTTACTCAAAAGGCTTTCAAATTAGTTGAAAGTAGTTAAAAAGGAGAGTAAGGACTATTTTTAAAAGAAAGGGGGGGGAAAAGAGAAATAGTATTGGGCTACAGTCAGTCATTAATCATAAAAATGAGTTTCCAGTATGAAATAATTAGCCAGACCTAGAGCAAGACAGAGTTCAAAAAGAGATATATGTCCTAATTTGCCATCGATCGCACTGTGAGGTCCCTGCTGCTTCTGGTCCAAGTTGTGCATTCAGTCCTAACACAGGATAGCATGGTGGTCTGCCAGATCATATTCTCTTCTGACTGCCATGATTATGAATAGCTAGTAATGACAATTCTGTTTTGTAAGCAACATTTTTTTTTATTTTTGAGTTGGGGGAGTTGGTTTTTTTGGTGGTGGTTTTTTGTTTCTTTGAGTATTTTCTGTTCCCAAATCCTGTGATTAAGATATTAACTTCAACTGTTGGATAAGGGGATTTACATCTACGCTCTGTTTGATTCAGGACAAGAATTCTAACAAATCAACCATAACCTGAGTATTTTTTATTCTAAATTCTGATCTACTCATCTTTTACCTGTTGAAGCTGTTCTTTTTGTATGAAAATAGCCACAGTTCTAGAGAAAGAGCTATGGAGTATCCCTTTCTGTCTTCCTACTTGGAAATATTTAAATGGAAACTCCATCTGGGGTTTAAGGAAAATTTGCTCAGAACCTATACCTTCCCAATTAAATGGCTTGGCACTGGATAATGAAAATTCCCGGTAAACGATGTTTCAGGGTCTGCTGTTAAATCATTGGTTATGAATGTCACAAAGTTTCTGATTTTACCATCTGTTTTTCTGTATACTGGAAACTGAACTCCAGTAGTGCCTCCTTCCAAGGTGAAGTAAAAATTCCCCATGGGGAGCTCATTTTAGTGTGAACAAAGTGGTAGGATCTGTCTCCTAACTTTCCTGTGGCTCAGTTTACTCATCTGTCATGCTCTCACGTAAGAAGAGCTATGAATCTGTTTCTAAAAATATTGACATCTTAAAAAAAAAAAAGTTATACAGAGAAGATCTGAAGCGATACCTTTGCATGAAGTAGTAGTCCTGTGAAGTCATCAAAGCCAAGATTTCATCCTTACACATAATTACATTCGTTACTGTTAGGAAAATAACAGATTGTTCTTTGAAAAGGGATTTCTGTAAAAGAAGTTAGTTGTTATTCGTTTGACATCCTTAAAGACACTTAAACCCCCTGTTTTGTCCATGTCTCTTCTGTCCTTCCTTTTATCAAACTGTCCTCAGAAGTACACTGCTTGTGGGACCTTCATTTCCCCATTTATAATTTCTAGTGTTGAGAACCTGTATGGTATCCTAGGAGTACAGTTTGGAACAGCTCAGGAAATAAAAAAACTCCCTGCATAGCTGGCAGTGTACAACAGCAAAGCTATAAATCCTTATTTGTCACTCCTTTCTTTCTGTCACTCAACTTCCAGTGAAAACAGTGTCACTTCCTTGTGACACTGAGTCATTGAGTTCTGAGTATGCTCGGAACTCCTACAAGAGCTTGTTTAGGTATTTCAGGCCATTTTGTACTTCCCTCTGGTCTCTTCCAACACAAACCATTTTATAATTCTGTGGTTCTATGAATCTGTGATTCTATAATTAGAATTTGCAGGAGGAGACAGAAATATTCCCCTGATATTTGCCATCTAGCTGCCATCTAGATGTTTCCCAGTTGTCTTTCCTGGTGTTCTGTGCATTTATATATGTGCCTCTTTCCCCTCTTAACATTAGGGGTGTTTTCTGATCTTCATATTTTCATTCTCAACAACTAGAAATATTAAAAACATCCCATGAAATTACAGGGTTTTGTACCATCTTATGTCTCTGTATCAAACTTGTTACAGTAGTACAAATAAATTCACACCTAATAAGTTCTTTATTTATGAGATTGCTGAATTTTAGTGTGGGCTATGACCTTAGGAATTTTCACCTCTAGAATGTGAGAACTGAGAATACAGTCTAATTTGAGGGAAAACCTCAATCCCAGCTCATTTGTTTTGGCTTCACAGCTAAATTCACCTCTGCTATACTTTCCCTAAGTGGGTACATTTGTCTTTTCATCGCACCTCCACTAATTTCATGTCCTCTAATCTAATCAAGAGGCACTCTTCATAGAAAAGAAAATTGCGCCTTTAAGTATATTGTCCCTTTGTTGCAATACTGACACTAGAAATTGCTGTTATATACTGGGCCAAGCAAATTATTTTTAAGGCAAAATTATTAAACTATGATCTTGCTTAATCCTTCTATAAACATTTGGGGAAGAAAAATATGCTTTAATCTTGTTTCAGTTCTACATTTTTTTGGTGAATAATCTGTGAATAATTCACTTTCCAGATGCAAAGTATTACTGAGGTATTATGATAAGACTAAGAAAAACACAACCAAAGATGTATTTCATTTAGAGGGCTGTGTGTTTGTTTTTCAAAATAGAGGCTTTTGTGCCACCACTCATAAAAAAGTAAAGAAGTCATTTTGCTTTCAGCCCACCTGCCCATGATAGTTTGAACTACACTCCTTTTCCTTTGGAGGCAGTATTACAGTCATATCTATGCTGGTGCATTTCTTGACCAGAGATAAAATAGTTTCAGTTGTGCCCCCTTTTGTTAACAGCCACAACAGCCACTGCTGCCACTGCTGATCAAATCACAGAATCACAGAATCACAGAAAATTATGAGTTGGAAGGGACCCACAAGGATCATCTAGTCCAACTCACCATCTAATACCCGTACAGTGACCAAGAGCGTAATACCAACCTAGATGCCTCACAGTCTAGCAGGCCACTCCGAGCCGGAAGGGGCCCAGGGTCATCCAGCCCTACACCCCCGAGCTAGACCATGTCACTAAGTTCCTCATCCAGTCTTCTCTTAAACACTTCCAGGGATGGCGACTCCACCACCTCCCTGGGCAGCCCATTCCAATATGCAATTACTCTCTCCGTGAAAAACCGCTTCCTAACGTTAAGATTAAACCTCCCCTGGCGCAGCTTGAGGCTGTGCCCTCTCGTTCTGGTGTCGTCAGCCTGGAAGAAGAGGTCTACACCCATCTGGCTGCAACCTCCCCGCAGGTAGCTGTAAACAGCGATGAGGTCCCCTCTGAGCCTCCTCTTCTCCAGACTGAACAGTCCCAGTTCCTGTAGTCGCTCCTCATAGGGCCTGCCCTCCAGTCCCTTCACCATCCTCGTTGCCCTTCTCTGCACCCTCTCAAGCAGCTCAACATCCCTCTTGAACTGGGGAGCCCAGAACTGCACACAGTACTCAAGATGAGGTCTGACCAGCGCTGTGTACAGGGGGAGGACAACCTCCCTGGACCGACTGACCACACTGTTCTTGATGCAGGCCAGGATGCCATTGGCCTTCTTAGCCACCTGGGCACACTGCTGGCTCATATTGAGTTTCCTATCAATCAGTACACCTAAGTCTCTCTCCACTTCACTAGTCTCGAGCCACTCCTCCCCCAGCCGGTAGCGGTGCATGGGGTTGTTATGGCCGAAGTGAAGAACCCGGCACTTAGTCTTGTTAAACCTCATACTGTTGGAGCCTGCCCATCTCTCCAGTCTGTCAAGGTCCCTCTGGAGGGCCTTCCTACCCTCCGGCAGTTCAACATTTGCCCCCAGCTTAGTATCATCTGCAAACTTGCTGATGATGGATTGAATTCCCTCGTCCATGTCATCGATAAAGATGTTGAACAGTACTGGGCCCAACACTGACCCCTGTGGGACTCCACTGGTGACTGGCCGCCAGTCTGATGTTGCACCATTCACCACCACCCTCTGAGCTCGCCCTTCCAACCAGTTTGTGACCCAGCATAAAATGTTCCTTTCCAGCCCGTGCTTTACAAGTTTCTCCTGAAGCTTATTGTGGGAAACCGTGTCAAAGGCTTTGCTAAGGTCTAAGTACACAACATCCACAGCCTTTTTGTCATCGACCAGTCGAGTCACTGGATCATAAAAGGAGAAATCTTGCTGAGTGGATCTGGGATTTGTTTATTCTTGCCTCACAGACAAGGTGAGGTGCCCTGGTGCTGTCTGCCTTCATGCCGCATTAAACAAAGTCAATAAGACCTTTGTCTAAATGTGGGATATGGAAAACACAATTGGACCACACCAGAAATGTCTCCTTCTGAGATGTGTTTCAAAGCTATGCGTTGTGCATAATTTAGGTATAATTTTACTAGTAGAAGTTCAACTCTGTTCTTCTGCAGGACTTGAAGATATTGAGGTCTGTGACTTTTGCTATTAGGTCCTGCAGTTGTTACAGTGTTACCTGGCCAGTCTTGTCTCTGAATTGTTGAAATATTCCTTATGATATGTGTTAATTATTACATGGAATTACACAACAACTGTTTTTCCTTAAATCTGATCTAGGTGATTATCTCAAGCTGTTTTGACTTGGCTGCCACATAAAAGTAGGGGAGAACAGAATGTATGAACCAAAACCATCCAGCCAACAGAGAAATTAGATTAAAACTACGTCTCAGAGAAATCTTCATAAACATCTCCTATTACATCTTATCCAAAGATTTGGGTCAGAATCTTGGCCACAATGAAGTCAATGGAAAAAATCCAATTGCTGCTAAGAAAGGGACAGGATTTTCTTCCAAGTCTGTGAAATAAACCATAATTAACCTTCCATTGTGGCTGCCAGAATCCATGTCACCACTTGCTTCCACTTTCTGACTTTAGTGAAAATCTGTCCGTAACTTAAAAGGCATTTAAGGAATAGCCAAGTGACTTTCTCCCTCTATCACTTTCTCTTATTTGTCCAGTTAATTTAGAAAATGTGCCCTGATTCCTTCCGCAGTTTCTTCTTGTAACAAATGTTAGAGACCTTACATTAACCTGATGGCTATTTCTCCTTGTTATTGCTTGCTCTTTGTTTTGATTTGAAAAATTCCCTGAGCTCTCCACACTCTAATTAATGGTCATTAATTATTTACATTTTTGCCTTCTTCTCTGAATTAAATTATTTGCCTTTCTTAACCAAATAAATAAATGATGGTTTTAATTATCTTTCTATAAATATTTGGTTTAGTTCAGGTCAGGAGCTCTTGCTGGATGTTCAGTATGCATTTGGTCTGCCATTCTACCCAAAGTATGAAGAGCAATTTACTCTGGAAGAAAAGGGCCTTTCCTTACAAATTATGCAGTACATCTCCAATTTTGTAAACTCTGGGTAAGTGTGTGATATTTAAGATTGCTATGATTGGGGAGAAGGTGAAAAATAAAGGGAGTGTAATCAGTCCAGATCCCAACCTTGATCAAAGTGCTTTGATTTCCTCTAGCAGCTTGTTGACTTACAAAGGGATTCAGACAACATGGCTGGAAAATCACAGCCAACTACTCAAGCACAGCAGACACCAAATATTTGTAGTATGACTCTTAGCTAGAAGAAATAGATATTTTATTTCCATTGAGCAGTGGCAAGTTCTACTTGAATACATGGGGGCTACAAAGGCCTTGGTGTTGTCTCCAGAGATTAGTTCTAGCATTCGAGTTCTGAAGTCTCTTGGATACTCTTCTCACTTTAATGTTCATGGCAATGTTTTCTAATGATCATTTCTCCTGCATCCTTAGAAATCCAAACTATTTTCATGGTTTCTCGAGGAGGATGTCAGGGGTGATGCCCCCCTGGCCAATGCATCTGTCAAGTGATGATGGCGATAACTACAAGGAGTTCACTGTTTCTTTGCCGACACTTAAAGGATTGAAAAAAGCTGACTGTTCCTTTTGGTCTAACTATATCAGAAGGCTGAAAGAATCCACAGGTGAGGAGAGCTTTTTCTGATATTAAATTTCTGGCTAAATTCTCTGCTAAATGTTTTCCTCTGTAGTGCTGTTACGTCACTGTGGAAATACATTTTTCATAAATTAAACATCTTGCATTGTCTGAGAATGTTGAGATTTGTATGGCTTAAGAGAAGTACAATAATTGTAACTGAGGCTTTAGTTACATTATGGTTCCTGCATGCTTTCATTTCATACTAGATAAGGTTCTTGGATTTTTTTTATAGTTGTGCTGATTATGCCCTGTTTCTCCTTTGTTACCGTAAGTTTCAATGTGGATATGAGAGTCCTTCAATTTTTTCTTACTGCTTAGGACAGTAAATCCAACTCTGTTGAGATTTCAATCTGCTACCTGTCCTGAATTCATTCTAGTAAATATACTCCCCTCATGTATTTGTATCATGTAAATAAATTTGGATAGCCTTAAGGAAGGCAAACAAAACCATCCCTTCTGGGCAGGCAGAGATGTTTTGATGCCTTCTTGGAGGCCTGCAAGTTTGCAAGTGTTTTATATGCCCAAAGGGTTCATCTTCCCAGTGAACACAGTTCAGGCCGTCTCTGCTTTGAGGGGGCCACTGCAATTCTGGGAACAAAATGTACTTTCCAAGACATCAAGCAACCAAAGCTATCTGTGATTGACAACAGACCTCAAATGGGCTGAGGCTGATGTTTGAGTGACACAAAACTATACTGTCTCAGAACCATCAAGTTGGTGGTTTTGACAAAGAGCATCAATTGTCCTGTTCAAGAGACAGCCTCAATCTTTACTCATGGTCTTTCCTCTAAAGTGGACTCAAGAATTTACTGTCAGCCTTTTCATTGGTTTCCTGGTATCCCTCAATGTCTGTCAAGCTCAGAGGGGATATTTTTGTCTCTCCAATGGCTTTCTGCTGGTTGAGATATTGTTAATTTTCAAAGATGGATTCTGATGTTTAAATGGTCCTTACTATAGCTTCTAGATCTTTTAGGACTTCATCAATAGCATTATGGATGTGTAATGCCAGACCAAGCTGAAGTATTGACAAATGTTGGCTGAGTACCACGGACAGAAGCTGTTCTATTT
>WEKX01010853.1:0-19121 GCA_013390025.1 Pitta sordida | reverse complement strand
CTGCATGGGGTTATTGTGACCGAAGTGAACACTGCTCAGTATTAGGGGACCTTGATACTGCATATTTTCTTAATGAGCATATCATAACGTTTACCAACTACATCTGGCTTCTGTCAAATCTTGGAAAACAGCAGCTAAGAAGGTTGCTTGTGATTGCAACAGGGACCATGAAAATCAACTTTAGGGAGAGTTAAGACAATAACAACAGGTCAATTCCCATGTTTTCGTCTTGAGACTACTACCTTGTAATCACACCAGTCAGTTTTTTGCTAATGTTTGCAAGAACAAGTTTGCTTGGGAGTTGGACTAGATGATCCTGTGGGTCCCTTCCAACTCAGAATAACCTGTGAACCTGTGAGCACAAGGCAAGGAAGAACTCTCAATTTGCTCAGCCCTGCCACCATTGCCATGACTTGGGCAGCAGTGGTACTTGCCCATCTGCCTATTCTCTTTCAGAATTTCTCTACAATTGAAGAGCTATCAGAGAAAAATGGTTGGGATTAACAGAAACTGGCTAGCATCGCCTAACATTTCATCAGCCTCAGTGATTGCTGATCAAATGGGAAAGAAACTGACTCCTCATTGGGAAAGTTTAAAGAAAGCAGGCAAGCAGTTATAAGCTGAAGAGGAAAATCAGTGGGTAATGTTTCAGTGAGCAGCTCTCCAGAGCTCTGCCCTCCACTGACACCTATAATTATCAAGGTGTATTTTGCTGCTGGAATGCCAGGTGTCATTGGCAGAACTTGAACCTGTCAACTGAAGTGCAAATACTGGGTATGGGGAGCTTACACATCTGTAGAATTTGCAGTAGTTCACAATGTCATCTGTGAGCTCTGCTTAGTCTAAGAGCAATGGAAGAAACCCCCTTTCTAAGCCAATAAAATTTTCTGGTATCAAGTTTTGTGTGAACCTGAAGTTTGGGTAAGATTTGGCAAAAGACCAACAATGCTCTAAGATTCCTCTTCCTCAATCCACCACTAGCTCATATTTTGCTTTGGCAAACTCTACCTTTGGTATCTTCATNATAATTTTCTGTGATTCTGTGTGAATACATTTTATTTAGCTCACTTCTATGTCTATGGGCACTGTGATAATGGGCTTTCTAGTGTATTGTAGTGGCATTTATACAAGGAGGTTAAGCTTCTTTTAATGTGCTCCTCTTTAGTTTTGAAAACGTGCAGAAATGTATTGTGATGCTTTTAAACATTGCACCAAACCATGCAAATGAAGGAATTCCAGGCAACTCTGAGGGTACTACTTTCATTGATGAAGCAGATCTTTCTAACTCCTTTTGTAAAGTCCAGGAGAAAGCCTGAAGCCTAGAGACAGTTGGTCATTCCGCTTACCCTTTAAAAAATCCCTGCTCAGGTCTTTTGGAGCTAGTAGATCAGGTTTGTAAATGATAAGACAAGATAATAATAATAAAAACAAAACATCCCACTGTAATGATGAAACATTTCAGAGTCCTTTAATATCAAACAGTTCAACCTAATTTCCTCTTCTCCCCCCTGGGTCTGTCAGATGCAGGAAGCATTCTTCTACCTGGTATTTCCCTGTCAGAGCCAGAAGCAGGTTACAGAAAGTGGTCACCATTACTCTAGACTGCTAGAATACTTCTATGTCCACTCCAGTTCTGCTCTTACCCTCTTTCCTTGGACTGCCAGTGTGGTGGCAGTTCATATGATGTCTAAGCCAGGTTCTCAGAGAGCCATGGTGATGCAATGCAAGACCAGCTGCTTCTCAGCAGTTTCCAGCCCACAGCTGCCCTCAAGGTCTGTGTAAAATGCTTCAGCAGTCCAAATCATCATTCCCTTCTACTTCACCTATTTTCTCAAGTGACAGACACAGTTTTCGGCTCTGGATTGAGGTATATCCGACTATATGCCATCATTTCATGGTTTTCAAAGCATTCACAGGGAAGACCAGTGAAATACGTAATTCATTTGTATAATAAATGTAACACTTTTAAATGAAAAACTCGCAGGGCACACACACAATAACCTGTTTCTAAAATGAAATAACTCGTTTCTTTTAAATTCCCTTTCCTAGCCAAGGCATAACAGGGGTTAGTGCACAGTATAGACTAATTGCCTACATAATTTCATTTTATGAAACAAAGCACTTTAAAAAAATTATAGGGTTATATAAAAGCATGTGAAACCACTAAGTCAGCTTTGTTTTCAGCCTCATTCAATAGTGGCAGTGGTTTAGAAGTGGTGTGAACTGTAAACATTTTCTTTGGGGAAAAAATATGTCATAACTTTCTGTTCAAGTGCCTGCCTGCGTGTTGATGATATATTCTCTGATGATATATTCTCTTGTCCTGTTTGCTTTCAGGTTTTTTTGCCTCTCATTCTTTGCAAGAGAAATTGTTTTGTCCTCCTAGCCCTACTATGAAAGCGAAGTCCTTCCCTGTCCCTGGCTTGGTGTCTCTCATCCTTGAACCTGTGTTGAGCCAATCATTTTTCTGGCAGCAAAGAGATGAAGAGAGCTCCTTTGGCACTTCCCTCAGGTCATGAGCCAGAGCAGTTGAGGGAGTGCTCTGTGTATTGCTTCACCTGGATCCTCTCTCAAATCCTTGATGTCAGTAGCATTAGGCTACAAGGCCAGCCCATAAAAGAAGTTTTACTACTGGCTGAGCAGCAATGTCTTTTTTTTTTTTTCCTCTTCCTGTTTTGCTATCCCTCAAAATAAACTGCAGGATGCGAAAAAGTAGACAGCAGGAGGTAAAAATACGACAGGACCTGCTGTTGCTGGGCTGTAACCTTACTTGGATTATGCTCTGTCAAAAGTACCTATCTGCCACTAAGGTTGAGTGGTGGCAGGTTTAACGTGATGAGACCACAATGACTTCAAACCTTCTATAAAATGCACAAAACAGAAGTCATGGTGGATATATAACCTTTTCATTGTTAAAAGAGAGCATTTCTTCAGCAGGCGAGACACCAGGGTGCAAAACAGATCACAAAGGCCTAGATTTACCTTCAAGATCTTAGCTTTTACAATACTGCTCTCCAGATAGTACAGAAATAGATTTATTACATATATTTGCCCAACATGTTAGGGTGCTCTCCCTTAATTAAAAGCACAGCCAACGCCCTGATAGCATCATATTGCAGGGACAAAACAAAATGATATTATCCACTCTGGCGCTTATCCTGGATGCTGGGTACATAAAGTGGATTAAGAGGGGAGGGGAAAGGGCAATTTTGAAAAATAGTGATACAATAACAAGCCTGTGATTTCACCTGATTCAATCTTATAAATTCTTACTGTCACTGTCACTTGGCTCACTTTTCTTTTCTTTTCTTTTCTTNCTTCCTTCCTTCCTTCCTTCCTTCCTTCCTTCCTTCCTTCCTTCCTTTTATTATCATAACACATTATACGGTGAGACAGACCTCGCATAATGTAAAATTAATCCACCTAAGTATCTCTGTAGCTTGAGCTATTTCTGAGAGGGGCAACAAAGCTTTAGCATGAGAAACACTGAGCTCACACTCTGTGTGTGGATATGCGCATGCTGAATAACCCAGCTGCCTCAGGTGCCAAGCTCAGAATTGCTAATTCTCTAATGCACGTGTATTTTACCTAAGCCTGTTTTTAAAAGTTTTGGGTTTTCATGTATATGATTAAAATTGTGGTTTGTAACGCTAGAGCCAATTTCGTGTTCTCGAGGTGAGGCTGCAGCTTGCTGTGCTGCAAATGTCACTGGCGAGGCATTTGTTAGGGCTGCACTGCATGCCGGTTAATCTGTTTACTTATGCAATGGTGGAAATGTGACCTGGCTATTGTGGTGATTAACAGAGTCAAATATCCTCACATTAACTAGTGAGCTGGGCAATCAGGCTGGATTATTGTTACATTCAATTTAAATTACAGTGGCATGACAGGTCCTTAGGTATTTAGTAACGGATTTCACAGCACAGATATGCTTCATGTGTAATGAATAAACTCTGGAGAGCAACAAAAGGGAAAAAAATAAAATAAAAAGGTATTTTATGATCATTGTGAAAAATTTATGGAGTGTAGCTGGCATGAAATTCTATAAAATGAACTGGCTCCAACCAGTCCAACAACAAAGCACGCACTTTTCTTCCTGCTGCTTATGAATTATTATTATCGAGTCTTCCTATGTTTACTCATTAGCATTGAACCCTTTGCAAAACTGTGATTCAAAATTGAATTCTTCTTAATTGAAAATACCCCCAGTATGCTGGGAGAAAAAATGAAGGGGAAAAATGGCAACAGCACCACAATAGGCCAGTTAGCTCTGTGATAGTCAGAGGGCGTGGCTGCTCTCAACTTGAATGTTATTCAGGATTCACAGCCGGACTATACGAAGGAAAAAGCAGGTTGCTTTCAAGTTGTTCTGCACACTGACATACATATAATTTAAATATTTAGCCACCGGTGTGCCGCTGCAGTGCGTTAGCCCACTAGCACCATAGTGCATTAATCCTGTTCTCCACGCGACTTGCTGACTTTGACCTGTTTTATGCTCTGTGACTGAATAACACATAGCACTTTGCTAGGGGAAAAGAAAACCCTAAACAAAACACACTATGATCTCAACACACATTGGTTTCAATTAACTTTTAACCATTTGATTACACTAATTCTAGGCTGTTGGTTAGCTATTGCAGAACCGACTGTATTGATTTTGAACAGAGCAACCTGAAGCACAAAACCAAGACTGAATTTTCACAAAAATAATCACCCTTCTTTCCATTTGTTTCATCATTTATCTGCAAATATTTTTGCAGAGGCTCTTTTTATACTATTCATTTTTATAAAAAAATGTTCTGAGGAGCAATGTCTTATATATCAAAAGGTACACAAAAATAGTAAGTGCTAGTGGTGAAAAGTTTGTGGTTGATTGGTGTTCAGGTGCTGCTTGGTGGACCTCAACTAGGGAAGAACTAATGGAGGCTAAGATGGAAACCTTGACTTTGTCACCTTCCATGTACCAATAATATAAAATGTTATATAAGAGAACTGAGAGTACAATGAAGCTTCATTTAATTGCACTCTGATGTAAAATCTTTAAAATCAGGGACCATTCTACAAAAGGGAAGGAGGAGAGTGTGACATTTGTGCTATGGCTTATAAAGGAAACTCACGCTGGTACAAGCATACAATGGTAAAAGAATCCAAACAGTTTTATGCTTCAATCTTTAGCCTCAAGATGCAGAGTTCAGTTCCACATTGGTCAGAATCACTGAGTCCTTTCAGGCCTCTTTAAACATCACTATGAGCTCACCTTTGCATCTCCTGGGGGCTTCTCTATTGCAGGGAGTCACTGATGGAGGCCTTGTCCAGGTATGAGAATTAAAAAAGAGAACCATGAGGGGAGCAGATGGTAACTCAAGCTGGTCTATGGTGGTTGATGATTAAGAAAAAGTTATTTCTTTCACTAAACTTATAAGAACCTGTACATTTGGTATCTAATAATCCCTTCTTGTGCGGCATATTTTAAAGTATTAGTAGTAAAACATCTTCAAGGAGAATCCCCTGAATTTGGAAACGTGTTACTGGCCATATGTACCCGCAATTCATGCAATAATCTCAGCTCCCACTAAACTGTAGAGGAGCTCAAGTGCTATGGACATCTCTTGTGTTGCAATCTGCTTTGTACATCCCTTTTGAAAAATGTAGTTTTCTCCATTGTCAGTGGAATATTAATGCCAAAATCAGGAGAAGATTGCACCTCTAAAATCCTCAGTCTTGCCAGATGTACTCTTTTGCTACAGCCATTTGGCAAGGTGCAGCTGCTGAGCTTTCTGCTACTGAGTCCTTTATAAAACTCAACACTTGTTAAAAGGTTTTCACATGGAGAAATTTGTATTTTTAAAATATTTATTCAGAAGAAGCCAGCAAAGTGTGGGCCATTGAAATTTTACACTTCATCAACCTTTGTGTTGTAGTTACTGCTGTAGAACATTCCCCTTCAATAGAATTTGCCAGGCAATGGCATTTTGCCAAAAGATGCTCATACGCTGCCCACTCTTCTCAAACCAGTTTGTTACAGCACACTAGCTAGTCTGAGGAGCTAAGGCTAGCCTTCAGCTCAGCTTGTTTTTGCAGACAGCAATGAGAGTGGGTCATTTTACCATTTCACCCTCGGGCAGTCACCATTGCTGCAGATTTTTAACATCCTCCCTCCCTCTGTCACATGAGATGAAGTGGGAAGATACAGGATGATACAGTTCTCCTACCAATCAATAGCCTCAAAAGTATGTGCAAGAATCATCTGACCAGAGAGTCACTGCTGTGTAGGAGGCACAGACAGAGTGCCAAATAGGAGATGCTTATTGAAGATTCTAATGATTTTAGCTGGAGAATAGATCCCCAGGTCTCTTAATTCTGCAGACTTTTCTTTTAGAAAATAGCAATAAATAAATCTTATGCTTTCCCTCTGTTCAAACTTATCTTTAGGGCTCTTCTGCCTCCCCATGACATAAAATGATATGGTTCCTCTATGCAAAACAAGAACATTATGCATTCTCTGCCCTCCCGTGTTCAGGACATACTCACTCAACCCAGAACTATCCTGTCACATCAGTGAAGTTAGTAACCTCAGGTGACCAAAGATTTTATCTATCTGAGCTGGCTGTGTATCACATCCATTGCCTATATAAGACAATCTGAAGAGGTTTGTGGAAGAGGCAGGAAATTCGCAATCATGGTATACTAATACAGTAATCTAAATTATGCACAAAACATGCATGCCACAGAAATGTATTTGTGCTCCCTATTTTAAATTATTCCTCTGCAGTAAATAGCAGCAATCTTCCGAGAAGGAGACACACAGAGTCTACAGCAGCCACCTCGTTTAGAGCCCAATGACTTACTTGGTTGACTGAGATAGTTGCTGAGATTGCATAAAGATAGATGGTTAAAGAAAATGATGGAAGTAAATTTGCAATGAAAACATAACCTTTTCCATCTTGCTATAAATTCTGTCCAGAGCATAAATCAGTATCAGTTTCATGCATTAAAACACCAGCTCCCCAACTGGGAACACAATGCCCTCCCCCTTGCACATTTTTAAAGGACATGGCACTATGTAGAGAGAGCAATAATTTCCTGAAGATTCATGAGCAAGGTAATTTGACATATCTGGTGCTGCCCAAGCCGAAGTTTAAGTTACTATAAATAAAAGGGAAAGAGTTTGTCTCTGCTGCTGTGTGTGTGGTGCCGAGGCATTCAGAAGAGTCAGATGCTGTGGGCATCCAGTTCATATACTCTGATGCATCACATTTCACTGGAATGCCTGACAACAGAAAAGTTTGCAAATGTTCAGTATTTGGAAAGAGTCTGGAGTCATCTCAAGCATTTGAGAAGGTGACAGCAATGTCTTTTAAAGGGCTTCTTGTCTTAGCAAGGGTATTTCTTATCATTTATGTAGTAAACCTATTCTTTGGATGTCAGCAGAATGGACTGTCTGTTGGCTGAAGACTGACTTTGGGGGCTGCTTTGGTTTGGATTAGATCCAATCTAGTCCATGGGAGGAGGAGTGGGGGTGGGGGAGGGGAAATTACACCAGGTTGCTTAATTAATCCGGATGCTTTGCTCATTATACCTTGAACTTCCAGAGGACAGGAACAAACTAGCTTGCTCAGAGTAAAATGAGTATAAAATCAACAAAACCCAAAAGGGGTGTGGAAGTAGAATTATGTAGAATGATGAACCTGTATCTGAACAACAAAAAAGAAAAAAAGTAAGGCAAAATTTTTCTCAGAGTGTGTGAAATGTGAATGGTGGACACACAAGCATGTGCAAATATCTGCACATGTATATGCTTACTGATATACATTACAACCCTGTCTAAATGTGAAGGATGAAGCAGAACCATTTGCCATCTCTTTTTGCCCTCAGAACCAATCAGAGGAAGAAGTGCTTAGACAGTGTGTTCCAATGTTAAGGGCTCTTCACCTGCATCCCAAGTGGCTATGTGAATTCTTCTACTGAAGAAGAATGGGGCTGCTGGAAAGGCGAATTTAACATTTTTTCTACGTCCCTGAGAGGATGAGTCTTGTGTGGGAAGCCTACTTCCAACCATCCAAAGGTCCCACAGAAACTTGGAACTGGCAAAGCCAGGGGATCCACTCTTCAGGAGTAAAGCTTTTTTTAGGAATGACAAGTTATTTTCTCTTAAAAAAACCCATGAGAGTGGAGGTGATAGCTGCATAAAGAAATTAATAGAATTTGGATGCACCTGCAAGAGTATTTTCCATGTATTAAATCCTTTGGTCACCGAAAAGCAAATCCCAGAACTCTCTTCTCTGACTCACTGACATTTCTCGTCTGGAAAGCCAACATCAGTCTAGCCAGAATTGCAGTCTTCTGGGAACGTGATGTCAAATATAGACAGCTAACAGAGAATACTCATATCTGTACAATCAACAACCAAACATCCCCACATTTTTTAAAATTAGCTGGTTAAACCTGCACTGCAGTGAGATTTTGCTGTGAGTGATCATGTCCACTTTATAAAAGTCGCCATTGTGACTTGGTATTTCGAGGAACACAAGGACAGTGAAGGAAGAAGAATGCATTGCCCTTAACCTAAAAACAGTGAGTCCAGATGAGTGTGAAGCAGATTGTGAAGCACCATGCCTTTAGTGCTGCATGGGTCTTCCCACCTATCTTTGTACCACACTGGCAGGGGCAAGAGACGGCATTCTAACATCAGAATAACCTGGGCGAATAAAAGGGAAGATAACCTTTTAGTGCATATACATAATGGCAAAACAAATTTAACAGAGGATCTTTCTTCAAAGAAGGCCAAAAATTGACCTGTCACCTCACTTTNAATTACACCAGGTTGCTTAATTAATCCGGATGCTTTGCTCATTATACCTTGAACTTCCAGAGGACAGGAACAAACTAGCTTGCTCAGAGTAAAATGAGTATAAAATCAACAAAACCCAAAAGGGGTGTGGAAGTAGAATTATGTAGAATGATGAACCTGTATCTGAACAACAAAAAAGAAAAAAAGTAAGGCAAAATTTTTCTCAGAGTGTGTGAAATGTGAATGGTGGACACACAAGCATGTGCAAATATCTGCACATGTATATGCTTACTGATATACATTACAACCCTGTCTAAATGTGAAGGATGAAGCAGAACCATTTGCCGTCTCTTTTTGCCCTCAGAACCAATCAGAGGAAGAAGTGCTTAGACAGTGTGTTCCAATGTTAAGGGCTCTTCACCTGCATCCCAAGTGGCTATGTGAATTCTTCTACTGAAGAAGAATGGGGCTGCTGGAAAGGCAAATTTAACATTTTTTCTACGTCCCTGAGAGGATGAGTCTTGTGTGGGAAGCCTACTTCCAACCATCCAAAGGTCCCACAGAAACTTGGAACTGGCAAAGCCAGGCGATCCACTCTTCAGGAGTAAAGATTTTTTTAGGAATGACAAGTTATTTTCTCTTAAAAAAACCCATGAGAGTGGAGGTGATAGCTGCATAAAGAAATTAATAGAATTTGGATGCACCTGCAAGAGTATTTTCCATGTATTAAATCCTTTGGTCACTGAAAAGCAAATCCCAGAACTCTCTTCTCTGACTCACTGACATTTCTCGTCTGGAAAGCCAACATCAGTCTAGCCAGAATTGCAGTCTTCTGGGAACGTGATGTCAAATATAGACAGCTAACAGAGAATACTCATATCTGTACAATCAACAACCAAACATCCCCACATTTTTTAAAATTAGCTGGTTAAACCTGCACTGCAGTGAGATTTTGCTGTGAGTGATCATGTCCACTTTATAAAAGTCGCCATTGTGACTTGGTATTTCGAGGAACACAAGGACAGTGAAGGAAGAAGAATGCATTGCCCTTAACCTAAAAACAGTGAGTCCAGATTGTGAAGCACCATGCCTTTAGTGCTGCATGGGTCTTCCCACCTATCTTTGTACCACACTGGCAGGGGCAAGAGACGGCATTCTAACATCAGAATAACCTGGGCGAATAAAAGGGAAGATAACCTTTTAGTGCATATACATAATGGCAAAACAAATTTAACAGAGGATCTTTCTTCAAAGAAGGCCAAAAATTGACCTGTCACCTCACTTTGCACTTACACCCTGAAAAGGCATATCTGGAGGACTATTTAAAAGCACACAGCTTCAGGCTACATTGTTTCTCCCTCATGGAAATTCACAATGGGAAGTTGTGGATTGCCCATCAGAAGCTAAAAAATAAAACAGGATCGAAAATATCAGTGAATTTAGGAGGATTTGAATTCTCTTAGTTCCTGTAATTCTCTGCTGATTGCTGCCGAAGAACTAACGAATATGAGTGGAAAATACAACTTAAAGAACACGATGACAGATCCAATGCAACTTTCTCCACTGGATCCTCGTCTTCTGTGCAATATGTCTTGCATTTACACAGAAGAATTAAAATAAGTAGCAGGATGAGGTTTCTTGGCCAACAAATGAGGACAAGTGGATTCTGTGTGTGTGAAGCCTTTCACTCACTTTCTTCCCTGAGGCTGCAAGGGTTTCAAATAGGCTAACATCAACTACCAGCACAGCAGCAGGGGCAGAAAAGGAGCAGAAAAGGAACAGAGAAGGGACAGAAAAAGCCCTTCCACACAGACTGGCAGTTCACTTCTGTATCCTACCCACTTCCTGTACAGTCTGAAACTTTTCCTCCTCGCAGTTCCTTTCTGCTAGCTTGTTTTGTCATACTCTACATTTCCTCAAGAGCACAGTATGAATGAATTAGTATAATATACATGTATAATACATCTGGTTTCATCTCTGGGACCAGATTCTTGCCATTTTCTTGAATTTTTCCTTGGAGCCTTCACCAAAGCCTTCTTGCTGCTAACTTATTTAAAAAACAAAGCCACTGAAAAAACATCATACCTGGAAGAGTAGGAAACTACCAAGTCATGATCATTCCTCTTCAAGGCTGGCCATTAATGTCAGTCTCCTTAAAATTTGTGAATAAGGTTCTCTGAAAATATCTGTGAAACTGTGAATTCAGTAGAATCAATTTTGGTCATACACTGGTGTAAATCCATTGACTCGAGTAGAGCTGGTCCTGATTTACAACGAGGAGAACCAAGACAAGCATTCCTTTCTTCCTTTTTCTTTGTTTCTTACTTTTTTCCCCCCGCTGTAAACATTGATCTTATTCACAGTGTGGAACCATGAATTTTCTTCTATCTGCCCCAGGCTTGGTTGATTTTACTATTTTCACAGCAAAGTAGCTTTTGAAGTTATGAATAGTGCCTCTTCCTGCAGTAACCCACCTTACATTTTCGCTATGAGTAGCACATAATTTGATAGAGCCCCACAAAGTGGATTGCTGGTGGAAAGCTGCAGACCTAACCTTGCACTTCGGGTTCACTTGAAGCACCTCTTCCCTTACAAATGTCACACATGGATGGCTGCTGCAGGACGCGTCTCGTTCAGATGCTAAAGTGCAACAAATAAACAGGGACAGCTCTCTGTTTTGTGGGTCAACCGTGGCCTTAGTGTGGAGGTTTATAGTATGAAACTTCCTACCTGAAAGTGTTTTTAAAAATAGTGCATGGAATCAGGGTTTTTTGATACGCTTAGAAACGGAGGGAAAAAAAATCTATGCTGTTGGGATTTATAAAACTTGCATATCACTAGAGAACATCCTTTTGCTGTCTTTTGGTCTTCCCCTTAGCACTGATATTGTTTTACACACATACTCAAACCTTTGCTCTGCAGTATGGTTTGTATTTTTATATATTGCTACAGGGAATTTCATCACAGTGTTTGATGCTGCTAAAAATAAATTCTCTTATTCCTCAAAAACCTAAGATATTTAATTTTCTCCGACTTCCACTGAAATAAATATCCTTTTTACCCTTAGATTTTGCATCTCTCCTTCATCCCTAGCTCTTTTTACCCTGCATCCTCAGAGTGTCATCAGTGTGGCCCTAATGTGAGAGCTTGGTAGGAATCCTGAAACAGTTTTGAGGTGAGTCAAAATTAATTTCTCCAGCCTGAGTTCCAGCATTAATTAAATATATTGAATGACCAGTGGCTTTTGCTCTTCATAGGTGAATGAACACCTAAGGAAACTCCTCTTTTACAAAGAGAGAAAAGCATGTTCCCTGAGGTTGCTTTGCCATTTTTAAAAAGTGATATTTAGCATTGCTACAAGCAATTTGTTGTTTAAAAGAACTGATTAACACAGTTGTTGTCCATCACAGTATGCTATGCTCCCTGTGTTAAAACATTAGCCAAGTGCTATCCTATAGCCATTAAATTACCTTCGGTTTCAATCAGTTTTCTAACACAGCCTGAATAAGAAAGTTCTGTTTACCCAAATGGGATAAGGTGACTGACCAGATGTTCTGATTTTAAAAGATCTGTTGGTGTCCCAGTGACTTCCGCTGGGACATTGAATTGTCCCAGATTTTCCTGCTGAGAGCTTGAGCAGCACAAAAGTTGCTTGCAAGGTAAAGCCCCTTTAGCCGTTAAGGAGTTTGGAAAGGAGGATTAAAGGAGGATCCCTTTCTGAGAGTTGAATTTGGATCCAATGTGATTCAGATGATACATGAGTTATTATAAATAAATGTGTTGGTGGTTTTTTTCTGGACAGAAACTGAAGAGGAGAAAAAAAAAAAAAGGCAAACAATAAAAGCAACTCTTCCTCCCGCCCCCCCAACCCGCCCCAACTCTGCAGCCTAGAGCAGTTTAAGCGAAGCAGACTACTTTTCCAAGGAGTAGATCTGTTGCTCACGCTACATGCAGAACTCTGTGGAATTCCTAATATACTTTGCTCCGTGGTGGTTCCTGTGTCTCTGTGTGTGTATAAGTGGTAAGGGAGGAGGGCAAGGGGGAAGGAAAAGGAGAAAGAGAGAGAAAAAGAAAGAGAGAGGAAATCCTCTTTGTCCTGTGAAGTGCATCACAGAGACCTCCTGTGTTGTAATGTAAAACCGCTGGGGTGGGTAGAATGACCATATGCTGTGAATGTGAGTGCTGTGCCTGTTTAAATGTAAATTCACCCTGTATCAGAATAAAAGAATATATGTTTAATATGGAATGAAGGCAGTTTGGCAGGATATGGGCTACTTCAGGTAAGGCAGAATAAACAGTAACATTGATTAATAGGAGCCCCCTATTTTGCGCCCGTCATCTTCACCTCCTTTGCCACAAAGGCCTCACTGGTTTATTTACCTGTAGAGCTGTTATAATATTTTGCTTTCTAAAGAGATTTGGAAGCCACATGCCGTACCTTTGGCATTTCTTTAACAACAAAGCACTTCAGGCTCAAGTGCGAGAGCCCATTGTTCTGCTCCACAACATGGAAAAGAAGATGAATCCAGAAGCTCAGGATCCAAACAGAAATTATTATTGATTTAATCACATAATCAGCAGCAAACACTTCAGGCTAAGATAGCAAATCCATAACAGCCTGCCCACATAACCACCCTTACAAATTTACCAGCAAACCACTGCGCACACTTAGCAAACAAGAAGAGCAAGGGTCACCTTCACTTGGCGGAAAAATATTGACATTCCTAAAGCTTAAATATGTTTTGAGTTAAGTGTTATCAATCAGTGATAAGAGTTGAATGTCTGTTAAACATAACTACATTGGCAGAAGGATTATAGAATGCTTTCTTGCCATAATCTAGAAGCATCTTTCAGACAAAACTCTGCTTGAAATCAATTGTGCACAAGGAGCTGCCTGCTGAGACCCATTCAGTGTCATACAAAGGAAAAGAGAGTTTCCCTGTGATCTTTAACCATAACCGGTTATCTAATGAGACCAGGGCTTTAATTTCTTTTCACATCAAACATAGAATCAATGCTCTGGATTCAACAATGTGTGTAAACAGGCCGTGAAGCCATCTCTTCAGATGGCAGCCAATTCAGCCTCCCAAGCCCCCTGGCATATTTATCTCAGTGAATCCCCCTTTAGTTCCAGGTAACTGCTTCCAGCATGTTACTGCTGGCTCCCTCCGTATGGATGGCAAGGCAAACCCCTCTTGTCAGACACCTTACACTGGCAGTGTAAAACTTAGGCAGCTGACTCTTGTAGAAACACTGTAAAAATATTTTCAGGTTTCTTTTTTAATCAGTTTAGCAATCCTGCCTCAATTTTAACAACTACCACAGGCAAAAGGTGCTACAGTCTGTCTCCCCTTCATATCTTGCCATTGAACAGCTTGACGCTGCTTTCACTCAGACAAATAAAAAACTGTAGTAACATCACTGTAGTTTAGAATTACACTGGCATAACAGGTGACAGCCTGGTGCAAAGGTATAGAGCAAACATTGGCTGGGAAAGCCTAGTGGCATTCCAGACAGGATTAAAATGAGATTCAGTAAACTGATTCATTCAGCCCTTGTTCTACCCTGGGATATTTGCAAAGTGGGGTTTTTGTTTGTAAAGAGGGCATCAGTGTCTATTCTTAAAGACTGAAAATTTTTATTCTGCATGCAGCAGAACATAGAGTATGAAGACATCTCCTCTGGCACCCTGACCTAGATAAAGAGAAGGATTTTTTCCTTAATTTTATGCTGTTACTACTCTTCGTCTTTCCTGAGAGATGTGGATGTGTTTTGTCGATCTGACGAGCTGATCAACCTCTCTGCTGTGTTAGGTTGTGCCATCTTGGTGCCCAGAGGCTGTGCCTGCCCTCCTACTGAGGCTTGCTGCCGGAGGAGATGTTGACATCTCTGTGCTTTATTGTGGCTCTCCGATAACAGAAACTAAGACACCATAAGCTTCAGCCATCAAGTGATCCACTTGTATTCAAATTGGTTCGTCTGTGACTCAGGGAGCTGCAGCCACAACTTATGACCCCATAAAAGATTACCTACATCTGTATTTTCAGATAATAAGTTTCTAGTAACACTCCTAAAAGATAAAAATACAGTAACAGAACTTTTGTTTGAATACCTAGGATCCTGCGTGGGAAGGCAGACAGTGGAATTATCCATACATAGCAAAAGTATATTGGAATGAATTAGGTTTTTCAGACAGACTTGTGTTGCGTTTAGCTGCTTTGAACCTCTCTTGGCTTTCATGGTTCAAACTGATTTGAAGGTCTAGGTTTTTATAGCTGGAAAGTCCCAGTCCGTGGGCAGGCATTAAAGCAGGTGTGAAGTAAGAGTTCCCTCTCCCTGCACTTTCCCTCAAAATCCTTGACTTTACTCTCCATTCAAAGCTGTTTCAACTACACCAATGCTCCAGAACAGGGTAGGAGAGAAAGCCCAGCTGTTCAAAATGAACTGTTTTCGTCAAAGAGGAATTGAGAAGCTGCAATAGCAGTATTGTCTGTCTTTGTTGTGAGAAATGGCGTGAACAGAGAGGTTGATGCTGCTAGATCCAGATCCCAGTGAGCAGGCACTTCAGATGCAGAGAGGTAAAGGAGAGAATCAAGTGGGGGATTTACAAGGATGGGAGAAGGAGCGTGTATGATTGAAAGTGGCCCAAAAGACTAAGCTCAGAAGTAATTTGGATCCTTGGTCCTTTTGTTAGCGCAGCTCCCATCACCACAGTGGTGAGCAGGTTCTTTGAGATGATGTAATGGAGAAAACTGAACTGACCACTAAAAAAGACACAAAAGACCCAAACAAAGTCCAGACCCATATACATTTATCAAATGTCTAAGAATAGATGTGGAAACTTAGCTAGTGAAAAGCAGGAATAATTTTAGGTGAGTCACAGCAAACCCCACCGCCAAAAAACCCCAACACAAACAGAAAAAATCCCCACAAAAATCTCCACAAAAAACCAAGAACATCTCAAAACTAATAATTTGTATCTTTTCAAGTTCTCTTTTTTTATTGGGGTAAGTGTAAGAGGAAAGGTGGATGATGGAAAGTATGATGCTCATCTACATTTTTATCAAGATAATCACGAATGGTCTGGTATGTCTCAGATCTCTCCTGTCACTGAATGTAATAAAAAACTTAACTGGAGAAGGTCCTTAACAACTTGATCATGATCTAACTTAGAATTTACATCTGTTTTGGGCAGAAGAATGGACCAGAGACGTCCTAGAGAAATGCCTAACTCCAATTGTTTATGAGTCCATGAATTTTCACAGCAAAAATGTTGACTCAAAAAGGAGAACTATGTCTCCTGGAAGGATGATGCAGTATTACGTAAAGGGAAACAAAGACACTTTGTTTCAGAGCTTTAAGGGCATCATTAAGAAAAATGTTTACAAGTGTGCTGAGCTCTCAGTGTCTAAGGAAAGAATAGCATTAGCCATGTAACTCAGAAAGTCTTATGATACTTCAGCAAATTTGTGCCCAAATATTAAGCAGATGTAGAAAAGGGGCATTGTTATTATCAGGTCATCTTAAGAGAAGCTTCATGGGGGCCAGAAAAATGAAATATGAAAGGAATGACAGGAAAAAAAAGAAGAATCAAGATCCTGAAAAAACATAAGAACAGAGCAACAGGTTCTTTTCCCTGGACTTGTAGTTCCATAAAAAATGATTATGTTGGAAAACCTAAAGATGTTCAGGTGAGTTACTTTAGAAAAGAAGCAAAGGCTCCTTTGCTTACCTTTGAAATATTTTCCAGTTCATTTTCACAATAAGACTGTGAAAATGTAGCAATAAAAGATGTTCATACCAGGTTATAGAAATAACATTTTATATTATAACAGTGGGGATTTTTATATTCATTACATTAAAAAAATCTTTTTCATTGTTTCCCTAATTAACGCTAACAACCATAAAGACAATTGCAAACAAATATAGACATAAATCAAATAGATACTGTATAAGCAACTGAACTTAATTTAGCCTGCCCATAGAAATCATTATGCAAGAATACCTGACATGGCACATACCAAGCAATGGAGAATCTGGAAGATAACTATTGGGAGAGAATAATGAATCTTAAAAAGAAACTTTAATCCAAACACAAATATGCCAAATACCTGTAAACTGACATAATATGATGAAGGCTAGGCTTGATTACATAAATATAGAGCTTTAAATCCATACTTAGATCTACTAATAAGACTTTTATAGATGTACTAATCATTTATAACCCCCTTGATAAGGTAAGATCAAGCCTTAACTACACAAATACAGCACCAAAAATAACACTACATACTCAAACGAATCCGTTCATAGTGTAAATCCACATAATTGTTGAAAAGTGTACATAGAATGGTATTAGCTATTTGTCTTCCACTAGTGATTCTTTCTATGGTTTAGAAAAAAGTGCTGTATTCTGATTTTCAATATTTAGATATTCAGAAATGCCTCTAAAGCAGCTGAGATTAAGACTTCCTCTCATTGTGAGGAAATCTAAACTCAGTTTTCCATCAGTTGAAGTAGATGGACAAAACCAGTTGTAAATAAAATAATCATTTGGCCTTAATTCTTTAAAGAAATTTGCTCTTACATTGTTAGAAAAAAATCAACATTCATTCATTTACGTAATAATCTGGCAGTACATTTCATTTGGGCCTCTTACTATTAAGGCTGTATTAATATAATGTATCATTAAATTGTATGCATATATTTTTACTTAACAAAATAATTTTTACATTATTCTAGCTTTCTTGAATAATATTTATGCTAAGAAAGCATACATATTGCTGTAAACCCAAGAATACCAGATGGCAAGTTCTAACGTCAGGTTAATTGTAAGGGTGAAGCTTATAAAGCATCAGGAAAATTTGTAATTCTTTTTGAAATCAGTTCACTAGTAGATGTTCCACATTTTGCATAGCGTGTTCTGAGAGTATATTTATGATGCTGGCCTAAATTTCCTAAATTTTTTCGACTTTGTCATTTTCCACTAAAGAAATGGAAGCCTGGACTGAACCTGTCCAGGGAACATTTTTAAAAGTTAGACTAGCTTCTCTCTGAATATGGCTTTTAATATCTGTTTCAGTTTTTACTGCTGTAAATTGAGGGATTCATAATGTTCACTTATTTACACAGAATGATGTGAGAACTTGAAATAGATAAAGCACCATGCAGGTTAGCTCCACTTCTGCAAACTAATGCACTTTGAATTGGATGATTTGCTAAAATGTGAAGTGTTCTGAAATGGTAATTGTGAGTAGTGAATGAAGGTTTTAGTGGATGTTATCAGAACCCAATACAAAAGAAATATTAGAAATTCCTTCATCACGATCAGCAGTCCAGGATGTTTTGTGAGAATGGGAGTTTCGTAGGCTCTGCCTACCAAGTAACATAACAGCAAGCAGAAAGAGTGGTAAAATGTCTGAACAGCTATATTAATGTTGCCTCTATAAATTTGCCTGCACACAGGTGTAAGCATAATGCTGGTCATGCAGTTACAATTTTAAGGCAAAGTATGATAGAAAAATTACAGAATCACAGAATCACAGAATATTATGAGTTGGAAGGGACCCACAAGGATCATCTAGTCCAACTCACCATCTAACACCCGTACAGAGACCCAGAGCACATCCCAGAGCGTAACACCAACCTAGATCCCTCACAGTCTAGCAGGCCACTCTGAGCCGGAAGGGGCCCAGGGTCATCCAGCCCTACACCCCCCAGCTAGACCATGTCACTAAGCTCCTCATCGAGTCTTCTCTTAAACACCTCCAGGGATGGCGACTCCACCACCTCCCTGGGCAGCCCATTCCAATATGCAATTACTCTCTCCGTGAAAAACCGCTTCCTAATGTTAAGATTGAACCTCCCCTGGCGTAGCTTGAGGCCGTGCCCTCTCGTTCTGGTGTCGTCAGCCTGGAAAAAGAGGTCTACACCCATCTGGCTGCAACCTCCCCGCAGGTAGTTGTATGCTATTATAAGTTAGCAAATACTCGTATATTAACCTAATAAAGAAAAAGGAACCAAAGGTTTTGCTCAGTGTCTTATAAGGTCTACAAGAGCTGTGTGTATCTTTTATCTGCATATCTGAATTGTTTGCATGTCTGCATGCATATACTGTGAATAACCAACATAAAACTATTATACAAATTTATATGCTGCATTCCCTAATGCATGGAGCAAGTTGATAAGATTTTAATTTAAATAAATTTGTCTATAAATCAGTCTCTGCATAGGAATGGGTTGGGAAGTACTATTTTTTTCTTATACATCACAAAAATATTTTGGAAAGGGTTTCCAAACCCTTTCAGATTCACAGAATCACAGAATCACA
>WEKX01010849.1:4595-21321 GCA_013390025.1 Pitta sordida | reverse complement strand
ACAAGGATGGTGAAGGGGCTGGAACACAAGCCCTATGAGGAGCGATTGAGAGAGCTGGGGTTGTTCAGTCTGGAGAAGAGGAGGCTGAGGGGAGACCTTATCGCTCTCTACAACTACCTGAAAGGGAGGTGTAGCCAGCTGGGTGTCAGTCTCTTCTCTCTGGCTACAAGTGATAGAACGAGAGGACACAGTCTGAAACTGCATCAGGGGAGATTTAGACCGGACATTAGAAAGAACTTTTTCACAGAGAGGGTGATCTCTCAGTGGAATGGGCTGCCCAAGGAGGTGGTGGAGTCACCATCCCTAGAGGTCTTTAAGAAAAAGTTGGATGATGTACTTGGTGGCATGACCTAGATATTAGGGTAGTGTGTTACAGGTAGGATGGTGTGTTGGTAGCAGGATGGCAACAGGTTAGGTAACAGGTTAGGCTGGGTTAGGTAAAGAGACTGTTTGACCTTTGCCCTTTAAAGTGTCCAAACCTTGTACTGGATATCGTTCCTAGCAATCTGCTGTAAGTGCACCTGCTTTAATGGAGAAGGTTGGATTTGGACAACTTCTGGAGATCCCTTCCAACCTACGTATTTATGGGATTCTATACCTGTGTAAAAGGAGCTATCACATACGTGGTTGAACTGATGGTTAGAAACTCTTGTTTCATGTACATAGAAGTGATTTCTGCATGCATTTATGTTGTCCTGAAAGAGTGTCAGGATGTTCTGGACTGCTGTAAGCTCTAACTATTGTAGATGTTTTTATGAATAAATTACAATGTTGTATCTGTTGTGCAGATAACCTAAAAACACCAGGTACAAAAATGTGACCTCCTCTGGCTACTGGTTGTGTTTTTTCTGAAAATCATCTATTGTCTCTGTTGTCTCTTTCCTAGGTTGGTAAATCAGAGACTTCTAGAAACACAGTGCCAGGTTGAAGAACTTCAAAAATCTTTACAAGATCAAGGTTCAAAAGCTGAAGATGTAAGTAGAAACATGCATCAAATTTACATTCAAATAGTTACCCTTTTTGAAACTTTCACCTTTTTTGTAAAAAAAAACATGTAAAAGAAGTACACAACCAGATTTATGATAGTTTGCCATATTTAGTTTATGGTCTTATCACTAAATCATGCTTCTCTAACTTGGATATAAGACATTTGTGTAGAATAGAAAACCATCCTAGGTAAAGAAGGTGTCAAATACATTTTATGTATTTGGACAATTGTGCCTGTTGCAGTAGAAAACCTATCATTTAAGTTATTTTATTAGAACAGAGAGTTTTTCAGAGAATTAAGGATACAGTGAATCCTCCCTGTATCGCAACTTCTCCTTCACGACCTCGCCCATTTGCGAAGCAATTTTTTCGCAAATATGATTTAGCCGTGTGCGAGCTCAGCTGGCTGAGACATGCGCAGCTTGACTCTGCTCTGCCGAGGGGCTGTGCTGCGGTGCCTGTGGGGCGGGACTCACCCCTCCCTGCGGGGAGGTCCCTGAACAGGGAGAGTGCCTCACGAAATCGAGGCAAACTGTGTGCTGGGAGGGGGCTTCTGTTCCCCCGTCCTCTGGGGCTGTCCGGGAGCGCTGCCCCTCTCTCACGGGACCGGTGGATGTTAAAGGGAAAGAAACTCCTATACCAACCTGACCCCTCCGCCCCCCCACCCCCACGGTGGCTCAGGCACAGAGCGGGGCGGCTTGGGCACGGCATGGGGCGGCTTGGGCACGGCGCGGGGTGGCATGCAGCGGCTTGTGCATGGGGTGGCATGCAGCGGCTTGTGCATGGCGTGGCAGCGGCTCGGGCATGGCGCGTTGCGGCTTGGGCATGGCGTTTAGAGACCCGCGACACCCTGACCCGCTTCTGTGTGCTCTGCTGAGACCCCCCGTGAGCACTGGGGCTGGGCCGGGCTGGGGGGGGGATCAGCGGCGTGAGATTTGGGTTGCGAGCCCACATGCTCGCAGCAGCTGCTCAGAAATGGTTCCCTTTGCTTGCTTGTGCTGAGAGAGACAAGGAGAAGGAGCAGAGAATTGTCTGCACCTCTCCAGAGTTCCAGGGGGTGGAGCAATGGGCGTGGCCTGCATGCATATCAACAACCTGCAATTCGTTGCGAGATTAGGGTTTCGTGATGGCATTGGCCTGTCCCTTTCCTAGCGATGGAGGAGGTATAACTGTATCTTGATTCTCCATGAATGATATATTTCGAGTTATTTTTGGTTTAGTTTTCTTGATGAAAATTAAGGCCTTTCCAGCCACTGGACGTTGTGCAATTGTTGATGTAAATATATCTCATAATAGAAAAAGCTGGCCAGACCAAAACTAAAAAAATAAAGGTCAAATAATTAGGCCCTTAACATAATGCAGCATTTTCTGTTCCTGTGCACAGAGTTAGTTTTATTTTAAATGTAAGAATACACATTGTAGCTGAGTTAGTGTGGAAAACAACTTTCAGTCTTCCACTCAAAAATTGTTTACCATCTCCTGTATTTAAAAAAAGAAGCTCTAGAACTTTCTTGGAATCTGTGATTTGTTGGACTGTATATATATAGTGTATGCTCACAATCTCATTGTATTGTGTTGCTAATTGGCAACAAATTGTAATGTGTTGCTTTCTATTTTTGTGGGTTTGTTTTAACTAATTTATATAAAATAGGGAAAGTTTTTACTAGCTTCTTATGTTCATTTAATGGTGTGTTAATTTAGCTTATCTGTTTAATTTTCAGAATAAACTATATGAATGTAAAACATCTAGTCGAGTTCCAGTAAGATTATTTTACCAACTAAATTAGGATGTGCTTTAGAACACATTTTAAAATAGGTCCATTCTGAGATGTTCTTTGTTGTCTTGGTTATTGACCAAAGTGAAATTTTTCAGGGTGAACTGGAATAAGAAAAAATTATTCTCAGATACTGAGTATTGTGTTCAGCTGTGATTTTAGTTCTTTTACTTTTTGAGGCTCTGGTTGGGACAGTAATTTAGCATGTGTCTGCAGCTTACTTACGGGACTGGTTGCGGCGTATGTAGGCGTCATCTGAGATGATTCTGTTAACAGCACAACACCGTGGCACAGCCTGGCTGTGCCAGGCAGCCAGTGTCAAATCAGAGCTGGCAAGTTCTTAGTGCAACTGCTGCATTCATGGTTTCTGTGGAGGTCTGACCATACAAATGGTGATTCATGGGCACCAATTTCGTTGCCTCTTTTGCTGAGTTTGGTGTACAGGATTTAGTTTAGTCTCAAGGAACCAAACGAGTAAACTCAGAGTCTCTGACATTATGTTCACCTCATGCAATCTCCCTGACAAAGCAGAGCAAACCTCAGAAGTTAAACCTAGATGCTTAAGTAGATGGAAGCTATGCTGGGACTATTTGACTTACCTCTAAGTTAACAGAAGAGTTTGTCTTCAGAAACATGAGAAAAAACAATAGGATAGACAAGGCATACAGTTCATTGACAAATCATTTTCAGCACATTTCCTCTGGTTTTTTCAGTACATTTCTGCAACAATGCACTGAAATATGTTCATGTATTTAGACTATAAATGTGCTCAACCCAGAAAACTGAAGATTCTTGTTTAATTCTGTCCAGAATTGTATGATTGTTTGAGGGCTCAAGTTTGAGTTTTGTTGGAATTTTTGTTGGAGCTTTGTTTGCTTTTAAAGTTGAAGTTATTTTTATACCTGCCCAAAAAGTAGTAAAAGTACTATCCTAACACATGCGAGTGTCATTCCAGAGAAGCATGCTGCATGCCCAGGTCCACATCAGGGAGCGGTTTTGATCTTGTATTGAACTGCAGTGGAAGGCAGCTGTTCAAAAGATATTAGTGCTGTTGTGCCTGTAGCGGACCCTGACATATTCTGTTGGGATGCGTGATTAGTGCATCCTGGCTATTGCCTTCCTGGACAGGGAAAAGCCTCCTTAGCTCCGTCTTCCAGACTACAAAATCAACTCAGACTTGTCTGGTATGGTCAGAATAGGTTCGATTTTTTTGTCCTCTATAATGCAGTAGTTGGGAGGGGGGGCTGCTCAGCAGTTAGCCTGAACAGTTTTAACTAAATAATTTGCATGCCTCATCATTACTGTTTTTTCTTATCCTTATTCTCCTGTTCTCTGCCTTTATTCTTTCTTGTATAAACACCCTGCCTTTAGTTACTTCTGCCCCATTTGTTAAATCCATCCCACGCATGGTGTTTCTCATAATGTTACACATGCAATCTTGGCATTACATACTGTTACTGACACAACACCTCCCCAGAGGGTCCCCAGAACATTGTCACCTGTTCAATTACCTGTGAAATTTGGCCGCTTTGCTCATTTGGTGAAACACTGGTTGCCCGAAGAAGTCATGGAATGCCCTATCCATGGAAACATTCAAGGTCAGACCGGGCTCAGAGCAGCCTAATCTAGTTGAAGACATCCCTACTCATTGCAGGGGGATTGGACTAGGTGACCTATAAAGTCCCTTCCAACCCATTCTATCCAAACTCTCAATCTGTGATATGTCACCATCCCTCATGGTGCTGTTTATGACTTCCATCATCTTCTCACTGAGTTACCAGTTTCATCAAGTAATTTCTGAAGTGATGTCTCACATTTTCCTTGACCCTGCTAAGTTATATGAACAAGCCAGAACCCATCTGTCTGTCTTTGACCTTAGCATGTAAAACAGAACCAAATTTTGCCCTGGAGAGGAGGACAAGACCTGTTATCTTGGCTTGTTTAAGCATGAAAGAAATTTCAAGCAAAAATACTTTTTTTCTGGGGTTTTTTGGTGTAGAAGAAAAGATAGCAATCAAATATTGAAGGGGATACCTGTTTCCTAAAACCACTCTGTCGTAAGTGTTTTGCTCTGGTGTTTTGTAAGTGCAACTTGTTTGCAATGAAAGGAAAAAGCAAATTAGTAAGTCTACATTTGCTCATTTTTACAGTTTAGTTATAGAAATATACTTGTATTATAAACAGATAAAACATTTGAATGAAGGTAAATGTAAAGCTAGGTCAAAATTAGATTAAATTTTTGGGTTTGGGGGTTTTCTAGATTGGGATTTTTTTTAGAAAGTTTGTCTTTCTGTGAGAGAACAACATTTAGGGTAATTACATTTTAGGAGTAAAGGGTATTTATATGAGTCTTTAAAGCTTACTGAGGCTGCAAAAAAGAAGTATTGTTTGCCCATTTTTAGAGTAATTTATTTGAATTTATATGCCTGGTGACAGGAATATACAATATGGCTAAAATAGCACATTTTATGTTCTAGTCTTTTTCCTAATCTTGTCTTTTGGGTAAATTACTAACTTAGTAAACTGAGTGAGTAAACTGAGTTCTGCTTCTTTTAGCTGTGTGCTATTTAGCACAATTAGTTTCTTGGTTGGTGAGGACATGGTCTGTCTAGATGGGAGGGAGGTTACTCCCACAGCAGTGCAGGCACGAGGCAGATGATACAGTAATTGGAAGTACACCAGCGGAGTAAATGCTGACTAGTAGTTGTGTCTGTTCTAAGCTAAACCAAGTGCAATATAGGGATCACAAAAGAGAAGTTGAGTTCAATTTTTATTTTCATACCTTAGGGAATTGGGCACTGCTTCTGACTTTTCCATTTCTTGTTCTAACCAGCCAGTAGTCCCCTGAGTGATCAGATATAACTGATGGTGCCAGTTCAAATGATTTGTGACTGAGAAAGGTGCATACAAATATTTTTTGTTACGGAAAAGGTGGTGTTGTTGCTGTTGTTCAGAGGACTAGAAAAGAAAGAAGCCAAATGGTCAAAGCATGCAGATCCTGAGCCACTACAAATTTTTGACTGTGAAGTCAGTAGAGTCTTGCTGACTTGTTTTTACATATCCCCACCTTTTTTATAGTGTGAAAGGAAATCTCATTTGAGATAATGAAAGAGCACTCCCCAGGAATATGATCAAAGACAATGTTTTAAAGTAAAAACAAGCCAAAATGCTTTTTGAGTGCACACAGTCATTGTTTCTGTTAGCAAGGTGTCTAAACCTTTGTTGAAGGAGCATTGGAGAAAAAACAAATTAAGTAATTTCACTAATAATTTTGTCTCATAATTTGATGGTGTTCTGGACCGTCAGTCAAATGCTAAACCTCCAGAGTGATTAGTACTGGATAAATACAAACTAAAAAGGCCATTTCAGATTTAAGTATTCTACATTTGCTTTGTATTCAATCAGTGTGGCAGTAATGTAATTCAGCATCACATCACAAAAACATGTGCATCTCTTCATTTTCATTGTATCCCCAACAGTCTGCCTGTCTTCTTCCATTTTGTTAGTGGTATGATTTTTCTTTTAAAATTACTTTCTAAAATTACAGTTGCTATCACTGGAAATTCTGGTTTAAACACAGTGATTTAGAAACGTGCTTATTTATTACTTTTACATTTTTGATTTTAGTGATATGTTTTAGAAAATGTTACAGGATGAAATTGCTTGTGAGAACAGGAAAAAAATTGCACATGTGTGAAAAAATACATAGCTTTAACTTTTTCTGTTCATGACTTTCTAAATAGTTTCTTCTGTTGGCTGCTGTTTTGCTTTATACTAATGTCATCTCTGTTTCTTGGCATGGGCTTCTGCTCAAGGCTATTGTGAGTATGGCTTTCTATTTACTTAACACTACTTTCAGTTCATAGACATTCATTGGGTTTATTATTTTTTGAAAGATACTCACTGTATATGAGGTGAGTTTAAAATGAAAAAATTGCTTTGAAACTTTTATTCCAAGAGCTTGTCTAAATGTGATTTAACCAGAAAGTGGAACACTGTAAGTTGTATGGTAATTTTCACGTGTCTGTAATCAATAAAGATAAGAAACAGAAAAAGTAATACTAGCACTCGAGTGCTATACTCGAGTAAGAAATACTCTACTCCTTCTAGTTTCTATGGGGATGGGAATTTACCTCAACTGACGTATTTTAATACAAATTGCAATGCAATATTGGTAGGACAGCTCTTCTTGCCAACTTTGCTGCACTTACAATTTCGGGTTAATTTACTAAATCTATTTACAAAGTACTGAACAAATTGAAACAACTGCCATAGAATTCTGTCATTTATGCATCTTGCTTTTATTGTTCTAGCTCCTGGGGAAATATGTGTAAAATTCTAAAGTGTTCTCATTTTGCTTAAGTCACACAGCTATGGAGAGGATTGCCATAGATGACCCTTTACAGTTGTAATTTAAAACTGAAGTAAAAATTTAGATTTTTATTAGAATGTCAAAGTTGCATGTTTTAAAATAATTTTAAACTTTTGTTAAAGCTTCACAATATATTAAAATAAAACACTGAACTTTCTATTTTAGTCAATTCTTCTGAAAAAGAAGCTAGAAGAACATCTGTAAGTATTCTCGTTTGCCTATTTTGTTTGCAATTTGAAATTATGCGTTTTCCATATGGTGAGGAAGGCAGTCATTAATGCTGGATCTAAAAAATACACAGCTGAGAAATTCGATAGCACAGGAATGTTTGGGAATCTGCTCTTCAGATTCTATTTTTATCACATAGAAAACCAAACTATGAAAGCAGTAAGAGTGATGGAAGAACTATCACTTCGTATTGGCCAAAAAACTTTGCTTAACATTGTGTAATTATGGCACAAAAAATAATACTTCAGGAAGTGCTATTTGTTGCACTACTTTTGCACTTCTTTTACTTTCCTAGTATGCAAAGGGATATTTGCTTTTTGGCTGGCTTGCAAAAAAAAAAAAAAATGCTTTTTTCCTTTAGGTGTAGCCATTCTTCCTCAACGTAATCTCAGTTATAAGTATTCATTTTGGGCACTCATTTTACAGTTTACTCTAACTTCTAAATTAAGTTTGCAGTTACTGAGAAGGAAGCTGTTTGCTGTTGCAGTGCTTCATACACCGTAACATTTTTCATCTCATTTAACAAATATTTCCACAATGACGTTCTTACTGGTCCTCAGGCCCTGTAGGAAAAAAAGTCAATCATGCTCTCAGAAGTGTATCACTCTCCAAGGATTTTCTGTACCACTTAATGCTCATTCAAGCACAGTAATATTGGGAAAACAATATGTGTTTTTGTGGTTTGTAACAGTGAGAAGCTCCATGAAGCTAACAACGAGCTACAGAAGAAACGAGCTATTATTGAAGATTTGGAACCAAGATGCAATAACAGTTGTGAGTTACTTGTGCAGTCTGTTTCTTTTCTTTGTAAAGTATTTCATATACAAGTATTTCATGTATATGGTCTTTCATTGTGCAGTAAACCCTCATTACTTCACAGTTCTATTATCGTGGGTTCAGTCCTTTGTGGGGTTTTTCTCTATGAAGAGGGCCCTATGTTCCGCATTTCATTCGCAACTACACGTGCACTGACAGTCATGAATATGCAGAGATGGTCATTAATAAGCAAATTAGCTCCTCCCACTGTGCCGCCCCCCTCAGCTCCAGCGTGCTGTGGCAGAGGGGGACCACACTCACTGCAACACAAAGGGATGAGAGTCTTCTGGCACCCGCAGGGACACTGCACAGGGAAAAAACCCATTTCCTTTGCCGCTCAGCTGTGTGCACTGATGCTGGGATGAGCCTGCCCTGCTCCCTCAGCACCAAGGCTGCCAGCCCCACCCCACTGTGTCCCAGTGTGTGTGTCAGCAGCCCCCCTCATTCCCAGGGTGCTTTGGCAGTGTGTCGGCTCTGCCCCACTCGCTGCAACACAAAGGGGTGGGAGGCTCCTGGCACCTGGTGACCGTTCACAAGCACAGCGCTAGGTTTCTGCTGGAAATCTGGCTTTTGTTGTGGCTCTGTGGCTTTCCCTCTCCCTCTCGCTATAAGCAACAACTCAGGCCCCCTAATTCCCTGCTGGCCTGGCTCCACCACCCAGGGGTAGCAAAGGCGAGCTGTTTGCTGCACCTGACCAGGTCCTGTAACAGCCCATCACCATGGGAATGGGGCTGGCAGAGTCAGTGGCCAAGCAGGTGCTCTGAGAATCCCACCTATAATTCCTGGAGAATCCCCAGGGCAGCCGGGTCTCCACTCCTTGGCTTTCAGCAATGGTGGCAAAATGGATTTAAACTCAGAAACCAGCATGAGGCTAGCCCCTGCACGGTGGCAGGCGCCCCTCCTGGCCCTGGCAGACAGAGCAGGGCAGGTGGGTGCCCCCCTTGGCGGGACACACGCCAGGACAGTGGGATGGGCAGGTCCCAGTGCTGGCACGCATGGCCAAGCAGCAGAAGGAAGTGGGATTTTTTCCACATGCAGCGTGCCCACAGGCGCCGGGAGCCTCCCATCCCTTTGCGTTCAGCGAGCGGGGCTGAGCTGACACACCACCAAGGCACACCAGGGCTGAGGGGGGCAGTGCAACAGGCAGGGCTAATTTGCATATTTATGATCTGCCTATCTTGGTGGAGTGAGGGCTTCGTGGGAGTCATGGAGACCCGCGACCCCACAATAATCAAGGGTCAACTATAATACCAAAAGGAGGTGTCAGGTAAGAAAATGTGCACTTCAAATGGACGTGACGTGTATGTTGTTAATTTCTCTGGAAACTGGTGACCAAAAAAGTCCTCTAACACTTGAAATATTTAAGATCACATTTTAGATAGCACTGTAGTAAGAAGTCATTGAATCATAGAATGTTGAGGAGTTGGAGTGGACTTCAAGATCATCTAGTCCCAGCTCCCACTGACAATGGCCATAGAAATACAAGGTCACTGTCATACCTGCCGTTGAACTTCAGCTGTTCAGAACTGTCATGTCTCATAAGATCTGACAATTTAGAAGGTCCTGACTGCCAGCTCTGGGTTATTTTTACTTCCAATATATATATATATCTTCAGTGTGTTTTCAAGAGTGCATTTTAATTTGAGAAAATTTGCAGTCACTGGTCAAAGATATGTAAGATACATATCATATTGTTCAGACGATACCTGGAATGAGAATCTATTTGTCTTTTAGCTTCTTATTGCTAAGTTTTCCTGAGAAATAATGAAAGAGGTGGGTAGGTTTATTTCCCAAGACTACATATTATAGAACAAAGTAAAAGGATTATAACCAATGGCAGTTTTCCTGATTTGTGGTAAAATGATTTTATTCATAACGAGGTGGAGGAGAAAACAGAAAAAAGTGTGATTTTCTTTTTGGAGATCTGAAAAGTTGCATAAAAGATGCAGAAGTAATAGTGACTTGATGTATTCTTACACCAACACAGGAAAAAGCTGTGCAATGGAATTATCCTATCCATTGCTTAAGAAAATGTGAGGGGAAAATTAAATTTAATATATTCATGTCAGATTTCTGATAAATTATGTCCAGTGTTACAGTTTAGCAGATTTAAGCAAGAGTTGTGCCTGTTAGGAATTATTCCTCTTACAAAAAAGGAAAAATCGTATTTGTCTGTGTTATAGAAGGTATAGGTCATTAGCACACTAATCTTCTAAGTCCGTTTCTCTTTATTTTAGGTAATTTCAAAGAGCAAAATTTAATTAACAATAAATGCTATCTTCTGAGTTTATAAAGGAGTACACATTTTTAGTGGTTTTGAGCTGTTCAGTATTTTAAACTGGTATCTGTTACATCAGGTTCTTTATGTCAGGTTTTCTTAATTGAAATAAAATTTAGCTGTGTCTTTTGTCTGTTGTAAAACATGGAAATACATGTAATATCATGATGTTCTTTTCCATTGTGTCCATCACCTGACATAAAGCACTTAAAATTGAAGAATTACAAGAAACTTTACGGAGAAAGGAGGAGGAAATGAAGCAAATGGAAGAACGATACAAAAAGTATTTGGAAAAGGCCAAAAGTGTAAGTAGATGTGTTCCGTGTTACTGATCCCTCTCTGACAGACTGCACTGCATGTCCCCACTGTGGGAATAAAGATGATTGCAGTACCAGTATACACACTAACATGTAAAACAGAAGGAAGGTCCAGTGTGTGACTCGTATTTAAGTGTGATATTGAGGAAGTGGCTATACTACCAGCCTTGAAATGACAATGTTGTGGTCTTAATCATAGTCCCATTCCTTCTCTTATTTTTCATATTTTGATATTCTTACTTTGTTATTTTATGTGGGTTTTTCAAAAGCATGTAAATGTCTTTTTTCATCTGATCATGGTAGCATCAAAGTCTTTGCAATGGATACCTATCATTGCATTGGCATCAGTTAGTAGGTTCATTATTTGGCAAAATTTTATCCTGTCTTCCTTTGCTTATTTGTAGTTTCCTGAATGACTTCTTGTTTTAAAAATCTTCAGGAAATCTAAACAAATTTTTTTTAACTTTTAACTTCTTGTAATCTTTTGTCAGCTTTCACTTTGTGTTTTATTTGTGTTTGGCTTAGGGCTTTTTCCCCCCATTTCTTCTTGGTGTTCCTGTTGGGTTTTGGTGGTTTTTTTTGAGATCAGTAGAATCACAGGTTATTCCGAGTTGGAAGGGACCCATAGGGTCCCACCCAGGGATCAAATCTGCAAGCTTGGAACCATGGGCACCATGCTCCATCCATCCAAACCTCCCATCATCTGGGCCATGTCACTGAGTTCCTCATCCAGTCTTTTCTTAAACACCTCTGGGGATGGTGACTCCACCACTCCCCTGGGCAGATCGTTCCAATGAGAGATCACTCTCTCTGTGAAAAACCTCTTCCTGACATCCAGTCTAAACCTCCCCTGGTATAGCTTAAGGCCATTTCCTCTTGTTCTGGTGTCGTCAACCTGAGAGAAGAGATTTACACCCACTCGACTACAACCTCCCTTCAGGTAGTTGTAAACAACAAAGAGGTCACCTCTGAGCCTCCTCTTCTCCAGGCTGAACAACCCCAGCTCTCGCACTCTCTCCCCAAAGGGCTTGTTCTCCAGGCCATTATAGTCTTCCACTGTGGAAAGTGTATCCAGGTCTAACATGTATTTTCTTAGAAAAATAGCATGCTTTTATAGAATTATAGAATTCTTAAGGTTGGAAAAGACCTCCAAGATCATCTCCTTGTCAACTAGGCCATGGTGCTAAGTGCCACATCCAGCTGTTTCTTGAATGCCTCCAGAGATGGTGACTCCACCACCTCCCTGGACAGTCCATTCCAATGTTTTATCAACCCTTTCCTTGAAGAAATTTCTCCTGGTGTCCAACCTGAACCTTTCCTGGTGCAGCTTCAAGCCATTTACCCTTGTCCTGCCATAAGCTGCCTGGCAGAAAAGGCTGGCCACCACCTGGCAGCTCCTTTCAGGTGGTTGTAGAGAACAATAAGGTCTCCTCTGATCTTCCTCTTCCCCAGGCTGGACCATTCCAGCTCCCTCAGCAGCTCCTCATAGGACTGATATGGGTACTATACAGTAAAAGTGTGTCAGCTTAATTATTTTATTTCCGCATCTGCACACAATTCTGAGACGGGTAGAAGGAAAAAGATGAGAAGTCTTTTTCTATATAGCCAGAAGTTGTTCAAAAGTTTTAAGCCATTTTCTGTTAAAAGCTTAGGAATTTAGGCATTCTTCTAGATCTGTTCTTGGTTTAGCTCTGTTTGCTAGTACCCATATGAACATGCCACATAGGAACATACCAAGTGTTCCCTCATGTTAGTAACATGTGATGTTCCCCAGAGTTGTCTAAAAATTACAACATCCAGTACCTCCAGGCAGTTGAATTATGGCAGCTATCCACAGGGACTAAAGCAATCCTTCCTCAAGCAGGAGAAATTGACAGGTAGGAAAACCTAAACTAAAAAGACAGAAACAGTGTACATGTTTCTATCACTGTGGCTCCAAAGCAGTGCAACCTGAGGTAGAAACTACATATCTGAGTCTAGGATACTGAACATTTTGAGTGTCATTTTTTCCTATCCGTGGTTCTGTTTCCTATTCCTGTAAAAGAAGGCCCTATTCAGATACTCTAATGGTTGATGAGAGAGATAGATATGTTTTAAGTCATCTTTTTTATGTCTTACCCTGACTTAAAAAGTCCTTAATCCTTAACGAGATTGAGTTTTCAAGTTTTAATAAAAAACAAACTGGTTTTCTCTTACAGGTTATCCGCACATTAGATCCTAAACAGAACCAGGGTGCTGCTCCTGAGATTCAGGCACTGAAAAATCAGTTGCAGGAGCGGGACAGAATGTTTCATTCCCTGGAGGTAGTAATCCTTGTATTTTGTGGTAGATGATCATGGCTTTTTAGTTTGAGACTAATGCTTTTAATTTGTCTTGGTTTTCAATGTGTGCTTTTTTATGTTTTATAGAAAGAATATGAGAAAACAAAAAGTCAAAGAGAAATGGAGGAGAAATTTATCGTTAGTGCCTGGTACAATATGGTAAGAATATCCCAAATGTTTTATTTGAGGGGAAAAAAAAAGAGGAAAGAAACTATTAATATTAGTTGGGTTTGATTTGTTTTAAACAGTATTCATTTATTTACAGTATCTTTTGTTTGAAAAGCAATTCCCAATACACAAATGCGGAAACAAATACTTTTTAGTAATTTTAAGCAAGACCCTCACTTATATTATTCAAACAGTAAGTTTGAATAGGAGATAAGATCTGTGCAGCCATACCGCTTTTGCTGCACCTCTGTGCTGGGAAAGTTCTCACCTTGATGAAATGTGTTCAAGACTTCCCTTTGGCAGACCAGTTGTACTGAAACTGCTCTTCATGTAGAAAGACTCCTTGACCTGTGTCACTTCAGTGTTTCATTCTGCTCCATCACAGAATTCAAATTCCTTCTCTCTGTATTCCCTTGGAAGAGTTTCCTTCTTGCTGTTCTACATCCTCAATACGTCCATGAATGGCAAGCCTAAACTTAAGCAGAGTGTTTGAATTGGCAGGAAAGATGATCCAAGTAATTACAGACCTGTCAGCCTGACCTCAGTCCTGGGCGATGTCATGGAACAGAGAGTCTTGTGTGCTGTTACACAGCAACTGCAAAACGACCATGACATTAGAACTAGTCAGCATGGATTTAGGAGAGGCAGGTCCTGCCTGACCAACCTGATCTCCTTTTATGATNGACTAGGGAAGTTATCCTTCCCCTGTACTTGGTGCTGGTCAGACCACACCTTGAGTACTGTGTCCAGCTCTGGGCTCCCCAGTTTAAGAAGGTGTTTAGCTGTGTGAGAGGGTCCAGAGAAGGGCGACAAGGATGGTGAAAGGACTGGAGGGAAAGCCCTATGGGGAGCTGCTACGGGAACTGGGGTTGTTCATCCTGGAGAAGAGGAGGCTGAGAGGCGACCTCATTGCTGTTTACAACTACCTCAGGGGAGGTTGCCGCCAGGTGGGTGAGGATCTTTTCTCTCAGGCTGAGGACACAAGAACAAGAGCACATGGCCTTAAGCTATGCCAGGGGAGGTTTAGACTGAATGTTAGGAAGAAGTTTTTCACAGAGAGAGTGATTGCACATTGGAATGGTCTACCCAGGGAGGTGGTGGAGTTGCCATCCCTGGAGGTGTTTAAGAGCAGGCTGGTTGAGTCATTTAGTGCCATGGTTTAGACAATGGGTTGGTGTCGGGTTACAGGTTGGACTCTATGATCTCCAAGGTCTCTTCCAACCTTGCTAATAATGTGATGCTGTGAATTGTTTACATCTTGAAGGAATTTTTGAGTGATTAGTGTTCCTGACCGATTTAGTAACGTTAGTCTAACTGGCAAGCAGAAGACAAGCCTGAGTTAAGACCTGCAGTTCAGTAACTTGTCATGAAAACTCAGGCAATCACTGATAGCTTTGTCTGTGTCCTTCTTTAATTAACCTCTGCTTTTATACACAACTGCACAACCCATGACTGTTTTCCTCATGTCCTCCTTACATTTAGACTTGATAAAAAATACTGTCTCTCAACATCTGCTCCTGACGTATGAACTGGTCTTTTCATAGAGGAGGACAGTACCTAAACTATTTTCAGAAGAAAAGTGTGTTTGTAGCTGAACATACTGAAAGAAGCTGGGGATGGGGAGGAGCCCTTTTGTAAAGAATTGTTTGGTTACCATGTGTTGATGTGGAGAGGTATATGTTGACATCTTGGACAGTTACTCTAAACGTGGGTCGTGATTGGGGCGGGGAGGGGAAAGAACTCCACACAAAATACTAGGAATAATATCTTACAGTTATCCTTGAAAATATGATGCTTTGTGTATGGAATTCAAAATAGCTTAGGCAGTTTTGTTGAAGAAGGAGATAATACAATGCAAAGGAGTAAAGTTGTTTGCTGTTTTGTGTTGGTACTCACTGTTTCTCTTTGTCTATAGGGGATGACTCTGCATAAAAAAGCAGCAGAAGATAGACTGGCTAGTACAGGCTCAGGACAGTCCTTCCTGGCTAGACAAAGGCAAGCCACGAGCACAAGGAGATCTTATCCTGGTCATGTCCAGCCAGCAACAGCAAGGTAGAGAAACCTTGCCCTTAGAAAGAAAGCTACTCTGTGATCCAGTCCACTTCTGTTGCAAGTGACAACATTCAAGGAAAACAAACCAGCATCCTTTTTCTTTCACCCTTGTAACTGCTATTATTTTACAATTCAGGAAAGGGTGTTACTATGGTTTCTCTTTTTTCTTTAATGCCCTTTGCTTATAATTTTTGAAATCAATCTCTCTCTGCATTTTTCAAATGTGCCAAAATTTTGAAAACATCTGGAGGAGTGCTGTATAATAACAATCTTATTTTTATGAAACCTGGTCTCTTATGAAAAGCCTCATGTGGACCATAAAACCATGTAAATTTCTTGTCACAGTTGGTATTTTAGTGCCATAAGGGTTATTATGCTTTATAAGAATGTTCTTGTTCAAAGGGAATTAGGCTTTTTATTTCACATGCTAACCTGTTGCTTCAGAAAAATGCTGAAATTTCATTACAGAAATACAACATTAGAATATAATATTATTGTGAAATACATTTCCTACTAAAAAAACTTACCAATGCAAAAAACCAATTTTTTTAATCTCCTGCATGCAAAATTTGCTCTTACTCTTGGCATTTGGTAGAGGAGCAGGATTTTTTTTCAGGTTTTTCTTTATCAACTGGTGTTACCTCTTGGTAGGTATCAGTATTTTCAGATGGCTTGTTCCACTCTTCTTGGTCGAGTGTATGCTTAAATACATATTCTAAAGAGGTGGAGAAATATTTAGAATGCTCTAATATGGATCATCCATTTAAAAAGGGCTTTTGTTTTAAAATTTTATAATTATGGATGAAAGTACATAATGGATTAAGGCTCTGATGAATATTGTCAATGTATTCTGGTTGTCATCCCCTACAAAAAGACTTGCTTTTAATATATTGATTCAGGGTATAATTGTATCGATTGCCTTACTAACGGTACCAGTGCCTTCAGGTGAGTTTGTTGCTGACTTTGTTGGAAACTGACTGTGATTTGTTGTACTGCCTTTTTAGTCTGTAGCTGCTTGATTGTTGTAGCACCACCATCATGTTGATCAGTAGGGTGGGAAAAAGGCTCCTCCTGTTTAGGTTCACTTCCTACGAAATTGTGCTTTTTCCCTGGCTAATTCTCTGCATTCCCTGTCATTGGTGACAAATTAATGGACACAGCGACCCTGAGCATTAGTTGAAAGTTTCATACACATACATCTTGTTGTGATTTAATTTCAAAGAGTTTTCATCTAGAGACCATTGGGACCCTAACACACATGCAGTTGATTTATAAATTTATTGTTTTACCTTATTTTAATACCCTCCCAAATGAAGACATCTTTTGATAAATCCCTTTAGAGAAAAGATATACTAGCATTTATTAATCATCCAAATGTCTGTTTTAATTCATAACTTGGGTAGAGTGAGCAA
>WEKX01010821.1:13150-24199 GCA_013390025.1 Pitta sordida | reverse complement strand
TGTGATTCTGTGATTCTGTGGTTGCCTTACAGAATCACACCATTAGATTGATTATTGAATCCATAAATGAAATCTAAATGCTCTTTTACTCAAAGCTAAATAAATATTTATTCTTCTGCAACCATCACTTATAATAAAAACAAGTTAAGAATTGAGTCTGGGAATTAAATACATATCTAACTGTGTCAGAAATACATACAGTTTTCACAGAATTCACAGAATATTATGAGTTGGAAGGGACCCACAAGGATCATCTAGTCCAACTCACCATCTAACACATGTACAGAGACCGAAGGCACATCCCAGAATGGTAAACACAAACTTAGTTTTAATGCAGGCATATTTTAATCATCAGGTGGCAACTGGAAAGCAGCACAGTAAATAATCAAGGAACCAACAAGAAAAAACAGCTGCCAAAACTTGTTGCCTTTCATGGCATCAGTAATCAAATGTAGAAATAAGACTCAGAATTAAAATTATGTTTGCTTTCATTGGAGAACTGGAGTGATGAGAAGACTGTAGTACTGTATTGTCTGTCTCTCTAGACTGGTACGCACAGTTTTTGGTATACAAGAGTAACATAAAAGAAACATTATATAAACCCAAATGCTCTAAAACTATCATATTTACTCTATATATGGTATTTATAAAAGAGAGGAACAAAGTTAATGGAGATTCCTTATGTAGGAAATAAATTAATAACTTAATAATTATGTTTTGGAACAGAAAGACATAATTTTATATAGAAGGACCTAGTGCTTTTATACAGAAGGACCTAAGGCTTTTATTTGTTGTCTCACTAAAATACTAAAAATGTTGACAGCATAAAACACACTAAATTTTCTATCTGCTGATGTACTAAGCTTTGTGATAGGCACATTATATATACATATTTTATGATATGGAGGTAGGGTCCAGATGAAAACTTTGAGATTTACATTTTTATCCTGCATTGACCTTTTGGCTTCACTCCCTAATTAAGCAAGGCACAGTAAAGAAAGAGATTACTTATTATGGAGTGGCGGGGTCCCCAGGGCATTATGAGGTACCACACACAGTTAAGCTATCTCAAGACTACCACGTTCTCTAGAGTTACTTTATTGCTATTATAAAAAATCTTTATTATGGGGAAAAATATGTATTTTTATGCTAGAAGAAGATGAAGATGACAGTTTAGGCTGTTGAACAGTAGTTTCAGCTGAGCTTTGTGCCCACAGAGACTGTAAAACATCGAAGATTGGGGAGCCTTTGATTGGCTCCTTTGGATCCTAAAGAGGTAGATTAATCTTTGTAAAATTCATAGTTGGAACATTGTACCATTAACTGGCACTTTCCAGTTATCAAGATACTTTATGAAACTGAAAAAGTCCTATTACACTTGCTAAAAAGGCAACTTCGGGGGTGTGGCTCTCATGAAATGATTTCATCTCTGGAGTATTAGGTACTTTCCTCTGTGCCTCTAGCTTGATAAGGCCCCAGGATGTGGATCTTCATCTGACAACCTCTATCAGCCTCTTCTCTGTTAATTACACCTTGAGTGTGAAATCATATACCATGCAGAACTTCCTCGATTTTCTCTTTTTCTGTCAGACTTGAGAGCATATTTAAGCCCTTATTGGATCAGACCTTACTTCTCATTTTTTATATCACACTTCTGTTTTTAAAGCGTGATGCCTCCTTTTTGACCTTTGCAACAAATATGTGGTGCTGATAGAAGAGCTGGTATCTTCTCAGCGTCTGAGGGAGTAAATATACACTGTTCCTGTTGCTTTTAAGCTTTCTGCAGTATTCCTCACGTTGAAATTTCGTGCGTCTACCCTCTGCACTGTGGGTAGAGTACCAGAACTACCAGTGGGTATCAGAAAATATGTACTTACAGAACTTAAAAGGTAGTCCTACTTTGAAGAGCTATTCCAGAAATACAGTGATTACACTAAGGGCCTTGGTCTTGTGAAGTGCTCTCTATTGTAAAACAGTATGAATGCCCCATGGATCAAAGAAGGATACAGAACAGGCACATTTTTAAGACTAGATGTGGGCTGCTTGACAACACATTGATTTATGCACACTGCTGTTTTGAGGATGGTTTAGAGATATTTGATTTGTAGTGGATACATTGCCTTCTGCTAAATAAAGCCCTGTGTCATTGTTCATAAATCTGAACAGCATTATAGCAACTTTTGCTTTGTTAAAATACCACGGTGGAGTTCATGGTGCCTTATTAAGCTCTGTAGTTCAAAGATTAGTTAAAAGGATAAAAACATTTGTGCAAACATTTAACAGCTTCCCAAGTCAATGACCATTCACCCTGTGCAGTACCCAAGAGCTATCTGTCAAGAAGTTCAAACCAAAGTGACATGATTTGGTTAAAAAATCACCAGTTGCTCCCATCTCCATGCTTGGTGGGATAAAGGATTATCCATCAGAGACAGTGCTTGGCCATCCCCTAACTAACAACTCTACTTGCCAAGGTCAGACATCATAGCTAATAGATAGAAGGAGTTCTGAGGAAGAACAAACCACCTCTCAATGAAAACTTGTAAATTTTTTCAATCAGTTTTCCAATTTTTCAGATGATCCAGAATGCTAGTGACCCTTTTCAGGTGAGCTCAGGTGCTGGTACCAATGATGATATTGTGGCAGGTGGCACTATTCTCCTCCTCCAGCCACAAGAGCACCACCAGACACTGGGAAGTGCCATCTTTGGGATGAGACATAAAACTGAGGCCTTGACCAGTGGCAGTTATTAAAAGTCCCATTGCACTTTCCACAGGATTAACTGTGTTAACCTCAGTGTCCTGGCTGATTGGATTCTGTCTTCCTAAATTCCCTCTGTGGTTTGAACAGGACAAGTTTATCTACACTTCCTGTTTTAGATATCCACGCAACTCTTGCTGTTCTTGGGCACACAGCTGCTTGAGCTTCATTCTGTGGCATGGTCCAGTGACAGGCAGTACAGAGACGCTAAATGTTACATGACCACACTGATTCTCCAAGGACAGTGGAAGAAGAGGGCATAGCTGAACCCTGCATTTCCAACAACATGATGTGACATCTTGGAGAGGAAATGCACTCTTCAAAGTAGATAATCATTGCAACACCAGCAAATGGCAATAGCAATTACAGTTATACCCCCGCATTTGCAAGAAACGGGTCATGTCAGAGGTCTCGCAAAATGCCAAACTTGCAAATAAGTGCAGGTCATTAGTATGCATACAGGCCACACCCTTTGCTCCACCCCTAGCCAATCAGGAGCACTGGGAAGCATCTTCGACTCCTCCCCACAGGCTTTTGCAGCACAGGGGAGGAAAGGGAAGCAGTTCTGTGCCCTCTCTGCCTGGGGGGACGCCCCCGACCATCCCTAGATTTCTCTTTGGCTGCGCTGCCGCTTCCGCAGCTGCTGACCGTGTGTGCTCCCAGCCCAAACCCCATGCCACTGCTCCCGCCCCCTCCCCAGCCATGGTGCTCATGCCCACTGTGTGCCAGTCCCGCGCCCCGCGCCGCCCATCCCACGCTGCGTGCCGCCAGTCGCGCGCTACCAGCCCTGCACCACGCGCCGCCAGCCCCGTGCTGCGTGGGGGGGTTCAGCTGCAGCAGTGAAGTGAGCATGTCCTGCTGGCTGCCACGGCCAGCCCCACTTTCCTGAGGCATTTCCTTCCCCACCTGTAGCTAGGTAAACAGTAACACATGCCTGGGGGAGGTCAGTCCCCAGCTGCACTTAGAGTAACAGGGGACAGCGTGACTCCTGGCCCTCCCTGTGGGGTCAGGCTGGCGCCACCCCACAGGGAGCTCTGGCACCACCCCTTGGCGGAGCAGAGGCACTGCGCATGCATCAGCCCGGGAAACTCGCAAACAGTTGAAGCAAAACAGCAAGAAACTGTCCTTGCAAATGGGCGGGGTTGTAATGGAGAGGTCTCAGTGCAGCACGGATTCACTGGATTAGGTGGGACATGCTGCTGAGTCATGTAACTTTCCAAGATACAGTGACTTATGGACCATCTTCTGGAGCAAGTGGTTGTGGCTATCCAGTTGTAAGTTTTGCCTGTGGACTAGAGAGGCAGGGCAGGAACATGCTGCAGGGTTCTAAATAACCTCATAAGAGCCTATTTCTGAAATTCCCTTCTCGTACAAGTGCCTCTTTCCAATGCAGCTCTATGTGAGCTAAGCTGTCCTCTTACAAGGAGAAATTTGCAGCAAGGTGCCCCATTTTGTCAGTCATCATAGCTAGTGCATCTCTTCTGCTATTTTCGGTTCAGAGGTTTGGTGGCCAGACCCAAGGGTGGGGAAATGGCCTTCTTTCTAACTTTCTAACTTTAATTCTTCCTGCTGTTTCAGCTGGGTACTTCTTTTGTCACTTCATATCCCAGACTACTGAGTTTTATTGCTGGAAAATGTGTGTTTCATTTTAATGATTGGGGATTACATGCACATGCCATTGAGTGTAATGCAAGAACACTATGTGAATGTAAGGAATTGTTATTTTTCTGCTTATCTAGAGAAAATAAAAGTTATTATTAACATCTTCATAACTATATGGGGAGTAAAATTAATATCTGATCTCCATGAGAAGCCTGAAATATAGTATAGACAGGAAACATAATTATCATGGAATAAAGAAAAGTTTCTGAAAAATAAAATACAGTTGTTTGTCTGTTTTCTAATGTATGAAATTTCCACTGAAGATTGTAATTCCTTTTTCTATGTCCTATTCCCCTTTTATGGAGTGTCCCCTTGGGAAGTGAGGCCCAAGAGTCCTTTCTCAGATGGGACAGGATATTACAGCTTGGTTTGTGCACTAGCATCCTTAATATTTCCTTCCTTTCAGAAGCAAATAGAGCGTACGCTTATCTGAATGCTAATTTCCTAGTTAAAACCCTCCCTTGCTGACAAGGGACTGAAAGAGTTTTAAATCACAGATGTAGAGTATCAAATGCAATAATGCTCTTGCAATAGTGCATTGAAGCCTCAATTAATTAACCCTTGGGCTAAGTAGGCAGGTACATGGTGGTGGCCACAGGCGGTGGATGGATGAGATTTAAATGGGCATCTCATTTCCTCAGCACAGAACATGCCGTTTGGTTCAGAAAGGAGTCGTTTTACACACTCGCCTCATTTACGCTCAGCTTTAATCCCTTTAATTCCACCTGAGATCCAAGCAAGAATGGGAAAAAAGAAAGAGGTGCAAAAGGCTACAGAGCTGGGCTTTGTTTACACATGTTTCCCCAAGGACAACCCCCCCATCCAAGCCAAGGCTTCTGGCCTTTTCATAGGGCTGTGGGCATCCAAAGCAGTTGTCATATGGAAATAGTTAAAGAGAGATTACAGGGATCTCTTCACTGTAATCCATCCTGTTTAGAACCTGAGAAGTAAGGAGTAGGGAGAGGAGGCCGAGAAAAGGGGCTGCATTTTATCCTGGTGGACATTGGGATGCAGGAGGGACTCAGTGGTGGAGGGTCAATTTGCAGAGGCCAGGGTGGTGTGGGCCTCCTGTGACACCACAATGACAGCTGCCACTTCCCCTTCAATGGCCCCATATGGGTGCCTGTTCACGTATGATGTAAATTGTGTTCTATGGGTGATATAAATCTCTGACACCCCTCTGGATGGCTTTTACATATGTAATGTGAAAGCGTCCCTACCAAGAAATGGAACACAATTCTACCACACATCAAGGGTAACAGACTAATGCTATAAAAATAAAAGAATCCCCCAATGATTTCTTTGAATCACTACAGGCTTTTGGTCAGACTATGCTTTGCTTCCTCGCTTTGCTTGCTTTCTGTGGTCCTCCTAATGCAGGGATCCGCTAGGAGCAAATGTGCCAAAATTCTAGACAAATGTCACCAAATATTTATGGATAATGAATTTTGAATTTATTATAGTTATTGTGCAGGAAATCTGATATCTCAGCACTGTGCTCCTTCAATCAAGGATATGCAGACAAACGTGTGACCTATGCAGCTAATTAACTAAGGTAGAATGTAAAATATCAGATATTTGCAACAAACTTCACCTGAATAAGACTGAACATTGTTGACTGAAATTATTCAGTGAATTGTTGAGAATAATGTACTTTTAAAACCCCAGAATCTGTTTCTTACCAGCACCTCACCAAAAAAAAGCAAAATATATAATATTATTCATTACAGTTGCATTAGGTGCCTGGTTCTGCTGAAGCAGCTGTCTACAAGGTACATAAAGAAGTTTTGAGATAGGGTCCTGTTTTTAAGGAGTTCCAAGTTTCTATGTGCTTTTATGAAATCCTTTGCGTCACTGTCTGTTTGCTCCCACTGTGCATAACAGTGCTGTGCACTGGACTGTTCCTGATGGGATGAATGGTATGGGGTTATTTCTCCAGACTTTGCTATGTTCCTGCCCCATTTATGCACATCCAGAAGCCCCTGCAGAAGAACCTACCCAGCAGTGGATACAAAATGGAAAAATCCCCTAGACTTCACACCCCCCTTTCCCCTCTGCCCATGTTGATGACTGCTGAGACCAGATAGATTCATCACACCTATGGACTACCTCCATTTTGTGCAACATGCAGAGAGATGTTGCCCATGTCCGGAGCTGTGGGATGATGTGCTGCTGTGGGATGATACCTACTGGAGTCCCTCCCTGCCTTATCCCACCTGCCACCCTCACTGGGCCACAGGACTCTTCAACTCGTTTCCCTCCACACGATTTACCATTTGCGAGCTTGTCTTTAATAAAAATCATCTCACTTTTGACTAACAAGAAAAGGAAACAGTGCTCATTGTGGGGTTTGGGGAAAAAGGCTTCACTAATCTGCAGGATGAGAATGGAGTGATTTATAGGTGAATTTAACTGTGGGCCATGATTAGGGGGCTGGTAGTAAGTGCATTAGATGTCTAAGTGTGGCAATAGAGTAAATAGGCGTTTTATTTATCGCAGTGCCAGGGGCCTCTTAGCGGAAGAGCGCTTCTCCAAATTGAAATATAGCAGAGTTTACACTCCTGATTAGGGCTTCAAGCGCAGAGCCCAAGGCTATCAGCAAGCAGAAACAACGCTCGCTGACACCTAATTGTCACTGGATTAATGTGCAAACAGGGACAGCAAACAGCAACAACAAATAACTCGGTGTCAGAGCTGCTGGTGGCAGTGTCCACTAAGTGACTGGGGGGCAAATTGAAGTTTATATCTGAGAATCCACTGAGATCCATGCATCAACTGGGTAGACAGGGCTGGATGTATTTTGCTGTTACATGTATTTACCTATGGTATAGGTGAGGAGCTAGCTATAAAAAAAAGTCTCCGTGATTCCTTTTCATGCTGGATGTGAACCATATGTGTAACATGTGCTGTACTGCTAGAATCCAGCAGAGGATGTCCTTGCAGAAATCCATGTCCCACTTTAAATGCCCCCAGACTTACCAAATTAATTCCTTATAAAAATGCCTGTACACACACATCACATGTATGTGTGATTGTGCCTGTAATAAAAGAGGTAAGGCTTGTAAGGAAAGGTAATGTATTTTATTTGACCAGCTGATAATGCATGAGGAAAGATGGACAAGCTCCCGAGCTAAGAAACTCTTCCTTATGGGAAAAAATGCATAATCCATATGTGTGAATTCATATGCCTCAAAACAGGCAACTGTTTTCTTCTTTGAATTATTGTGGCTGTATCCCCATTATTACATGGGTATCCTCATTATTATACGTATAGGTTAATAAATATGCCCATTATTAGCATGTGTATCATGTAAAAGCTACATACTAGATGCCTGTAAACCAAGTATGGGCAAGGTTGTTCAGTTTATTTCCTTTATGCTTCATAGTCATTCAGGTAATATATGTGAATAAGGTCTTTTCTATATGATCTTGTGACTTTCACTGGCATGTCCATATAAAATTTTATAACCCTGTTTGTGAATCAAATTATTCCCACACTACTGATTCAATCTGGGTTGCCACCTGTCCAGATTTGGACTGGTAAAAGCAGTTTAGGCATTTGAGCTCTGGATTTTCCACTTCTAAATCTAGTTTGGCTTGCTTGCTTTGAGGTATCTACTTGAGAGCTCACTGATTGATTCTTCAGAGGGAAGACAGACAAAAAAGACCCCACCAAAATGTTGTTCATTTATGGAAGCTGCCTCTTTATAAATTGAGAAATTAGTATAATTTACTTGGAAAAAACAAAAGAGATTAAAAAATGATCCTAAAAACAAAAGTAGGAATAGGTTAACAATGACAGAGTTCATGTAGTCAATCATTTTTCCCCCCCCCATAATTAGCTATTGAAGGAGGAAAAGTCACAAATATATGATTTATATCTCTAAATGTATTTCTAAAGTTCTTAAGTTTTATTGACCATGAAAGTTGGTCTTTCCCTGTATTAAGAACTGAAGGAACTATAGAGCTAGCTAGTAGCTCAATGGTGCAGTCTCATGATTTAATCTTGACATTTGCAATTTTTTGCTGTAAAATATTACTTTCTTTATTTCAGAACTTTAGTGTAAAAGCTCATAATTTCTTTTAAGCTCCATTTGATTGTCAATTGCACAACTCTCTCCAAATCTTAAAGCTTATGATTTTCATACACATGAGATTTATTTCTTTTGTTCCACAATAGAATATTCTTTGGTGCAAGTTCTCCCTATTTCTCTCACATTCTAATCTTTCCTAGCTTGTAGTTAAGACTTTTTTCTCTATGTGTGACAATCCTTGGATTTGTGAGATTTGAAATTTCTGTAGGTTCATTTAGAAACGTTTCAAATATACATGTCTGGGATTAATCCAGCTGCATATGTGATCTACTCTGTTTGATGGTTTCCAGGAAGTGGTTGTTTTGCTATTGGCATATATGAGAAGGAATAGGATCAATTTTCAATATTGAAACAAGTCCAATAGCTATTTACAGACAGTTTATTTCAGAGATTCAAAACTGCACAAGGCTAGGGAAAAAAGGTTTATACCACAAAATTGCAAACATTACTTGTTTTCTCTTAGGCCATTTATAGTCAGAAAATTATAAAACTGGGTTTGCAACAGGGAAGTCCCAGGTTCATTTTACTAACAACATGCTTGATGAATTCAATGTATTTTTAATCCAAGTGTAAAACTCTAAGGACATCCTAGGTGCTGACTAGAGCATGAAAATCTAAATTAATGCTCTGCCAGAATGATAGTACTTAAACAACCAAAATATCACCCACAGGCATTAGGCTTTCTGAGAAGTTCATAATCTATATATTGTTATTGTAAAGATTGTGATTTCATGCAGAAAATAATTCACAAATCATAATTAACATCGTTCCCAATAGGTGACCAAAGTCTTTAAATACACATTTTACATTTTGCTGTTTCAAAAAGCTATACAACCCTGTAATACATAATTGCTACAATGCTAAAATATATATAGGACCATACTGTCCAATACATCAGCAAAGACTCACAAATCAATGGATAGTTTTCCTTAACTGTATGTAATGTTGGTATTTTACATTTTAATTACATAAAATCTGCCAGTTAATATCTATCATCCATATAGATCCACATATGTCCATTCATAGCCAATGAACTATTTGTAACAGGTCAGAGTTGGAAGACGCTTGTTTTCTCAGACTGTTTAAAATGAGGCCTGTTTCCTTACTTGGGCAACATGCCCACTGGAGAGACCAGGAATTTTGCCTGAACGAGGTCTGCACAATTAGCAGCAAAGCATGCCAATTAGAGTGTTTTGCATCAGGGAACTCTGAATAGTGTTGCCCAAAACAAAATGCCCATGTCTCCCCCACAAACATGAATGGGTCACTAGACCATTCTAGTGGTCTAGTGAGACTAGAGCCCTTCCAGTAGGAGGATGGGGAAAAAAAAAGATAGGTTGATTTTTAGTGCTAACAAGGTAAATCCAACTGTGGAGGACCTCACTATGTTGTCCTGTCTGCTGGTGATGCCTGTTGCCAGGCTCCACAAAGGCACTGGGATGCTGTCCAGCATAGCCAACTGCAGGACTGAAGCCTGAATCTATTCCTCACTAGCAGAGCTGACGGCAGAATTAAAGCTTTCAGCAGCAATTTTCAAGTTGATAACGCATGGACACAGCAATCCCACCCACATGATAGCAATTGCAGCATTCAAACAGTAGATTGTAGGCTTCTCTGGGCAAAGATGTTTTGGTTTGTTTATATATAAATCATCCAAGTGCATCTATCATACTCTGTGGATGATAATAATAAAGAGATGCTCATGGCTCCCAGTACAGATGCAGCAAGGAAAATACTGGGAGGTTTGAGGAGGAATGAGAAAAAAGTGAGAAGACAATAAATTGCATTTAGTTCACTGAACTGTGGAGGAAGGAAAAACAATTAAACCTTGGCTTTAACAAAGCCTTATTGAGACACTGATTGCTCTGTAACAGAAATAGTCGTGCCACACTTACATTTGCTCATTAACCAGTCACAAATTTGTGTCACACATCAAATACTAGTAATAAAACAACTTTAAAATAATGGTTTGCCTTTTAGCCCGAATACAGGATGGTGCTAACACGCCTACACAAGCATTTTAAACATCACATTAAAATATGTGATTGGACACATGTGAGAAGAGGGTTGGTTTAAATTATTACAGGCTTACAGAAAATCTCATTTGAACAGAAGGGGATACTGGTGTATAAAAAACACAAGAAAAAACTCAGCCTTTCAAGTACTCTAAGTCACTCTGCCAAAACTCCCATTACAGAAAGGTAAGCTGAAAATGCAACACAGTCTTTCCTTTACTGGACATTTTTACAAAACCAAGTGTTGTGGCATTACAGAATCACAGAATCAGTAAGGTTGTAAAAGACCACAGAGATCATCAAGTCCAACCTATCACCTATTACCTAACCAACACACCATCCTACCTATAACACACTACCCTAATATCTAGGTCATGCCACCAAGTACATCATCCAACCTTTTCTTAAAGACCTCCAGTGACGGTAACTCCACCATCTCCTTGGGCAGCCCATTCCACTGAGAGATCACCCTCTCTGTGAAAAAGTTCCTTCTAATGTCCAGTCTAAATCTCCCCTGACAC
>WEKX01010821.1:1494-12282 GCA_013390025.1 Pitta sordida | reverse complement strand
TTTTTTTCTGCATGACTTGACAACATCCCTAAACAAAGTCCTAGTTACCTTCCCCTCCTTCCAAAGGTGATACATCCTCTTTTTAACTCTTAGCTCATTCAAGATCTCCTTACTCAACCAGGGGACTGTCTACCTTTCCGGCTTGACTTACGACACACCGGGACAGCCTGCTCCTGTGCCTTGAAAATCTTGTTCTTGAAGTACCCCCAGCTATCCTGGGACCCCTTGTCTTTAAGAACCACCTCCCAAGGAACTTTCCTAATCAGTTCCTTAAATAACCCAAAATCTGCCCTATGGAAATCCAGCTTAGCTGTTATACTGCCCCTCCTCTTTGCTGCACTATTTATTGAGAATTTTATTATCTCATGATCGCTACCTCCCAAACAACCTCCAACATCCACATTACCCACCAGATCTTCCCTATTTGTGAAAAGCATTTGTGAAAGTCTGGGCATGGAATACCTAAATTGTAGCTTAATCCCAGTGAATTGGCTTTTTAATTAATCTTTGGTTTTCCTTACCACTCCTGTTTTTTGAGCACCAGCTTGTTAACTATAATTTGCAACTATTCTCTTTACTATAAAAGCTGTTTTACTTAGAAGGGTTAATAGTGTGAGTTAACAAAGCAGAATGTACAAGTGAGTTTGAACATCCATAATGAAATATAAGTAACCTCTCTAATCAGTTACTAGATCCTGTAAACTGCCTTGGTATTCCGGGCTGCCTCAACATGATGGGATGAGCCAATGACCCAGCCAGTCCATGGCCACCACCAAGGGGAGGTCCTACTCCGGCTCAGTTTCCTTTTCCCCTCTCCTCTTTTTCCCAGACAGGCACTTCTGGCGCTTGTCATGCACACTGACCCTCCCCAGGCTCCTCTGAGGACTGATTCATGCTGCCAACCTGGCAGAAAACTCATGCAGCTAAAAAGGGGTGATTTTCTGCTGGGTGAATGAACTGAAAGAAAAGGAGGAAGTCTCTGATGAGCAAAGAAGATGGTGCAAGGCAGGTGCTGGGACCATGTGGCCAAGAGTAAGAGAGAGAGAGAAAGAGAGGGAGAGAAGAAAGGACGAGTAACGAGAGGAATCAAGATCGGCCCCTGTGAGTCAGCAAACCATGAGATGGGCACAGTCAACAAACAATGAGAGAGGCACAGCGACTCCTAGAACTGCAGATCTGTATTGTGATTTTTTTGTATGAAGTGTCTAGTGGCAACACTAACTTAAAGCATTCCTACCTGGAGACCACTAACACAAATGCGAAGTTACTACCAACACTATTAGCATTCACAATTAATAGTTTATAAATTGGAGGCAATAGGGCACAACAAGTCCACTAAAACCACTGGATTAAAGACAAATGACAGCTTGGTAGATGGTGTCTCATCTAGCAGAATATTAATTTAAATGAATCTCATGTTGACAAGCAAAAACAGGTCAAGGTGCAAACCCCACCTTTGGTACTTCCAATCACTGGGGGCCAGTTTTGACTGAATGGGTCAGCAGCATAGGGTCCTCTGAGAACTTCTAGTCCAGGTGAACAGGTTTTTTCATTGAGCTGAGGTATACAGAGCCTTTCATTTTAAACTATACTGCATCTGGTCTCAGTTCTCTTGCACCTTTCCCTCTGAGTAGGACAGCAGTAAGTGGCTGAGAAGAGCATGTCCCACTGCTGAGAGGCTAAAGAAATTCTGATGACAGCAAACTCAATTTCTTCTCTAAATACATCTCCTGTCTGCTCATATCTATGAACGTCACTTGTATACCTCTACAGCAAGATGTATATATTCCAAACAGCAACAAAACTGTCCAGAATGCTAACTAGTAGCATAATAGTCCTAATAATCTGGGTTTAGGTTTGCTTTTTACCAGTAGAAATGCCTGATCTAGTTCCAGGAAAATTAAGGTTACAAGGAGAAGCAAAAAACCTCTGTTCACATATACGCATATTCTGAGTTTGAAAGAGATTGCTTGTTTCATTTTTAACTGTGTTTTTTCACTGCCTTAGAAAGAAAACCATCTAGAATACAACAGAGTATTAGCATAATAGCTGCAAAGGCCAAAATACAAGCTTCTAAGTGGCATGAGTGCTTAAGATGTTCCATATAAAGTAAAGATTCTCCTGTGATGGGGCAATGCTGCGTATTCATACAGACTGGGGAATGAGATGCTGAAAGGAATGGCACAGAAAGGGACCTGGGGGTGCTGACCAAAGACAAATTGAATCTGAGTCAGCAGTGCCCTGGCAGCCAGGAGGGCCAGCTGTGTCTGGAGGGGACATCAGGCAAAGCATCACCAGTCAGTTGAGGGAGGGGATTGTCCTGCTCTTCTCTGCACTGGTGCAGCCTCACCTTGAATATTGTGGCAGTTTGGGGCACTGCAATACTTGTAAGAAAAATATTCAGCTATTAAAGACTGTCCAAAGAAGGGCAACGAAGATGGTGAAGGGCTTGGAAGAAAAGGCATGGGAGGAGCAGCTGAGGTCACCTGACTTGAGATAATAGCAGAGGAGACAGAGGTGAGACCTCATTGTGGTCTACAACTTCCTTGTGAGGGGAAGTGGAGAGATGGGCACTGATCTCTTCTCTGAGGTGATGATTGACAGGACAAGGAGATAGCATTAAGCTGTGTCAGGGGAGCTTTAAGATGAATATTAGAAGAAGATTCTAGGTGTTCTTCAGCCGCAGGGTGGTTGGGCACCGGAATAGGCTCCCCAGTGAGGTCGTCACAGTACATGTTATTCTTGGAGCTATCCTGAGCAGGACTAGGAGTTCTTCTTCAATGATCCACATAGGTCTCTTGCTACTCAGGATATTCTATTATTTTGTATACATTTGTATAAATTTTATATAAATACACTGCCTGAACATACATGAAAATATCTAACAAAGATGTGTGGGAAACACAGTGGATTTTGTATTTGCATAGAGACAACAAGGTAAACATGAAAAAAGACAGTAACTAGTGGTGGACAAACATGCTTTATACATCCCATGTTTTGAACTCTCCTAAACTGGACAGGAATATTGTTTGGAGGCCCCAGCCTATGTAATGCTGCTTAAATCAAAGTGGGACGTTGCACTCTGGGACCTTTAATCTCTAGTACTCCTCATTTTAATAGAAACTCTGATCATTTATGCTTTACACGACTAGGTGTAGCCCTCCTAAAGGGAGTAAGGAAGTCCCAGCAAGACAACTTTGGAAACTTCCAACCATAGGGAAGATGGCCATCTTGGAAAAATTAAATTAATCGAGTAATAGTATATGAATCTGTACAACACAAGCTTTAAAAATATTCCTAACTCTGAGAAGACTTAATCAATGTTATATAAATTACAGAATTATTTAAGGGTGTTGGTATGATGGAAAAGCCCATGCTTTTGTGCCTGTGGAACGTTAACAATATCCAGACAAGCAGGCTACCCAAAATATCAGTGAAATTACATCTTTTCTGCCAAGGTTGATGAAATTATGATGACTACATGCCAGTTTTTTCCTGTTTAAAAGGAAATCTATGGTCAAGTATGCCTTGAAGTTCTTCAGGTTCATTAACAAGGTCAAAATCAATGTTATTTTACTGTTTGGAATAATTTTTGGCAGAACAATGAAAAGAAACCATAGTAGAAGTAGTCTTAATGTAATCATTTTCTTTTCATTGTTCTTTATGGGAAAATAATTTGGCCCGAAATTTAGTGGTCCCATCAGGGAGGTGATATCTTTAAAAAGGTGGACTGAAGGACAGGTTTTACTGTACTTTAATAGGCTTATAGATTAATATAAATCTTAATATTCATAATCTGTACTATTCCTTTTCTCAATATCTCATTCATCTATACATGTATTTGTAATATGTGCTTCAAACACAAGTTAAACTTAATTTTATTAAAAGTGCTGATAGTGCTTTAGGAATAATAATTTCTGAAAAACTCAGCAGATTAAATGTATAGGTAGGTTTTATCTTGAAAACAATTTTTAAAAAAATCAAACACTAGTGCCTTCTAGCTGAATCTTCCCTGAATATTTTGCAATATCTGATTTTCTGAAATAAAATGTATCAATTAAAAAGCAGTTGCTGTTGCAATTAAATGCACAATTGTCATCCCAATTTATATTCCTGCGCAAAGATTAAAACCTGGAGTAATTCTGTGTCAAAACTCCTAGTCTGTTTTTACTAGAGCTATCCTAGGTTTGCAAAATTAATAAAATAATTTTAAGTTTTAGGCCAGAAATGCAACATTGTAAGCTCCTCATTGCAGAAAATCTCTAGGTAGTGTAAACACACTTTTTGTAGCATGATTTGCAGATGCTAGATGGCATACCAGAAGAATATCTAAGCGCTTGAAATATTTGTCCCCAAGGACACCTAGAATATTTATTCTAGATGCAGTGCCTTTAAATGGGAGCAGTTGTTGTCATTTGTTGTTGTTGTCATTAGTTTTTATGTAAGCTGTACATATGAAAATTTACAAGTGGCTGCTAATGCCTCTCTGTATTAACAGAGAACAGCACTAAGCAAATGCTGCTCGTGTGAAGTGATGAACATTACTTTATAATATCCAGCCATTATCTACTAACTGAAAAATTAGTTGAGCTTTGGTAAATTGCATGCACAGGCCAGTACTTATCTACTTTCTGCTGATTAGAGCATGAAATATTTGCATGATTCGTATTGCTTTTACAGAAATCAGGAGAGAGCATGTCAAATATCTATAATACATGAAAAAGCAACATCTGCTGCATGGAAGAAACTGGACCAAATCCTGTTTGTGTTCAGAGTTCAGACTGTGCTAATGGGCAGGGTTATTGTGCAGGTACTGCCCACTGAGAATGTGCCCACGAAATCCACTTACATTTTTACCTGTTACCTCTTAGTTGTGGAGCTGGAGGTGATTAATATATTACTCTTCTGGCTGTTACAGAGCTGTTGGTCTGTTTTGAATTTCTTTTATTGTAAACTAAACAGAAAACCACTGTGCATTTTCTAATGTGAATACCAGAATAGATTTTGAACTAATGGGCAAGATAGCCCAGATTTTGTCTGCCAACAATTACATGACTGAACTTGGACTGGATTACCATGTAAAGGAAAAAAAAAAAATGCTGGCGAATTATGTCTGAATCCTGAAAAGCATTAGCAGAACTTTGCAGCCGAGCTGACCATCTGGAATAATGGACAGTATTGGCTGTCTTCCATTAGAGAAAATCATTCAAAGTCATAACGGGCAGTGGTCGCTAGGGAAAGGGAAGGAGAGAAAGCTAGTCATTCTTTTATATTTGTATGGAGTATTAGTGAAGATTTATTAAAACACTTGTCTTATTCCTACAATTGACAGTCGTGGTTATTAATGCCTTTATCTACCTTTGATAAAGACACTGTTTGCTATATTTCAAAATGGTTTACAACAGTATATCAAGAGCAACCTTTTTATTGTGGGATTTCAAAGTAGGGAACAACAAAAAGGGTGCTAATGTCACCGGGATTTCTGTGGTAGGCAGAACAGGAGGTTTTACAAAATTTTAATACTGCAGAGAAAATCTAGTTCATCCTAGTTGTACAACCCTATATTTGTAATAGCATAATTTTATGTATAATTACTTGTGTTTCCTTTTAGGAGAGTTTATTAATGCATCCACGCTTTCTCTGAGGGAGAAAAAGAATTCAGTTATTTGTTTTTCTATGATAGTAACTTGCACAGTGAATTACAATGCAATTCAGCTGGCAACATCCCCAGATAAAATATGATCCCCAAATCTTAGTTTAATCCTATGCAGTAGTTAAAATATCACTATTTCATTTTGATATCTCAGCTGAAGAAGAAGCAGCACACATATTTATGACAGAATGCTTTAATAATTTATTTGATGGTCTTTCTTTATGGTTGCGTTTCATTTGTTTTCAGTGGTTAAAAACGATAACCATTGATAAATAAAAAGGAGCACTGAAAAATCTTGTAGGCTTATGATCCATTTTTTGTTAAACATTTTCTCAAATCTTGAGCTATATCTTGACTTTAATATGCACCCAAGGGTCCAAAGGATTAAAATCATGTTCTTAAACATTATTCTAAAAAGCAGAGCCTGTAACTCACAAGTATTGGTGACTACTATTACTGAAATGTTATTTGACAAACATACTAAGGAAGAATAAACCACTTTGTAATAGTTTTTAATCCTGAAAAATTCCTTTTGCTTCAATAATAACATCACACACATCCAAACCATACAATACCAGGTCAAAATTTGCTATTGTTTATTTCTCACAGCCCCAGAGGAGTTAATGAAGTTGCCAGGCTACACAGAACTCTATGTCTCTAGCCTCATGAGACAAATTTTAATATTCGCCCGTATATATTGAGTAAGAATTTCTAGTCAGTTATTTGGGCAACGCTTAAAAAAACCATTTGGCCTATGCTTTCAAAAGACCCGAATTTTTCTAGGATTATAAATTTTAAAATGTTGGTGAGTGGGAGAAAACTATCATATCTACATTTCCTTTTCCAAAATCAAACTCAGCATTTGCAAATAATAGCATCTGAGGCAAACTTAAGCTCCATGGTAAGGATGGTAGGCTTCCTAAAGTCCAGGTTACTATGTCTGTATGCCTGTTTGTTATTCAACCCCTCCAAGCTGTTGCATAATCAGACATATTCATATTCAGAGGAAAAGGGAGCAGCTTACTGAGTTTTATGAAAAGTGTTTGCCGTTTGCTGAGACCTGTGTAGGTGTTCAGCAGTGGGATTCTGGAGTTTTGCTATGTTTTGCAGCAATCTATTCTCAGCCACTGGAGCCTTCCTTCTCTCTCTGAATTCTAGATGTACTGTTAGCTGCTTCGGTGATATTCATTTTAAAAGGTTAACAAACGAGAAGCTAAACCAACCATACAAATAACAGCCAAAAGAACAGTTTCCAAGATGTGTTGCTGTAGTGTCATTTCCAATTTAATATTCATACAGAGTAAAGCTAAAGGCCACCAAACCAGGTGGATGAAATAGTTCTGCATTTTATGACTCATTCTTAAATGAAATCTCTTAAATATTGCTAATGAAGCCAGTTATCATATACAGACCTGTAATGCGCCCTTTCTGAGCTGGTTCAGTTACATTTCCCTGTCTAGCAATTTACCCCAGGCCCCTATTAAATGAATTATCACGGCTCCTAAATCATCTCTGCAGGGGTTTCCGCTAATCCCATCAAGACACTTACACTCCCTTTCTTCCCTCCTAGTGACATAATGAATTATTATTTCATGGGGAGCTGTTAAAGAGGCCCCTTTGGAAGAGTTTAATGTGCAGCACGGGGAAGGGGAGGGAACTGCCTGGCTGTGAGGCTGTGGTAGGTACCATAGCCCCGAGCTATTTGGCCACCGGCGAGGAAACAAAGGGCACTGTTGCCCCGGGCTCCCCACAAACCATCTGGGGCTGGCTCTGATGATGACCCAAGCCCCAGAGATAACAGGCAGGCTTGCCCCCCTCCTCCCTACTGTACCCTGCCCTCTGCTTACCCTCTTTATCATGAAAAACAGAGAGAGAGGGAATATAAATGTTTTCCTTAACCGGAGGAAGCACCCTGCTCACAAACCACTTGCTGAATCCATTAGGCTAATTTATTAAACACAATTTGCCTTGTGTGGCTGAGCTGAGTAATGATAAAAAACATAAATATGGTGAAAGAAGCAGCTCAGAGCTGCAGGTTCCACAGCCCCATACCCTGTTATGGTGACTCTGACTTGTAGGGACCATCCCCATGTTATCCTTTCCTTCTGTCTTTCTACCACCAACAGAGAGGGGTACAGGGTCCAGTTTGGTAAAAAGGTCTATGACTGAGTCAAGTTCATTCCCAGCTTTTGGGTGTACTCAGCTCTGGGGGTGCTAATTAATAAGAATCAAATAAGAAGGAGGACATAAAGGAGTAGCAGAGTATTTTGCCATGAGAAGGACTGCACACAGAAAACTTTCAGGCCTCTTTATTCTCAGTATATCAGACTTCTGCAGATGTCCTTCTGACCAACGCTTTGCTTCCTCCCTGTGAAGACCCATAAAGCAGCTTAATAGTGCAAGGTTGGTCACAGAGTTTGAAAAGCGTCTTGGGCCAGACTGTCATGATGTGGAAACCCTCATGGTTCCTGTGACATCAGAGCACTGCAGATATGGATGATACAAGAGCTTTTCCTGAGGCTGGTGATGGCAGGGAAACATACATGGCACTGGAAATCAGGTTTGCAGCAGAACTAGAAGAGCTACAAGGAGAAGAACTCTTTAAAAACCTTGTTGTGTAGGTCAGAATTATTTTACCCTCTCTGTTCACTAACTTTGTGTGTAAGATGTAGCAGTGGACTGTAGTGTATTTGGCTGAAGATCAGGAGTGAAGCACTCCCAAATGATATACCTCAGGTCCCATTTGCATCTGCAATCTGATGAAGAATACTAGAAATCTTGAAAGAAAATGTTTGGGCTTTGTCATTTTGCAAAAGGTGGTTCTGAGCTCTTATAATTGATTTGATCAAGGATTGTAAACTTTCCAGATTTGGGTGTTTTCAGTTTATACACCAAGCTACATCAACTAATGCAAAATACTTGAGAAGAACTCTGTGAAAGATCTGTCTGGTATGGTTTACTTTCCAACAGTGTGCAGGTGTACCTGTGAAAGTGAAAAGGCAAGCACTGTGATTTTTATGGGTTTTTTTAACCATCAGCCATTTAAAGACTTTGAGGTATGTTGTAACTATGTATTTATTAACTTTTGATATCTCTACCTACCCGGAATATGTCTAATATTCTCTTTTAAATACATGTATACTTGGGCTTTCTCCAGCAACTTATTTGCAAGTTACATTTGTGGTCTATGGAAAGACACTTTGTTTTTAACCTGCTGTCTGACCTGTCTGATCAATTCATTGGCTCCTGGTTTTACTTGTCTCCACTATCTTCTTCATCACTTGTCTCTTTTCCAAGCTGAAATCACTGTGTTTGGAAGACACTCCATGCCTGTTCCATGCCTATGACCACTCCTGTTGTCCTTATCAGTACACAGGGTTCTTCAAAACATGTACTTGAAGTGGAACCGTGGAAATTAAAACAGCCATTATAAAAGGCAGAAGTGCGTCACAGACCTTTGATAAGATCTATATACTAAGCACAAGTAGATAAATCTAACATGATGAAGTAGCTGGGGAGGAGCATTGTAGATTTATATTTATGCAACATAGATGTTGTGGCTTGGACTAAAAAAATCAATTAGGTGGGCCTACGAGAAATCTGGAGAGGGATGTTTCCTTGGCAGCTGTAGTGATAGGACAAGAATTAGTGGGTACAAACTGAAAAAGGGAAAATTTACGTTCAATATGTGTAAGAAAATCTTTACCGTGAGGGTAGTGAGGCACTGGAACAGGCTGCCCAGAAAAGTTGTGGATGCCCCAATACCATCAATGTCCAAGGCCAGGTTAAATGGGACTTTAAGCAACCTTGTCTAGTGGAAGCCCATGGCATAGGCTGGTCTTTGAAGTCTTTTGCAACCCAAACTATTCTATCATTCTATGATTTTATGATAATTCCCAAGAAGGAAGATGCTACTCACTCTGTAGACTAAAATATGCTCCTCACCGACTTCTGCATTCCCAAAATATGGTAGAGCTGCCTAACCTTGAAGGAAATCCTACTCTTCCCTCACAGAGTTCAGATATTAAGCATGGTTTTGTGCAGTGTGTAGAAGAAATAATTAGGGGCCTCATAGTTCCAGCTGTGGTAAGACAGGGGGGCAAGAATACTCTTTTCTCGGTAGTTCAGTAACTGTAAATACTCCTTTGAAATAATTATGCTCTGTCAACTTAAACCAGAGTTGCACGAAGAACTACATTTTTAATTTAGTATCCATATCTGTTTGCAAGGATTACCATTTCATTTCTAGAGAGAAATTACAATGTCAAAATATTCAACTGCAACACAACCGATTCTGTCAAATTTCAGGCTGGTAAAATCACCTTCCAGCTTTAGAAAGTTTAGCCTGATTTTGATCAAAACTTAGTGATGTGAGTTTTCTATTCAAAAGGACATTTTTGGTTCAAGTTTGGTTTAGGGTTTTAGTTTAGTTTAGTTTCAGTTTGGTTCAACTTAGGACATCCAAAACTTTGATATGATTTTTGGGTTTGTGACAAAATTCTCAAAGTAGTTAAATTTAATCTGATTTCAAGTAAAATCTTGAAAAATTTGCATCTGTCAGGCCAAAAATATTCTGCTGTAGGCTTGATATTATCGTATCTGTTATCTGTTATCGTATCTGTGTCAACAGCTGTGAACAGCTTAAAATAAAAGTTAGAGAGCTGCTTTTGCAACTAGGAAGTGTGAAACACTAACTAGTTGCTGAACATTTAGAAGACTGCAAATATGATTCTGAAGCATATCCAGTTAGTGATGAGCTCCCATCAGTAGTTTAAACAGCTCACTAGTAGTACCTTTTTGAAATGAGTGGAGAAAAAATATGTATCTTATTTTTCATTATCTGCAGTCATTTCTTTGCCTTCAGTCTGGAATAATAGGCATGACTTTGTTATTGCATTGTTGCTGTTATCTTCATAGTTGTTGTTATCGAAATTCATTTATTCTAAAGGGAGAAATTACCCAGCTGATGACGAAGAGGATCATTTTGCTTAGAACAAACATTTCACTTTCATGATCTCAGCTTATCTAGGACCTAGATTTTTATTGTGGAAATAAAGATTATTCTTGTGGTCTCTAGATGGGTAGGACTCCAGAATGGTAATAGCTATCCTTCTGATGCATATTTTCAGTTCTCT
>WEKX01010809.1:71490-87799 GCA_013390025.1 Pitta sordida | reverse complement strand
TTTACAGCTACCTGCGGGGAGGTTGCAGCCAGATGGGTGTAGACCTCTTCTTCCAGGCTGACGACACCAGAACGAGAGGGCACAGCCTCAAGCTACGCCAGGGGAGGTTTAATCTTAACGTTAGGAAGCGGTTTTTCACGGAGAGAGTAATTGCATATTGGAATGGGCTGCCCAGGGAGGTGGTGGAGTCGCCATCCCTGGAGGTGTTTAAGAGAAGACTGGACGAGGAGCTTAGTGACATGGTCTAGCTGGGGGGTGTAGGGCTGGATGACCCTGGGCCCCTTCCGGCTCGGAGTGGCCTGCTAGACTATGAGGCATCTAGGTTGGTATTACGCTCTGGGATGTGCTCTTGGTCGCTGTACGGGTATTAGATGGTGAGTTGGACTAGATGATCCTTGTGGGTCCCTTCCAACTCATAATTTTCTGTGATTCTGTGATTCTGTGATACTGTATTACAGTTATCAATACCATGTCTCTGCTTTTCTCTCATCTGAGTAGATTCTCTTGTTGTGGTTGCCTCTGTAACTTCGTTCTGAGTTTGACACTTCTGTCTATGGAATTGATGTTAAGGTTTGATTGTGATAAGTAAACTGAGAGAGAAAAGACAGAAGTAAGCGACGATTTCAACAATGTAACTGAATTTCATTTCAAAAAAAACCCTGAGAGTGTAAAGATAGATGGACATCAATAGTGAGTGAAGTTGTCATATACCTTTTAACAGCTATCACAAAATGCACCTTATATAGCATCAAAATATTTAGACTTTTTTCCTTGTAATTAAGCTTCTGAATTTTCATTTAGTCAGATTCTAATATGGTCCTACTGTAGCGCAGGCACTACCTTTGACAGTGAAAAACTAGTATCTCTCATTTTTCATCAGTGGGACAGCAAAAGCCCTGATGTGGAAAATACTGTGTTCGCAGACAGCATTCAGACAGCATTTTGTATTTTGTATTCAAAATACAAAAAAATAGTTTGTATTTTTTGAACACTGGTAGGCTATGCCAGCAGGAAAATTACTTCCAAAAAATGTTTTTATCCTCTGTTGGTGTAACTTTTTACCATAGCTAGGCCAGGTAAGCTTCTGCAGTGTGTTGAAGTAATCACTGAAATCTGAAAAATACATTGATACGTAGTTGTAAGCACAAAATCATACGAATGGGAAGGGGAGTTAGTCTTCCTTTCATTAGTTATGTAATACATGTAATGCATTTCTTCATCAAAAGGGTTGTCCAGCACTGTAACAGTCTGCCCAGCAAACTGGTGAAGTCATCATCTCTGAAGGTATTTAAAAGGTGTGAATATGTGGTTTTTAAGGTCATGGTTTAGTGATAGACTTGACAGTGTTGGGTTAGTGGTTGGACTCCATGATCCTAGAGGCCTTTTCCATTCTAAATTACTTTATGATTCTATCACATGCAATTTCCTTCCAACTCCCTATTTGCAAAGTAAGGGGTGCTGTAAGTCCTTGTGGTACTGCAATGGTACTGCAAATGGTATTAATGCAATGGCTGGAGTCTCCTGGGGAAGAGAAGAGCTACGTCCATGGACCTGGTGGTATTTCAACAATAAATCATTTCACAAAGCTCTCATAATAAGTTAAAAGATATTAATGAAAGTTGACTACCAGATCAGAGTTCATTTGTGAAAAATAATTCTGGACCCAATCTGGACTTTCAAGGGGATGTTTGTAAATTCAGGTTTGAAATTAAGCATAGAATATGAAACTTCATTTTCAGGTAAAAAGGTCTTTTGCAGAGCAGAGGTACTTCAAGGATTTGTGTGCAGCAACATGTGAAATATATATATATATTTGTTAAGCATTCCATTTCTAGATACTCCATTTTAGTTTCTGTTCTGGTTTGCAAAGATGGTATTATATTCTAAATAGTTCTAATAAATTTTGACCCTTAAAATCACCTAGGAAACAAACTTTCTAGTGCACACTAAGCTATTGAAGTGGATATGTCTAAGCTAAAGACTATTTAAAGCATGTTTTCAATGTGTGAACTTCTAAAATTAACAACACCATGAGTTATGTGAGTGTTTTTGATGACAGAGAATTTTTTTCTGGATGAATATTACAGGCTTTGCTATATTGATTTATTTGCATTGATCAGCACCTTTAGAAATAATTTTCATTACCTATCGCAGGAGATAAATCCATGATATAATATCAAGCCTAGTAATTTTCCACAGCCTTGTAAGCAATTCATCCTTCGACAGAATCCCATTCCTCATTCTCTAAAATCAGTAACTACATATAAACTTACCTAACAATTTTATATTGAGGCCTTTTTGAAAAGATGACTTAGTAAAAGAGGACTGTAATAAAAGAGATATGGTTTGTTAACATATTTTCAAAACGAACATATAGGAAATACTTTTAATTCAATAGCACCCACATTCCATTCTTACAGAACACAATTCTATAAAAAGTCTGAAAGCTTTTACAAAGCACTGCTGACTAAAAAATACAACACTAATATCTTTTGACAAGAATTTAATCAGAAAATAGGTGTCATGTATATGACTTGATTTTTGTTTATTTATGCTGTGAAATATTATCTAGAGGTAATGCATTAAACAAACACACACACAAACTTGTACTATATATAGATTATTCATGTAGGCTTTCATTAGATTGCTCTCCAAATATTTTACAGGGAAAATATGGGGGAATGTAATGTAGTAAGCACTTGAAACAGATTCTTAATATTTACATTGAACATTCAGCTGGCCAATCTCCTGACTTTAAAAAATGAGTTGTTCAAGTTATTGTCATATTTGCTGAGAAATAGCTAAGCAGCAAAATGACATAGTTATTTGTGAGAGACATTATTCCATCTTTCAGAATGGTGAAGGAAAATATGTTCAATGAAAAGGGATTTGATGATTCCTTATGGCAAACAATCAACTGTCAGATTCTCACCTTCTGCTTTTCCTGGACCATTATTAAAAAAAAAAAAAAAAAGCTGCCTCATTGGGAGTCCTGTACTATTTTGAGGTGCCTACTCCAGAAGCTTTCCCACTAACATTGTTTTTGTTGAAGATCCTTAACTAGTCCCTCATGCAATATATTAAATGTGGATAACTTGATCATTCATAAACATAGCACTTTATCTTTTTTTCCCCCCTAAAAGTAGTATTTTATTATTCCCAATTAGTTGTTTTGTGTTGTTTTTTTTTTCTCTAAGATGGGTTTCATACATGCTTAACTCTTAGGTGTCCATGTAAGGCCAGAGGTTTATTAAGCATGAACTGCCTAAAAAATAAGCTTTGTTTAATGTTTCAAATTTAAACGGTCTCTACTTTTTTCTTTCCATAAACACGATTATGGTTTTTCATTGTGGTGCTGTAAAGTATGTAAATATAGGGTTTATTCTGCCATTTAATCATCTTAATTACAAGGTTTGCTGCAGCAAGATTAAAAATGAATAGAAGTTTTCATCCAGATTTACATATTTCCCTCAGAATTAATACTTTCAGCTGATCTTTTTAAGGGTTTTATTCAAGGCTTTCAGTGTGAGCATAATAGAGAATGACGATTCCCATTGTTAGAATGAGAACAGCTCTGGTGCATGCAGGGAAATGCAGATGTGTGCTTCATCCTGCCTCAAAGGAATGCTGGTGGCTGCAAGGAGCACTGCTACATAATGTTTCCAGAGCATGTAACATCTGTACAGATGTTAAACTTTGACTTTTTTTATCTCTTTCTAAAGGGCAAAGCTGATCTTGCCCAGTTTGGAAACTGTGCTGTAAGCCGCATCTTTTTCTGCCTTCCCTTTAGTGCTATAAAATTGTACTTTTCGTGAGAAATGGTTCTCAATGCCAGTGCCATGGGACTACACTCTTTCCTGTGCATGTCTGGGAAGATATCTGTGGTTTGAATGTCTGCATAATCAGAGAATCACGGAATCACAGAATACTATGAGTTGGAAGGGACCCACAAGGATCATCTAGTCCAACTCACCAGCTAACACCCATACAGAAACCGAACGCACACCCCAGAGTGGTGAACATAAACCTAGTTCCCTCACAGGCTCACAGGTCACTCCGAGCCAGAAGGGATGCTCAGGACCATCCAGCTCAACATCGCCCCAGCTAGACTATGTCACTAAGATCCTCATCGAGTCTTCTCTTAAACACCTCCAGGGACGGCGACTCCACTACCTCTCTGAGCAGACCATTCCAATGAGAGATCACTCTCTCTGTGAAAAACCTCTTCTTAACATCCAGTCTAAACCTCCCTTGGCGTAGTTTGAGGCCATGTCTTCTTGTTCTGGTGTCGTCAGCCTGAGAGAAGAGATTCACACCCACCTGACTGCAACCTCCCTTCAGGTAGTTGTAAACAGCAATGAGGTCACCAATGAGCCTCCTCTTCTCCAGGCTGAACAATCCCAGTTCCCGCAGCCACTCCCGATAGGGCTTGTCCTCCAGTCCTTTCACCATCCTTGTCGCCCTTCTCTGGACCCCCTCAAGCAGCTCAACATCCTTCTTAAACTGGTGCCAGCTCTCCTAGTGCTCATTACAGTTGGAGAAACTCGTATGAAATAATGTTTTTTTGAGTTGTTCTGAGCTCCTATTTGTATGTATTTTAGGCATACATAGAAAATCACTTTGAAAGTAAACACAAACCAATCATTTCTCACTGCTCAGGGTCTGCAAAAGGAATTTGAAAGCTGCATTTGCATTAAACTGCAGGTTTAAACTGCAGCTTCGCTACTACATAGGAAACCAAGTCCAGCTGAAGTGCAATAGCTCTCTAGTTAGAACTCCCCTGGTTAGAACTGTGCTGCACAAATTATATATAGAAATAACAAGACAAGCTCTAAATTATCTCGTTCAGCTATAGAATTGTTAGTAGACTTCTCCAGGCAAATTAGTATGATAACAAGACTGTTATATTTGGGCTATACTGCTCTCAGTATGCTCGTTAGCTTGTTTACAGTCAATTGGCTCAGGTATCTGCATATAGGACATAGGAAATTCTATTCTGAAGATGTCCATACGCTCTCTGGATCTCCATTTACTAAACAGATTCTAGGAATGCAATTCACAGAGGTCTGTCTATATGTAGATGAAAATCACAAGGTTACCTTAAGGTTGCAGATTCAGTTCCAGGATCCAGGCACTTAACAGTGGCATTTCAGTGCATAACATTACAGAACTCCTGCTCTTTATGTGCATCCAATGTTTACCAGTTTCTTCAAAATCAGAGGAAGCCATCATGATCTTAGATTTCTAAATCTTCAGCTCTCTCTAGACATGAATTATGCTACTTCATGATGTTAACTTGTCAATATAGGTGAGATTTCTTCCTGACTATGATTTGCAATACCATTCTAGTACTGTATTAAATAGTACGGTGAATCCCTGCTGCATTGCGACCTCTCCATTACGACCCCGCCCATTTGCGAAGCAAATTTTTCACAACTACGATTCAGCGGTCCATGAGTTTAGCTGCCTGACACATGTACAGTCACTCTGCTCTGCCGAGGGGCAGTGCCGCGGTGCCTGTGGGGCGGGACTCACCACGCCCTGCAGGGAGGGGACTCGCAATGGCGGCACCGTGCCCCCTGTCCCTGAACGGGGAAACTTGCCCCACGAAAGTGAGGCAAGCTGTGTGCTGGGAGGGCACAGCGACAGCTGCACCAGGAGGAAGCTTCTGTCTGGGACTGTACGGGCAGTGCTGCCCCTCTCTCACGGGACCGATGGATGTTAAAGGGAAAGAAACCCAACCTCTCCACCCCCATCAACCTGTGGGCTTCTCTGGGCTGCTGTGGTTGCTCCCACACCCTAAATCCCGTGCCGCTTCTCCCCCCAACCCTAGTGATTGTGCCCGCGCTGGCAGCCCCGCGGCGGGGGCTGGAGCATGCAGCGTGGCAGGGGCTGGAGAGTGCGGTTTTTCCAGGCTCCCAGAATGCCAACCAGAGCTCAGGGACCCCTCTTCCCCTTCACGGAGCCAGGGCTAGCACGCGCGAGCTGGCACGAGGCCCCCAGGACCGGCATGAGCACCAGGGCCGGGCCAGGCTGGGGGGCTGGGGGGAGCAGCGGCACGGAGTTTGGGCTGTGAGTCACAGCAGTCGCTCAGAAATGGCTCCTTTTACTTGCCTGTGCCGAGACAGACTACGGGAAGGAGCAGAACATTGTCTGCAGCACTTTGGAGTTCCGGGGGGTGGAGGAATGGGCGTGGCCTGCATGCATATTAACGACCTGCACTTCTCTGGGAGTTTAGTGTTTCGCAACGGCCTTGGTCTGTCCCTTTCCTCGCGAAGGACATGGTATAGCTGTATTATGTCTTGATGGATTAAACAGTAAAGTAAATCCAGGGGGTTTTCTATCATGTTCTGTCAAATCTGACTTTTCAAGTCAACTTTAGCATAGAAAGGTATATAATTTGCTTCAAGGAGAGAACAATATGTAGGGGAAAGTGATGTTTTTCCTCTCACTTTGAGATCAAGGAGAACTGTTTACTTGGTACCAATCAAAGCACTGGTCACTCAGTAGTAACCAGAAAAACCAGCTGGATAGGTGATACTTCAAACCATGCCTCTCCCATAAACTAAACAGAGTTTATTAATCTGTCAGTACCTTCTATTATTAGTTTGTAGAAGTCAGTATGTATGAAACTGAGGTGATGGCAAAGAGACATTTCACATTCCAGTGAAATTCACATTCCTTTTCAGTGGATATAATTATCTTCTCCTTCTAAGTACTAGGTTTGTTGGGAAGGTAGAACTGTTCAATCCTTCAGTATGCTTCTCCTTCTATTAGCAAAAGTGCGACTGAGAGGAACACTGATGTTTGGCGTTTGATTTTGGGGGATTGTCTGTTTGGTTAATTTTTTCTCCTTAAAACATACATTAACGTCATAATAGAAGCAAAATCCTAATATTCTAGATGCAAGCAACAGTTGACCTGTACTAAAGGCACCTATATGATGGCATACAGATCACTCAACTCTGTTTGGTTTCTCTCATAATTACATACCATAGTTTGTTCTTCACTCATTTTCATTCCTAGCTGGACCATGATGCTGGATAAGAAAAGAAGGCCACTAAAGTAAAACTATTAGAAAATTATTGCTTATTGCATAGGACAGGAAGGTTTATTTAATAAAATCTTAATATGTCTTATACAAAAGACAAGATGGCACAACTTATAAATTATCATAATGTGCATACAAAATGTTTTGAAAGCTGTTTTGAAAGCCACATGTGTCAACGGAATGAGTTAGCTACCATGAGTTGGAGGCTCCCCACACTTCCCTGCAAGACTTTACTATAACTTTATGATTCTATGACTTGTATGAAGCTCCAATAAAGCTTAAATTCTTGTTTTCAATAATGGCAGAAGAAAAAAATGTTAGAAGACGTGTTCATGGTCCTTTACTATTTATATTTCAGTCTTAATTCTGAATTAATCTCATAGGATCATCTTGTCTCTTCAGCTATCACATTATTCCCTGGAAGAATCATAAAGATGTTTCACTCTTGCATTCCCTACTTTGTTGCTTGTATTTGACTGCTTTTGAAAATTTCATGTCCGGTAATGCTAATTCCTGTGTGTGTTATAATTAAAGTGAATGTCCATGGCCCCTGTCATTGCTCAATATAGGAATCTGTGTTCTTTATTTGTACAACTGATTGATGACTATGCGTGTAGTTTTCATTATGGAATGAACAAACACAATCAACTTTTTTTCTTCTATGGTCTCTTCATTACTCAATACATGACCAGTAATTTTGCTGCTGACTTCCCTAGAGCACTTTTTAAGGTTTCCTTCCTCAATCTTGTTGAAGGCATGCATCTGAGGATATGAAATTTAGAGTTAGGGAATTACAGTATTTTCTGTAGGGTAGCATTTTAACAAGCTGTGTTTGCCAATAAGGAGTTACTCCCAGTCTGTTGGCAATGTGTTCTTATTAGATTTTAATGACATTTTAATGATCAGTGTGTGCCCCAAATTCCACGCAATGTCTGTATAGTGAGTATGTGGATAAATAAGTCTAGGTTTTGTCTCATAGGTTTATTAGATTTTGGGGGGATTTCTGGGTTGTTGGGTTTCTTGGCCTCTTGCTTGCTTGTTGCTTGTTGCTTGTTGGTTGGGTTTGTTTGTTAGTCTGGTTGGGTTTTGTTTGTTTGTTTTTAATTACGTGAAAATTCTCCCAAGGAACTTTTAATTTGATATTTAAAACAAACAAACAAGCAAAAAAAGATACCAAACTTTTCCAAACATCACCACAGCTGAAAAATCTTCCTCATGCCCTTAAAAACACTAATAACTCTTCCAAAAATACACTAATTAACACTAAAAACTGCAAGTTAAATGTCTCTAGACCCACTGGATCACTCACTAGAGCTGTTCTTTCCCTCAGGGTCTATGAAAATCTAGTAAGAAGACAGTTGACCTTGCCCAATTAAGGCAGCACGCACCCATGGACACAGAGGCAGCTGTGACAGGGCTCTGCTTAAGGGAACGTGTACTATAGTTATACAGTCACACTATTGTCAAGAAATATTACCCCAGCTGCCAGTTCAGGAGAAACAATTGGAAAGGAGATACCAAAAAAAGAGGGAGGAAGCATGGGAGATTAATTAATTTTAAAAATGTATTGAGTATGTTGGCCCTCAGGCTCATGCTCTATTGCCTCTCAGGCACCAGCTGTATGTCTACAGCTTGCCAAACGGGACAACAATGATGAAAAGTTTCTGTAGGGGGCAAGCTCCCTTTCCCTCGAGACAAGTTATTAGCCTGTTACTGAGATGTCTCAACAAATGAGACATAACTATCAGGACCCTCTTAGTCTAGGGATTAAATCAAACAGCATTGTCCTGCCAGGTTTAACAGAAAATGGATGCTTAACGTTTTCACATCCAGTTTTCTGCAGCTAGTAACCTGAAGGAACCAATTAAAGTGTTGCAAAACCATTTTCTGGACACTGGTTACATAGTTTCTGAAACAGCAGCAGCACAAAATTCATAGATTTAAGATTAAAGTAGCAATTACCACCTCAGAGGTACAGGGCTCTTAAAGAATTGACCCCTCCTCATAATAACCTTCTCATTAGAATCTATTTCCTATTTAGTTCTACTGAGCTGGTGTCTGGAAGAATACTATTTTACAAATATTAACGTTTAGTTGAATGTCAGAAGGCTCATTTTGTTTAGGATAGAAAATTCCTAATTAATCCTAATTACCTCTGCACTTCATATCACAGAAAAGAATAGAGTGAGAGAGCATATGTTAATCAGTGTAACTAAGAAGAAGCCAGAAATATAATGCTGATCAGACAACAGAACCAAGACAAAACATAAGCAGGAGAAAGCGATGAGAAATTATTTATTTCTAAGGGTCTGTATTTTTCCCAGGCTAAGCAAGATAAACTGAATTCAGTGGTGATTCTGGTAACAATGGCTTCTGTAAATACTGTAAATTCTGTAAATAATTTCTGTAAATACTGTAAATTCTGTAAATAATAAATGTATTAGGAGGTCAGTTTTGATTCAGAAGGAGAATGCTGTGAACTGAACTGATCAGAGTTCTGTCAGATTCCATTAAAAAGTTTCCCTATATAATAGAGTCAGTTATTCCTTATTTTATAAGTATGAAATGAAGGTGAACTTTTACAACCATTTGAAGTGATACAAAGCTTAATGAGACATAGATTTTCATATAGCCTGATTTAATCAGTTCAGGAAGATTGCTCCATATAAATGAAGCAGTATGAAAACAATCCTGTTTTGGGATATCTAGTTTGCATTTTTCTTTTTCAGATGGAAAGTAGAAATTGCTTAGAATTATGTGTCTGAGTGCATTTATGGGTTTTATCATACCCAATACAATTATAACTGTCATGAAGGTAGCTATAACTTAACAGTAAATATGTTAAAGGTAATTGCTTGGATTTTTCAGGGAGAAAATGACTGAATAGGTGCAAGCATAATATCATAGAGTTCAGACAAAAATCTGATTACAGCCAAATCTGAAAGCCTATGCAGCAGCAAATGTATATCCTTTACCTTCTGAAAACATAATATATTTTCTAGAGCAGTAAGAGTGGAAAAGTGACCTCTTTTTGGCCTCAATGTCATCTTTTTAAAAAATATTATATAGTACTTAATTCTGATAATTTGATTTTCCACTTACATCTCCTGTGTTATGTTTCAATATTTTTGAAATCACTGCTGATGACTTTATAGCCAGTAGATATAATTCCTGTAGTGTTGATGCTGCTACCCTAGAGCGGAGAATCCACAATGAGAAAATTTCCCTGCATTTATTGTTTTATCAAAGCATTACTTTGTGTAGTGTTTTCCTCTTTCAGTAATAAGGTGTCTACTGCAGGGATCAAAATTTATACATAAGAAGAGAGAATGAAAAGGACTTAGATAATACTAATAGAGGGTTTGTCTCAGTTTGACTTCTGAAGAACCACAAGGTCATTTAGGAGTTTAGCAAACTAATTTCAGTCTTGAAGAGTCTATTTTCAACTCTATGATATGCAAGAAGGAAGAAGCATTACTCATTTTATGGATGATAACTGAGGGTGATCTATAAAGAAAATTTCAAGGAAAGATTAAAATTTCCCTGATTTACAATCCAGATCTTGTGCTTTTACAGTGTCAGGGTTCACGTCTAAATAAAAAAGGGGTTTCAAAACCAGAATTAGACTTCTGAAAACTGTGTACGTAATCAGCACAAGAGGAACGGGATTGCCTGTACCATTACTTTATTAATGATATTTCCCTTAGAATAAGCAAAGAAACAATCAGGCAGAGTTAGAAAAGTACTTTCTTTTTCGTGTGATATGTGTATATAATGTGACACGTATATATATTGTGTCACTTTGAATGCTATTTTTAAGTTTGAGAAGTGGAGATATAATCATGGGACCCTGGCCTAGTCTGAAAATAAGACAACAGAAGGCTACATATTTTCTCAAAGTAACAATTATGTGACAAATAGAAGATGGATGGAAGCAGTTCACTGGGTTCCTTGTAGTGCAGAACAGTGCGCAGGGACTCGAGTGTATTTTTTTATGTAGAAAGAGGTGAGAGTCACGTTCTATACATTGTTAAATTTTAAATAATTTATTGTTGCTGAGGTATTGTAGTTATTTATTTGTACATGATTGAACAGCAATATCAACATTCCGGGGCAGTTTGCTAGTGTGATGTTTCTTCCTCTTGATTTGCACTTGGATTTATTTTTTAATTAAGGTGAAAAAAATCGTCTGTCACTGTCAATCTTAATATGTAAAAAATTTCTTTTGAGGACTATTAAATTGGTTTTATGCTATTCTCTGAAGCATTTTTTCACATGCTCCACTGTGTTTAGAAAAATGTAAAGAATCCATTCCTTGGTACATTTAAACCTAGAAAATATACCAAGAAAGAGTTGAGCACCAGACCTTTAGCATCTCATGGATTAAGTNTGTGTACAGGGGAAGGACTACCTCCCTGGACCGACTGACCACACTGTTCCTGATGCAGGGCAGGATGCCATTGGCCTTCTTAGCCACCTTCTCAAAACTATATTTATTTTTTTTTTATGATATGTGTTCTCTTTAAAGAGCATTTGTATGAGAAAGACATTTCATCAATCTTTTTATATTCCAATGATTAGCTACATTTCATATATGTTAAAGTGCAAATGAGACTATAAGCACACTGGTAATGATAATATTATATTTGTAACCTCCAGTGCGTGATCTATCCTGACAGTACATTTACCATTTCTAACACATTTTTAGTTATTGGCTCTGTAAATGGTTATAAGCAAGAAAATATCTGAAGTTTTATCACTGTAATTGAAACTGAAGAAAGCCAAATGTGTGATTGGACGAACTGTGTTTCAGGAAAGTGAGTGGTGGATAGAGGCCCCAGAGAAGGAAATATGCGATTTCATTGCTAACTGGTAAATTGCCGATATCTGTTTGCTCTGTGTGGGTGCATTATAATGCAACAAATAAATTGTCTTCATTAAATATTTTCTTGGAGGAATAAGGAGCACTGATAATAAACCACGGCAGCACAAAAAAATGCACCGAAATTTTTTATCATTCATCTTAGCTAAAATAAGCCACTTTCTTTTTGAATGTGAAGTGTTCCCCATCATTAAAGATAGCATATTGCATGTTTGTAGTGTGGCTAGAAAACACACAACAGTTGTGACAAAAAAGGTGAAAACTGATCTTGATATAAAATAAAGCTTTGTGTTTTCAGCAAGGGAGATATAGGCTTATGTTTTTCCTGATACTTTATTTCATTTAAACTGAATATTTGTAAATATCTTGCAAATGTAATGGTTTAGAGCTATGTATAATAAGTTCAACATGTAACATTGAGTGAGTATTTTGCTTGTTTTCTTACTAATTAAAAATAGAAAAAATACCAAAAAACAAAACAACAAAACCAGAAGAATCAGAGTTGCTGAAACTCTCACATTCAGATTTTGACTGTCATCAGGCATCAGTACCGTTTATTCATCAAGTGCTGCCATCTTGTGGAATTAGAGTAATCAAAGAAATCCCAAACAGAGGAAGAGAAATATATTTTTCTAGAAGGGTCTCCCACTGCATCACAAAAAGAAGATTAAAACCAGATTTATTTCTTGTACCAACATCGTAACTCCACAGAAGAACAATTATAGGATGCAGAATTATAAACTGTACATTTGGGTTTTCAGTGGCCGTGAAAGAGTTTTTATGGTGACCGTTTTGTCATGTCTTGCACCCGAAAAAACACTGATGAAAAGGCTGTCCAGAAACTTCATGTTAAAAGGCTGAAACAAGCAAATTTCTTATGAAAACAAAAACAAAAACAAAAAAACCTGAAGCAAATCTGAGAAACTTTCAGGTGCTAACAAACACAGGAGTGAAATTTTAGTGATATCTGAATGCTTCTAGCACATCTCTCTTTGCAATACTTAATTTTTTACTGACCCACAACGACAGAAAGACTTTTGCATTACCATAGTACTGACATTTTCTGCATCCGAATGATATCTTGAAAAGCACAGCACTAACAAAAATGCTGATATGTCAGTATTCCGCCTTCATCCATTATGGGAAGTACATCAAATTGTGACAGTTTAAGAATTAATGTTGTTTAATATAGAAAATAAAACTACAAAAATCATTTAAGAAATTATAGTAAAAGATTTTACACTATAAATTAATTCCGGCAAGAAATAAATGCCCTCTCTTTTCTGCTTTATCACCAAGTGACTCAAATTTTAACTTACATAGCCCAGTAAAAAATGCTTAATAAAATATAGGAACAAATTGGACAGTTTTCCAACTGATCTTCAGAAAAAAAAAAAAAAAAAAAAGAAAAAAGAGATCTCCTTAAAGACATTCTTCTGTAAGCAAGACTGGTCATTCATAAAAGGAAATAATAGTTTTGCAGTTACCAAAATTTTTTATATAATTTACACAAAGACCTTGTATGTGACAGAGATTAGCAGCAGAAAAGTCCTTCAGCCTCAGCCACAAGAGAATGTCAATTTACAACTGTTCTATAATTCATAATTTCTCTGCATTTTTACTCCCTGGTTCTGTTTGTGCTGATGAGTTATATCTGTGTAAAAGTTTCTTTTGTGTTGACAGTCAACTGTAATTTCCAGGAAGGGCTCTGCATCATCTTTGTGGTTTTGGCATAGGTGTCACATTAAAAATAAAATAGATGGGTATAAAATAAATACTAAAGTCAGCATATATTCTATAAAAATACTCTAAAGTACTAGATACTGTGGTTTTCAGTTTCATCTTTTCTCTTAAATGTTTATTCTTCTCTATTGAAAGCAAAAGGAGTACAGCATAGGGAAACCATGTATTTGGTCTATCCTTGACACTAGATTACTTCAAAAGGTCCATATTTAAAGTAATTACTTTATGATTTTACAATTTTAGTTTCGTTTATTCATACTTTTGTAGCACTGACTTTTAGCTTCAAAATCTCTTGAAAGTCATCATTATTTACTTGTCAGGCTTGAGATGTATCTTTGGAGTTCAGTGTCCTATTAAAAAGTTAATACAATGCCATGTATTTATGCTCAGCCAAATGACAGTGGTTTTTAAGTCTTTTAACATAAACCAATATAGGAAAAATCAAGCTTGAATTCACTAAAAAATTGCTGTGATCTGTGTGCAAATAGGTCTGGTGTTATTTGTCTGGTCTTAGGCTTCTTGTTCTGAAATTCAAAAAAGTTTGCTCAGCACTTTACCATTTTGTATGGGCAGGATTTCAGGTAGTATTTAAATGACTCTCTTCTTGTAGTTTACATGAACTTCTGTGCTGAACTGCTGTGGGACATGTGGCATGTAACGATGTTCACTGTAGTTTCAGAATATTTTACTGTGCATGTACTACAGATGACAGAGTTGTCTATAGAGAGACAGCAATATTTTAAATGTTAATTCTCCATTATTGTCTCTTTATTAGCTATTTTTTAGATGTTGTTGCAATCATTTGGGTATTCTCTTATGCATGATACTACCAAAAGAAAAGGAAACCAACAAAAGAAAATAAAACAAAACCTCAGGTTTCGTAGTTGGCCACCCTTTGCTAGCAGTTCTGTTTTTTCTGAACCCTAAATTGTAATTTTACTGACATACAAACCAGGAAGAGTCAGAATCACTGAATAGGAATACTAATGCATTTTCATCCTCAAATATGGCTGCAAATTTAGAAGTGTTAGATATTTCCACAATGGATCAATACCAAGGTACACCCATTTTCCCTTAAATGCAGTCATTCTGTGAACACCTTTTTGCAAAATTGCTTCTACAAGATCATGCATTTCTGTCAGCTGAAAAGTGTGGAGATCCCAAGCCAGCTGTGGTTGTTTCTGATTGGTCTGCGTACTACGCACTTGAAACTGCGTCATCTTCCTGAGATATTTCCTATTCATATTGTACCGACATAACCATTAAAATTTTATTTAAGAAACTGCTGATCTCATTAACCAAGTCTAACTGGAGAAAAAAAATCCTAAAGTGTGTAAGAGGGTTTTTACAAGCCAAGGATATCAAGAATTCCAGATACATTCCAGATCTGAGAATTCAGATGCAAAGTCTTCAGGTATTTTAAGTGTATTCCCAGGATTTCTTTTTTAGAAATAAAAAATGGGAGCAGTTCTTTCAAAATCAAGGAGCTGACAATGATCAAGAAGTAAACTGCTAACACTTTTTTCTGGGCATTGGAATTTGGGCTCCTGGCTGGAATACAGATGTTGTAGGTATGCACAAAAATAGGCACTAACCACAGCTTTATAGCATGATTACTTTGAGTTTTAGATTTGGCAGTTCTGTAATTTTTTTTCACTATCCTATCTCAGTACCAAATCATCCATAACTTAATTTTTAACAGAAAAAAATTAAGAAGGTGACAAAATTACAGTATCCCCCTGGAATCAGCACTGGCAAAGACTAAGTATTGAACTTCCTTAGAGGCACAAAAATTCATTGCCTGAAATATTTTCCTTAGTGTTAATGCTAATTAGTAAATGAATAATTAATTGTGTGTGGTTTTAGGCTACAAATGGAGAAAATTCTGTCCTATGTGAACTGCCAATGAACCCACACTGATGATTATTTTGCATTTGGTTTGAAGTAGTTTTAAACTAGAGCAATTAGTGAGACTGATTACTTTCATTTCAATTGGTAACAGGTGTCTTCAGTTAAACTTTGAGCATTTTCCTTGAACTTTTGTATTCATCATTGCTTTGTAGAATTTTACGCTGCCATGAGTCATTTCTGCTGGATAAGACATCATGGCAAAATGCGGCAATGAAATTTTCAGAGTGATGTATTTGAGGTTAATTAGTATTTTGCTTGAAACGTAACAGAAGAGGAAGGAAAATTTGAATTCTTGGAGAGCTCTCTGAGAGCCCTAATTCCTCAGGGTCCTGTATAACCACTCAGAATTTCTATTATATCTGAAAAATATTATAACAAAAAATCGATGTGTACTATTTAATTCACCATTTTGAAGGAATCTTCTCCTGTATGTAAGTTCAGTCCTCTGACATAGCAGTTCTGTACTGATATCAACAGTTTTTATGAGAAAATTGTCATCTGATTTCAAAACTAGAGTGAACTTCTTTAAAATTAATCCAGAAGATACTGTATTAAAAAAAGGATGTATCACCTTTGGAAGGAGGGGAAGGTAACTAGGACTTTATTTAAGGATGTTGTCAAGACATGCAGGAAAAAAATTAGAGATGCAAGAGCTCAGTTTGAGCTTCAATTGGCTACTAATATACAGGATAACAAGAAAGGCTTTTACAGGTACATTAATG
>WEKX01010809.1:47253-70657 GCA_013390025.1 Pitta sordida | reverse complement strand
GGAACTTTTTCACAGAGAGGGTGATCTCTCAGTGGAATGGGCTGCCCAAGGAGGTGGTGGAGTCACCGTCCGTAGAGGTGTTTAAGAAAAGGTTGGATGAAGTTCTTGGTGGCATGACCTAGATATTAGGGTAGTGTGTTATAGATAGGATGATGTGTTGGTAGTAGGATGGCAACAGGTCAGGTTAGGTAACAGGTTTGACTAGATTAGATTAGGTAACAGGTGATAGGTTGGACTTGATGATCTCTATGGTCTTTTCCAACCTTACTGATTCTGTGATTCTGTGATTCTGTGTATCTCTACAACAGTGCTTGCACTGCTTGCTTTTAATGGCTGAAAAAGCAGTCACTGTTCTTTTCTATTCCTTTCTCACCACCATGTCAGGGGATGGTACAACATAGGGATAGAAAGGCCAAATCTGCCTGGAGCTATGGATGGCTTCTGCAAATGTATGTATAATATCTAGACTGATATTTTATTGTCATTTTCTGGATCTGATTAATAATTTGATTGTTTTTCCTCAACTAAATCTGTCTTCCCTGGGAGCTTGTGGACACAACAGAATCTTCTGAATCCCAACGACAGAAATAAAAATTCTCTTCAATTCTAAACCAACCAAAGAAAAAAGTTTAACAACCTTTTTCTTAAAGTAAAGCTAAGGAACATTTACTTATTTTATCTATTAACATGGCACAACATTATTTCTGTAATTGCTTTCTCATATTTTCTTTCTGTGTTCTTTTAGAGATCATCTATAGCTGGGTATTTAATGAATTCCCATCTTTTGTGATAGAAGACAGCAGACGCTTCATCTCTCAGGAAACGGGCAACCTCTACATCTCTAAGGTGCAAACATCCGATGTTGGCAGCTATATATGCCTGGTAAAAAACACAGTGACAAATGCCAGAGTTTTGAGTCCTCCTACACCTCTGACACTGAGAAATGATGGTAAGAAAGGCCTTATTTCTGGGTATCACATGGAAGCAAAAATACCGAACCAAAAATACTTCAAATAAGAACCATGATTTTCTTGTTTTTCAGTATATGCAAGCATTTACTGTAGAAATTTGCAAAGAAAAGGTTTTTATGGAGGAAGTTTCTTTTAAAACATCCAGCATTTGTGAGAATATTTGGAACTGCAAAGGCTAAGGTGAAAGGTGACACCTCCTGATCTATTTTGTTGAGAACAGTTACTCCACCTTGTTACTCTGGTGTTCTATCACTGACTTAGAGAAGCACATCTCCTTTCTCAGCAATGTCTCTTTCATTAGGGCTCAGTTGAGTTGCCTCAACACAAGTGGCCACTGCCACACTGAGATACTCTCAGGGACCTGAGACATCCAGAGGAGACTGGCAAATACCACATGGGGCAGGATGCCAGAAGATCCTTCTTGCATTTGCCTACTGTGGTTAAAGACAAGAACTGGCAGCAAAAGAAGGGTTAAGGAGAGTCTCCATCCTTTGCAGATAGCTACATAAGGTAGCATAGTGTCAGAGGTTGACAAAAGTGCTGAGGTACTTAATGCCTTCTTTTTCTCAGTCTTTAATACAAAAAACATTTGTCTTCCAGACACTCAGTTCCCAGAGCAGGAAGTTAGTGATGGAGGTTTGAATGAGGTGCCCACAATCTAGGAGAGAATGGTTAGTGACTTTCTATGCCAATTAGACACCCAGAAGTCTAGGGGACTGATTGAAATGCACTCAGCAGTAATAAGGGAGCTGGCAAAAGAGCTCACCAATCCACTTTCAGTCATTTCCCAACAGTCCTGGTTACCCACACAAGTCCCAGTTGAATGGAAATTAGTGAATATAAGGCCCATTCGCAAGAAGGGTTAGAAGGAAGATCAGGTGAACCACAGGCTTGTTAGACTGACCTAGGCAGCAAGAAAGTCATGGAGCAAATTATCCTGAGTACCATCACACAGCATGTATAGGACAACCAAGGGGTCAGGCAGAGCCAACACGGGTTTAGGAAAGGAAGGTCCTGCTTGACCAACCTGATCTCATTCTATGACAAGGTGACTCATATAGTGGATGAAGGAAAGGCTAGTAGATGTTTCCCCTGTAGATTCAGCAAAGTATTTGACATTGTCTGCCATGGCATTCTCCTGGAGAAACTGGCAGCTCATGACTTGAACAGGTGTACTCTTCACTGAGTGAAAAATTGTTTGGATGGCTGAGCCCAAAGAGTGGTGGTGAATGGTGCTACACTGAATTAATTGGCAGTTGGTCACTACTGCAGTTCCCCAGGGTTCAGTGTTGGTCTAGTTCTTTTTTATATCTTTGTCAATGATTTGGATGAGAGGATAAAGTGCACTGTCAGTTTGCAGATAACACCGAGTTGAAGAGAGTGTTGGGCTGCTGAAGGGCAGGAAGGCTTTATAGAGGGATCTGAACAAGCTGGATCTGTGGGCTGAGGACAACTGTACAATGTTCAACAAGGCTAAGTGCTGAATTCTGCACTTGAATCACATCAATCCCAGACAGTGCTACAGGGTGGGGACAGAGTGGATTGAGAGCTACCAAGCAGAAAAGGACCTGGAGGTCCTGATCAACACAAGCCAACAGCGTGACTAAGTGGCCAAGAAGGCCAGTGACATCTTGTCCTCTGTAAAGAATAATGTAGCCAGCAGGACTAGAGAAGTCATTGTACCACTGTACTTGACACTGTACCACTGTACTTGACACTGGTGAGATTGCACATTGAGTACTGTGTCCAGCTCTGGGCTCCTCATTTCAAAAAAGACATTGAGGTGCTGGAATGAGTCCAGAGAAGGGAAATGAAGCTAGTGAACAGTATAGGAAACATGCCCTGTGAGAAGCAGCTGAGGGAGCTGGTATTGTTTAGACTGGAGGAGACTCACTCTCTACAACTAATTGAAAGGAAGTTGTAGAGAGGTGGAGGTAAGACTCTTCTGCCATGTCTGAAAGCACAAGAAATTGACTTAACATGCACCAGGGCAGGTTCAGATCAGATATTAGGAAAAAAGGTTTCTCTGAAGGAATGGTTAGGCACTGGAATATGTCACCCAGGTAGATGAAAGAGTCACTGTGGAAGGGTTCAGGAGGAATCCGGATGTGGCACTTGGGGATATGGTTTAAGAGTGATTATGGTGGTGCTACATTCAGGTGGATTAGATGACCTTGGATGATTCTATGATTCCATGATTCCAGGTGAAACAAGGCATACATAGTTAGACAACTGAACAGAGGTTATACAGTAATCCCTCGCTACTTCGCAGTTAAACTGTCACAGCTTCCATACATCGCGGCGTTTTTTTGAGCAAAGACACTGTAGTCTTCCCTCCTTGCTTCGAGGTGTTTTCTTATCTGCGCATTCCAAGAGAGTCTTTGCCACCCCAAGAGTGGGGCCACCATTGCCCACAGGGCAAGACAGGCACATCCTGCAGGGTGGGGCATTAGTGCCAGCCGGTGCTGCTCACTCATAAGCCAGCATATGAGAGTGTTGGAAAGATTCATAAAATTCTAGGGAAGCTTTATACAGACTGTCAAGCTGGCACTGGGGCCGAGGGGGAGGGTGGGATCAGTGGCTGCTTGTGCAACAGCCAGGGGCTTGGCTGATGCCAGGGAATGATAGTTAGTTTTGAGTTTCAATAAGCATATAATTGCAGTATTTTTTCCATTAAAAGTACCTAAATCTTATTATCAAAATGTGGTTTAGGAATTTTTTCCCAAAGATCAAAGAAAATCTTTCAATAATACTTATGGACTACATGACATTGCAATGTAAATTAGATGTGACTCTGATTCTGTTGGAATATCTCCTTATAGAGGCAACTGTGTTATTTGCTCTTTTGCAACAACTATACATTACAATTGATTTTTCTTTCATTTTCTGAAAAACAACTTATATTTGAGAATGATTATTAATTCCATAGATACATATATATTTCTTTTTCCTAATATGTTCCAGATTCAATTATTCTTTCTACTTCTTCACAGATACATCATGAATTCAGCATATGTGTATCAGTACCTGCATAAATCAAACAGAGAAAGAGTGAAAATTTTTGAGAGTTTTTTATTTTGCATGTCTTTTATTTTAGATCTAGGACTAGTCCTATGCTGGAGATTCATTCCAAAAGTTGGATTTAAACACAGATGACATAGTTTAACAGAGTAAATTAAAAATATGTTCACTTAATTAGCATGAAAAATTATTATTTATCATATTTAAATTTCCATCTGTATAGTATGCAGCCTCTTCAGCAGAAAACCCAGCATGTTTTACTGTATCACTTCCTCTTTAGCCTTGATGGTTTATTACCTAAACTAATTGTTGAGTTTCAGGTGCCTGAATTTACTGACAAAGATAGTGAACCTGATCTTTTTTATATCAACCTTTCAAAATTAAAACCCCCAAACACTGCTTGCCTTTTTAATTAGTTTGAACTCTGGAAAAAAATAGAATTTTATTGTCATATTTATTATTCATGTCTCACTCTATTTAATCTTTATGACATTTCTTCCTGTTTTTACTGGGTTCCATTTTGTCCAGAAATTCAACAGATTAATTATCCATCTTGTGCTAACAATACATAGGCCCACAATACAGTGTAAGAAATTGAGAGAATAAATAAGGATAAAGGCAGTAGTCTACATCATTGAGCTAAGAAACAAAAATCTGTGAAGAAAAACTCTGCAGATTTTCTTAAATGTCAAGTGGGAAGTGTGTATCAGCCCATAGCAAATTTGTGTTTTATGACTGGCTGTCACACCACAGGGATAATCCAACCTTCTGAACTGCACTGAAGTATTGGGAAAGCATTTGCACATAGATGTACAGCTCCTCAACATTTTCCCAGCTTCTTGATTTGTTTTTTCACACACATGAATTTCCACTAGGCTTCCATGCCTTAATTTTAATCTATTGGGATTTTTGAAGAGCTCCTGTATTGTCATGGAATTCTTTAGTATTTCTTAGTAAATTGCCTACTTTCCTGTATGACTGAGTGAGCTTCTCAGTGAAGAGACTCAAACTTTCTACCTAACTTTGCAGTGTCCATAAACTTACCTTGAGAAAATATTAAGGAAAATTCTGATGATAAATAACAGTTTTATCTAGGACATCCGCCCTGTTCTACCTCCTCCACAGAATGCAATACAGTGAACTCCCACACATTTGTGGTCTGCATATCTGTGGTTTCAATTAGACACGGTTTATTTCTCAGCGAGTTGTGGGTCTGCACACATGTGCACATATTGTCACAAACTCAGTCATCTCATGAATATGTAATGAGCATATTTATATGTAAATTAGTCCTGCCCACCACCCCTCATAGTCCCAGAGTCGATTCCATTTTCACTCTTTAAGGGGAAGGGGAAACTCCATCATCGCCATGGAGCTGGGACCACTGCTGTAGCAGTTACAGGCAGGTGCCACAGAGGCAGCAGGGGTCCCTGGAATGTTTGCATGGATGGAATTGTTCTTCACTAGGCTGCAGGAGGGTGCCAGAATTGTGTGTGTCTGTGTGTGAGAGCAGGAGCAGGATGTACCTTTCCACCATCTGTGTGGCCCCCATGGACCCCTCTATGGTGGCTTTTGTTGCTGAGACAGTGCAGGGAAGGGTGGCACCATGGCTCCCACCTCCTGTACCCGTAGGACAGTACCTGCGCTCCATCTTGCACTGGTGGCACTGTCTCATCCCCAGTGTCCTATGTTGGCCCGGAAGAAACAGGCAGGTTCACCAGCTGAAAAACATTAAAAAAAAAAATCTGGCTGTTTACAATCAGCACAGTAAAAGCTTATGTGAGTGTGTGGCAGCTGCCAAGGGACCAGTTCCTCCCAGCACAGGAGGGAAGCTGCATCAGCCCCGGTGTCGTGTGGGGACAGGGCAGGTGGTCAAGTTCTTATTGTTCACTCTGCTTGGAGGGCATATCGCAGCCTGTTNCTTGAGTACTGTGTCCAGTTCTGGGCTCCCCAGTTTAAGACAGATGTTGAATTTCTTGAGAGGGTCCAGAGAAGGGTGAGAAGGATGGTGAAAGGACTGGAGAACAAGCCCTGTGGAGAGTGACTGCGGGAGCTGGGGTTGTTCCACCTTGAGAAGAGGAGGCTCAGAGGTGACCTCATTGCTATTTACAACTACTTGAGGGGAGGTTGCAGTCGGGTGGGTGTAAATCTCTTCTGTCAGGCTGCCAGCCCAGAACAAGAGGACATGGCCTTAAGCTATGCCAGGGGAGGTTTAGACTGGATGTTAGGAAGAGCTTTTTCAGAGAGTGATCTCTCATTGGAATGGTAGTCCCAGGGTGGTGATGGAGTTGCCATCCCTGGAGATGTTTATGAAGAGACTGGATGAGGAACGCAGTGACATGGTCTAGGCGATGGGAGGCTTAGATGGATGGAGCATGGTGTCCATGGATCCAGGGTTGTGGGCCTGATCCCTGGGTGGGCGTTCACTTGGGAGTTGGACTAGATCCTTGTGGGTCCCTTCCAACTCAAAATATCCTGTAAACCTGTGTGGACATCTTATGCAATTCCGTGCGCTCAAGGACCTAACCCTGGCTCTGACCTCCTTTTCCCTGTAATAGTATTCGGTTTCCCCCGAAGTTCCATATGCTGGCACGGATGACCTGCGAAAGTGTGCCATTTGGGGTGTGCCATGTGGGGTGCACCCATGCCACCTGCCTGAGCTGAGCTGTGCCTCTGCCAATCAGATTCTTCGCCTCGCTGCTCCCCTTCCTGCTGCCAGTAGCCCATCTTAATTACTGCGTATGCAGTGGGGCTTGGGCTGCCTGGCGATAACCCCAGCTTCCGGCTGCATTGGGGGCTTTGCTCAGTGTCCCTGTCAGCTGGGGTGGGGAAGCATCAGACCCTGAAAAGCCTTCTTGCAGAGGCCGGGTGGCACCACTGCACGGTGCGGGACGGGAGCAGGGACAGCTAGTTCTGTTGTGTTTCCTGAAAAATCAAAAAACCAAACAAAACAATTCCCCCAAAACTTACAAACAAAACAGTCAACCAAAAAAAACCAGAGACCCACACACGTGACAGGCAGAGCGGGCACTATGGAAGCTGTGTTCTGCTCCACTGGTACCCTGGGAAGCATTTGTTATGTGTGCTGCTGCAGCCCACATTGTGAAAGTGGTGTTTAAAAGGCTGCTTCTCAGGCAGCATAGCTGTAGCTCGGACTCGGAGCCACCATGGGTGGGGCAGCACTCTGTTCCCTGCTCTTTCTCAGGCAGCAGGGCTGTGCGAGCGCTCCAGGGAAAGGGCAGTGTGTGATAGGCAGCAATCACTTCTCCAGCAGGGAGGCAGGGATCAAAACTTCCACACACACTTAAACACTCTACATCGCACAGTCAAACTAAGGGGAGTGGAAGTTTTTTGTAGGCACTGATTAAAAGCAAGCGCTTGCCTCCCCTGGCAAGAGAACAGTTCGGTTGTGTTGCCGAGGAAACACAGCTGCCAGCTGTGTCCACTGGCAGTGACAACATTGGCTCTGTAACCCTACTGAACCTGCAGTAAACCTAACACGGGCTCTGGCATCGCTATGGCAGCTGCTGCTCATGCCCACCCGTGCTGGGAGGGGCAGGGCCAGGGCTGCCGAGGCGTAGCTCAGCCAAGCTCCTGGCTCAGGATGCCTCTCCTCCTCACTCCTCCCCAGCGTAGCCCACACCTCAAGCTCCCAATGCTTGTGGGGGTGTTGTGAATGGGCAACCAGATTCCCCACCCCGAACATCGAGCATTATGAGCCCCGCACCCCTCAAGTTCAAAGACAGTTTGCCGGTTTTACCAATCATATTGTGGCAGGCAAATCTGCAAATTTGCCTCATACAACGTGAAAACAGTTTTTGAGCTCCCTGCATTCCACCTGGAGGGATACACAGCACCATGATTGGTCCTCAGCCCACCACCGCTATGCGGAGGTTTGGCAGAAACACACTCTTAGTCAGAAACCCAATGCCGCTGCCACCACTGCAGCAGCTGAAGCCCGGGACTTGCCGCAGGAGAGGTTTAGGTTGGATTTTAGTAATAGGTTCTTCACCCAGATGGTGATTGGGTACTGGAACAGGCTCCCCAGGGAAGTCAACACCAAATCTGACAGACTTCGAGAAGAATTTGGATAACACTCTCAGGCACAGGGTGTGACTCCTGGAGATGGCTCTTTGCAGGTCCAGATGTTGACTACGATGATCCTTGTGTATCTCTTCCAATTTTACATAGTCTGTGATTCTATGAAGGAAGTGAGAAATTAAGAATGGCATTAAAACAAACAGAGCAGTACCTGAAAATATACATGGCACTATGTTTGCTGAATCATGTTATATAATTTTGAATATGGCTTTTTAAGCTTTTTTATTATAAAATTGTTTGACTCTTTTGCACTTTTCAACCATTCACTTAGGTTGAAAACCATTGGAGGTTTCCAGGTTCTAATGTTTAGCATCACAACTGACATTATCCTACATCGTCAGCACATTTTTTAGAAACCACAGGAAGAGTTTGTGGGTTTGTACAGCTTTTACAAATGGCAATATATAAACAAAACTATTTATATAGTCTGTATTCTCTTGACAGTGTATCATTAACTCAAAAATATTCTAATTGATATATTTATTATCTTTCTTGGATTTGACATATATACAGTACATATACCCAGGGGACGAGAGAGTTTCTGACGAGGAACACTCCAATGACAACATTTGTTTCTATTTATCTCTGTGAAGGAAATTGAATAATATTAAAGCATTATCTCAAACTCTGAAAGATTGTAAGAACTTCCTGTGATTTTATTAATCTTTTATTTCTTTTGTGATGTGTCTCAAAGGGGAACTTATCTCCTTTATATGAAGCAAATTAAATATAAACATTCAGAAATCCTTCAATGGAATCTGAGTAAAAGGAATATCTCTTTTGTTCAGGCATCCTTGACAATCAGTCATTTCATGTAATTCAATTTCAGTTCAAGCTGGGTTATAAAAACACTCTAAAATTCTATCAGAGGAGATAAAAATTTTAGCAGGAAAAAAAATTTTAAATAATTTCATTAACTGCCTTTTAATGCATTACAAACTTTGAGGAGTTATTTAATAACTGTTTACAAATAATAAACAACAATGTTAAAATGGACCTGTGCAGGCTTGGGTACTGGTTGGGAGCAGTAAATTATTTTGCTTCATACGAACAACATAAAGTCTCTTCAAATTTAGGAAATAGAAACCTAGGGAGTATAAAACATTTGACGTTTGATACCATAAGATTCCAGTTTTCCTTCCTTTTTATCTTTTTTATTTCCTTTGAAAATACATTAACTTTGACTTTATTACTATACAGGAGGGAGTTGAGTAAGTCTTCATTTTATCTCTGTTTAGATATGCCTATTGGCTTTGCTACGGTGACATTTCCAGAAAACAAAACAAAACAAACATATTTTCAGCTAATAGAATGCAGGTCTTGACTTTCAGCTTTGTTTTTTCATATCGTCATAGTCTGTGAACTACATTTTTTCTGTCCTAATTATATTGGTTAGGTCATTGTTAATAATAGTCTTACATAGTGACAGAACATGTTGTTATCAAAGTATTGACGATGTTCATTTTTACTTTTTAATGGGAAAATCTGGTCTGCATATGTTGTTAAACTCTGGGATAATGTTGTTTGGGCATCACTGTGTTATCTAAAAATCTCTTTCCCGGCATCAAGGAAAGTTTGGAATAAATAATAGTAAATTCCCAAATAAGGGAAATTAAGCAATAAAAATGGTGAGTATAGGATAATAATGTAATAACTAAAGATAGAGCAAAATCAGCAATTTTGCAGACATAAACTATGCCTATGCCTGGAGGATACTGACAGTTGTTAATCAACTGTTCATTAGAATTCTAAAAAATTGCTTAAAAACAAATCCCAATTTTTCTGATCTGTCACTCTTTCTCTGTATTTTTTATTTTGTTTTGTTTTCCTACTTGCTTTACTAATTTTNACTGGCTTTTTTTTTTACTGCGTCATAATGAGTCCATCCCAAAGTACATAGTTCAGATCCTACCACAATGCACAAAACGTCTGTCCAAAGGATCTCTGCCGAGCTCTCAGCTAGTTCCAGTCTTGTGTTTCTGGGCTCCAAAAAACATCTGCAGCTTTTTTTTTCTCAGCTTAATCTCCATCTTCAGTGGTGTCTTAGATGGATTCTGCGTCACTGGTTTCTCTCTCTCTAGTCCATAGGTTTACGTCATGGTCATCCAATTCCATGAACAGCAGCAGGATGCGTGGAAGAACATTCCTACCCCTTCTCTAGTAGGCCGGGGGGGCCTTCAGAGATTTTAGCTTCCCCACATGGGTTCTGTTCTGGCACACTACATCTTACTACTAAGTTTTTTTTTTCTTCTCTCCCAAATATGTTTATTCACAGAGACATCTCTATCTCTATAACCTTGAATGCCATGGCAGCAACTGGCAAGAGCAGAGCTGTTAACCCCCTTGCTGTTAGAGCAGCAAAAAACCCAAACCAGGACATGTTCATTCATATAGAGCTGAATTCTAGAAGACAGCAAAGTATACTTGGATTGTAATAAGGGTTGAAAATACTTATTCAGCAGTAACATAATTCCGCCAGGTTTTCTGGAGTTTCAAGCCTTGTTGGCTTTCTGTTTCATGTGGATTATATTGCAAGATTGTGCAGTCACCTCTTGCATTTAAACTGTGCAAGTCCATAAAAACTGTCTGGAAACAGTGGGATCTTTTCCTAATACTCCAGGACAGAACTCAAACCTGAAAAAATCCTATTTTGATTTTTTTCAAAGCAGAACCAAGTGGTATGGACAAATCAGGTTTGTTATTTTGAGGTATATAAACATTGATAACACTGACAGAGATATCAGGGTACCCAAGGTTTGCTCCAGGGGAAGGCTGATAAAATGACAATATCCCTGTCAACCATTACCATTACCAATGTCCCATTAGCCATTACCCTGTACTAAACATGTGTTGTTTCTCCCCTAAAATTGTAGTGAGATATTTTAATAATGGGACACTGAAAACTGAAAATAACAGATTTTTCACAATCTGTTCTTTCTTAGTATCAGTATACATTTCATAGGTTACAGGTATTTTCAACTTTTTGTCTCTCTTATTCTGCTCTTGTGCCATGATCCCACTGCAAATTTGCCAAAAATAATAGGATGAAAGTCAATATAGTCTTATTTTAATTTAAAAAAAAAAGGAAGAAGAAAAAATATGTGTATGGGATGATGAGATGGGATGGGAGAGGGTTGCTGACTTTGGATTGTTTGGGGGTTTTTTTCCCCCATAATAGTTAAGTTTTTCTCTATTTAGAAAATCTGTTAGAGTCAGCACCAGTGGTCCTTATGTATAGGCAGGAAAATCTATAGATGGAAAGAAAATTTTATAGGGGGCTCCAAGACAACAAACCTTTTATGGAGTGTTTTATAGGGATTGTAGTATAGTTGAAGGGTACTATCAAGCAGCAAACAAAAATTCAAATACACTATTTGTAAAAGATTTAACCTAAAAAGTAAGTATAGAGAAGAAAACCTGGGATGGTCTTTCAACAATATAAAAGGGACCATATTACAGAAGGAAATGTAGAGAGGATTTGGAAAAGATTCCAGGATTCCATGCAGAGCAAGAATCTGCCACTGTGAAAGTTTGATTTTAATTTTGTCTGCTTTGAGCTCTGTTAAGGTAACCACTTTAAATGATTTGTAGTTGCTAAGTTTTTCCCCAAGTTTATATAAACATAATCTGCTGGAAATGTTTTTCCTTTTGTTGATTAGATAAAATGTCTTAAGGTTCTAGGCATGTATCATTTTGCATATCTGCACTCATATTTTTTCTTTCACTTCTGATGATTTATGAAACTTGCACAAAAGAGTTAACTGAGCTATGTACAGAGTGTACAAAGCATAAAATAAATAAAATTGAGAAAATTGTTGCTCTAAATTCAACTCAGGATTAGGACTGGTGTTGCATTAAACTTTAACTAGCAAGATTTCAGACAGAAGAGTGTTGGTAATATTTTAATGAATGGTGACTGGATTCACATTTGAGCAAATTGATAATGAAAACAACATTAACAGCTGTGTATGGTTTCAGATTACTAAGAATGGTCATACTGAATGTTATTTATCTTATTGTCTCAGGATCTTAGGTACAAATTCGCCGTCCCTGGAGGTGTTTAAGAGAAGACTGGATGAGGAGCTTAGTGACATGGTCTAGCTGGGGGGTGCAGGGCTGGATGACCCTGGGTCCCTTCCGGCTCGGAGTGGCCTGCTAGACTGTGAGGGATCTAGGTGGTGTTACACTCTGGGATGTGCTCTCGGACTCTGTACGGGTGTTAGGTGGTGAGTTGGACTAGATGATCCTTGTGGGTCCCTTCCAACTCATAATATTCTGTGATTCTGTGATTCTGTGATTCACAAGTGACTGCTACTTTGCGATCATGGAATATGGCATAATGTACAAATAAAAATTACTAGTCGGATTGGAATTCATGTCAGCATAGTGAAACAATTTGATTGTGAGCACCAGGAGTTTTAAGTTAGAAATATAGCAAGTTTATAAAAGAATGATTTGTTACTATTGGGTCTAAAACAATGGTATTTCAATAGTTGTTGCTAAAGGAGGAGAAATGTTAGTGTTACTTTGATCTTTCATATTCAGTAAATACCCTAAATCCTGGCTTAGCTGCAGTCTCGCTCTTTGTGGATTCAATCCTTCGCGGTTCATTTTTCAGCAAAAAACAAAGTCTTGGCATGTACATAAAAGGCAGCAAAGGTAGTCAGGTCATGACTATGTAAATGATTCCCCTCCCCCCCAGCACCTTTCTGCTGGGGGGAATTCCCAGGGCAGACACAGCGGCAGGAGCAGAGGCCCCCAGGGATGCCACCACAGCATAGAGGGAGCATGGACCTAAATTAAACATTCCTCAAGCCAGGACTACTTTGTTTTTAATTCAGGAGAGATCCCAGAGGGATGCAGGCAGTCCCTGGCAGGGACCAGCCAGAGCTTAGCACAGAGCTGCAGGAACTAGAGGATTCAGTCCAAGTGGCTGTTTAAGAGTTAGTGCTTTATAAAATCTAGTTTGAGTAAAAGTTGTTGCTGTCATTCTGATGTCCCACGGCAGTGAGGGGAGGGAGCAGGGAAGGGAGCCAGGAGGAGGGAGCAGCGCAGCCCAGCAGTGCTGGCTGGGAGGTGCAGGGGGCGGCACATCCTGACCTGTGCCGGTGCTGTCCTGTCCCATCCCAGGGTGGCCAGTGGAGGGAGCAGGGAGGACCCTGGAGGAGGAAGTGGCAGTACTGGCAGGGCTCGGCAGGTGGTGGCGTGTCCTGACCAGTCCCAGTCCCAATCCATCCAGGGGCACCCTAGCTTGCCCCGCCATGGGCACTGGCCCCAGGACAGGCTGGCAACGGCACCCTGGAGGTGCTCGCTCCCTCTTCACTGGGATCTCTGCTGCCATGACAACCCGAGCCTGCATGCCATGTTTGTCCAGTTGAGTTGACACACACATCCCAGAATCNCTGTGATTCTGTGTGGTTCTGTGAATTAGTAAGGTCGGGAAAGACCATAGAGATCATTCCAACTTATCATCTGTTACATAACCTAACCTGTTACCTAACCTGTTGTCATCCTGCTACCAACACATCATCCTACCAATAACACCCGAAAATAACAATAAGCCCCAGCTTGTTAGGGCAGTGAAAGGCAGCAATCCCAGGACCTGAATGAGATTGGGCAGAACCCATTCCCTTTGGTCTCCTTAGCCTGCACAGGGCATGGGGTGGTCCCAGGAAGGCCATGCAGTGCAGGTGGTAATAATTGCATATTCATGAGCTCGTTATCCTCACAGTTCACAGGTTTAGCAGAGGTGACCCAGGCCCAAAGACCCGTAAGACTCGGGAGATCACTGTGCATGATAGGTACTTGTATTTGAATGGTTATATGAAGATTCTCAACTGAAAAAATATTTCTTATTTAGGAAGCCTTTTAGTTTGATGTAATGAATATTAGAGCAACACTGCTTTGTGTAATAGTGTTCTAATTGATCAGAAACAAAGGAAATATTATCTCTGGACAACTGCAACAATTCTGACACTTTTGGCACCTAGCTAGAAAGGGTATATTGTGTTTTTAATCTGTAAAAGGACTGTATAAGTTTCTAAGAGAAAAAAAAACTTAAGGTCATATTCGAAGTATGAAGATTATGACATTCACTATAGGGGAAAAAAGATTCTTCAATAACTGTGAACATGTCATCAGCAAGATACTTAGAAACCCTATGAAAATGAGATCCTCCTCCTTGTCATTTAGTTTAAGTAATATTTTCTGGGAAAATTAATAATTTTTGTGAGATTATCCTGGATGAATGTCAGGCAATAGGAAAAGAGGAACAGTAAATATTGGCCAGTGATGCCTGAAAGTGGCTGGAGAGTGGTGAAATGGAGAGGGATTCAGGAGTAATGATTGACAGAAAACGCAATATGAGCCAGAAGCGTGCCCAGGTGGCTAAGAAGGCCAATGGCATCCTGGCCTGTATTAGGAACAGTGTGGTCAGACCACATCTTGAGTACTGTGTCTACTTCTGGGTTCCCCAGTTGAAGAAGGGTGTTGAGCTGCTTGAGAGGGTCCAGAGAAGGGTGACAAGGATGGTGAAAGGACTGGAGGGCAAGCCCTCTGAGGAGCGGCTCCGGGAACTGAGGTTGTTCAGCCTGGGGAAGAGGAGATTCAGAGGCGACCTAATTGCTGTTTACAACTACCTGAGGGGAGGTTGCCGCCAGGTGGGTGTGTATCTCTTCTCTCAGGCTGATAACATGAGAAGGACAGGTCATGGCCTTAAGCTACGCCAGGGGAGGTTTAGACTGAATGTTAGGCAGAGCTTTTTCACAGAGAGAGTGATCTCTCATTGGAATGGTCTTCCCAGGGAGGTGGTGGAGTCGCCATCCCTGGAGGTGTTTAAGGGAAGACTCGATGAGGAGCTCATCGAAATGGTCTAGTTGGTGGGGAGTTGGACTAGATGATCCGGTGGGTCCCTTCCAACTCAGAATAACCCGTGAACCTGTGAACATTTTGTTTCAGTTAAATATTACCTTCTTTTACATTTAAACCTCTATAATTAGAAACCCGTGAACATCTTATCCTCTAGTTGTAAACTAAAGTTTGTCCCCTTCTTGTGCTGTATTCATGATATTTTTTTTCCAGAAAATGAATTACTACATTTTATTTGATATTATGTTATATTCCAGTAATAGCCTCTTTCCATTCAGTGATGTGTGAGAGGATTTGCTCTCTAACACATGAAAACAGTGTTGGTCCTTTAGTGTTCAGTGCTCTGAACATTGCACAGAATGCAATTTCACGTAGCATTTTTAGGGCTTCTCAAAGGATAAATTTATAGGTCAAAACTTGGCTAAGAGACCTCGAAGTGGAAGCCATGCTGTGGACAGCTAATTTAAAACAACTATTCCCACAGTAAATTTTTAGACACTTACACCCGGCACTGGTCCTTGCATTTAGAATAAGATTAATAGCAGATGAGTCAATAAATTCTTCCCAAGGCATTGAAAAGCTTTGCTGCAGTCAGGATATAATGGTGGGTACTGTCATTATACTTGAATTAATTTTGTTTTTCTGTCGATTTACTGTCATTATAAATGTGTATATTCAGGTCTCTCTTTCCGAATAAATGTCTGGATACATTTAATGGTGCAGGTCTTCAGGGAAAATGCTAAATATTCATTTGTCACAAAAAGACCCACACAACCATACTTCCACCACAAATTATCGATGGGAGACAAAATTATACATGAACAAAATAGTCATTTTCTTAATTTTGGATATATATTCACACAAGAGGTGAACTTTACAATGTGGTAGGAAACTCAGCTTCTAATCTGTAAAACTACTAGAAAATTCTTTTGCAGCAGATCGAGTTCTCCTCTCCTCCTGAAGAGGTTTCCCAGAAAGCAGAGAAACATTCAAACCAGTAAGAATCCCAAATAATTTTGTTATTAGAGCACTGTCCAGGCTGTAAGAAAACTAGATTAACATTTCTACATTATCTGATTAAGATTACGGACTTCACCCAAAGCTCTCAAACACCCTTAATCACTGAGCTAGGGGATTTGTATCACTGACTAATAAAATAATGGCAAGTATCAACCCATGCCTGATGTTTCTCCTGAGTACAGGATAATTTGAGTACAGGAATATTTGGCGTTCACTTTATCCCTAGCACTCTGATGTTGTTTAGTCAGCAATCATATAACCTTTTCCAGCTAATGTCTCAAATCCTTATCAGCCACTTATTGAAGTATTTGCTGTAACTTCTTCCATTCAAAATTATGTTCCAAAGAAAGTTGAAGAGCTATTACATAAATAGTTTAAAACAAACTCAAATCATTCTAGTTGAAAAGATTTAAGGATCCATTATGTTCTGAGATATTCAAGAGGATAGTTAATATCTGGAAGATTAATGAAACAGAAGCCTTAGCCTCTACACAGCTGAAGTAAGATGATGTGTCATGATTTCTCAGCGGTCTGAATTTTTTTCCCCCATGGGGGAAAAATTCTTACTGTATGGATATAGTCACAGACTCACAATTTTTCTACACTCTTCGTCTGAGTTTGTAAAAGTCATAGATTAGCAGGCTAGACGAAAAGGTGGGACAGTCCTTTTTAAAGTGATAGTGTCTGATATTCCATTTGTAGCTTTCTCTTGTTCTTAGCTGAAATGACAAAAAATCAGAAACTGATCTTAGTACATTATTCCGTTCTCCATTTCCATTAAATGGCCCACAGGGGGTAATGTAAAGAGTTTTAGCCATGGCCAATATGTGTAAACATTCAAAAATTTATTATATCTTATTCCTGTGATATATGAGCATCTCACAATCAATATTTATCACATTATCATGTCATTTCTATTTTTTTCATAGAAAAATGAAATGCAGACACTATAGCTTATGGTTTATAGGACACGAGTAGGAGAGATTTGAACTCAAGTCATAGATTTGCAGCAAAGTCAGAGGAACAACTTGTTAAATGATTTTCTGATATTTTTTTAATCTGAGTTGGAAAGTAATTACTTTGTGGTCTACTGCATTGTTCCAAAGAATATCTAAAGAAGAGAATGAGGAAATCATCTCTTCTATAAATATTGAGCTCCATTTTTGCCTGTGTGACTAACAAGCTACTGATTTTAACAAGGTCAAAGTGTGTGCTGTCTGGGATATGTTTAGTCATTTGAATCAGTATCTTCTTTGGTAATCAGAAACAGAAGGATTATTAATTTTTAATTCTCCCCTAGCCAAGGAAGACCCTGGCTGAAAGGGCAGAGACCCAGACATTGGGGAATGTAGGGTGAAAGGAAGTGTAGTAAACTAAGTAATTAGCCCAAGAAATAATCAGGGGGAATCAGCTCTTGAACGGTAAAAGGTTGTTGGAAAGGAGCTGTTTTCATGGGAAGACAGAGCATGATAGAATTGAGAATGGCATCCCATTCCTCAATAGTGCTCAGACTACGTGAATTCTGTGATTTGTAACCCACTTGAAAATCGTATATTATGTTTTTATTCTGTGCTGATCAATTTTATTTATTGTTGTATTTCATGTTTGATAACTGGAAATAAAAAAATGACTAGTAGGATTTTTTATGGCCCTAACCAAACATCTGAAAGAGACTCGTGTATATATGCCTGAGAGAGATTGATTCTAGTGCACATAACTCAGAGCCTCAATATTTCTTAAAAGTTCAGGTTCCTATTAACAATAGAAACAAATGAAAAAAAATCTCTATGAAAATGCAGATGGTGGTTGCTTTACTATTACTGACTCATAGTGACCAAAACAGAAGCTGGAAAGATAAAGAGCCTGGAGGTGTCACAGCCGTAGCAAAGCAATTTTGGGGTAAATTGAGAAGAAAAGGCCTTGATAATTCCCTAAATGTCTATGTAACTGCAATGGCTTCCATGGTCTTAAGGATCATAAATAATATGGAAGAAAAATATTGCTTTGCAATAATAGACTTTGGTTTTCTAATTCTCATAGCGGCACCAAGCAATTGCTAAGTAATTTTTATACATTTCCTGCCAGTTGCTGCAGGCATGTCACTTGCTAGTGTAGCAGTAACCCAGAAGAACAAAGCATGGTATAAAACATTAGTAGATCAACATTTCGTATATGAAATATACTTAATAGTATATAGCATGACATATATATATGTAAATCGTATATCTACTTAATAGATAGCATGGCATGTAAAGAACATTCAGTACATGTACAGACTGCCAAAGGGAGTTAATGTAAGTTAAAAACATAAGATATGAAAGATACTTTTGTCCCTCAGATAGGTACGGAGGTACTGTATTATTTTAAAGGCAAGAGTAATTTAATCTTATTTTAAGCTACATTTTTTTTCAGGGCTAAAAAAANGCGCCCCAGAGCCCTGCGGAGTTCCGGGGGGTGGGGCAATGGGCGTGGCCTGCATGCATATTAACGACCTGACGTTCTTTGCGAGAATAATGTTTCGCGGGGGCTGTCGCCTGTCCCGTTCCTCGCGATGGAGGAGGTATAACTGTATTACGTAGTATATGACAACTTAATGCAATTGTTTTCTAGAACAAAGTCCTACACAAAAACAAAACCACTCCTTTTTTAAATTAATTGAAGCAAAAAACCTCTCAGTGAGTATGGACAGAGATTTAAAAGGAGCACCTCAGGAGTATAAGGCTGCATCATAAACCCCAAATGAACTATTTTCAGTACTGTTCACTACAAGGTAACATAGGGAGACCAGTTCTCATATTCAGGTTTCAATCGAAGAAATTTTAAAAGATATATTGATATTATGAAAACTAAAAATCCCCAAGGCCAAACTTCTGTATAGAAGGAAATAGGATGCGTATTTTCCTTCACTGAGCCTCAGGACTAGAAGAAAGATAGGTAGAAAAGGTGGTGTTTTTTTTAAAAAGGGACTCCAAGGAACTTCTGAGGAACTACAAACAAGTAAGCCTGATGTGGAATTATATTATTTGAAATAAAAGCATTTATGCTTTCTGCTTCTGTCATTTGATTCACACATCAGACACATTTAGATTTTCTACCTACACTTAAGCCCCTAATGAAATTTTTAAATGCATATATGTTCAGATGTTCTCCCAGAACCAAGGAGCAGGAGCCTGTGGGACAGCACAAAAAAGAGAACACAGCTCCACTGGAAATGCCTGAGCCTCATAAGGAACATTTCAAGGGCTAGCAATACATGTTCTACCTTTTCAGTCTTATATATTATTATTTGCTTTTATAGGTTGTGAGTTGTTTTTCCATTTGTCTCTGTCAGCTGATTTTTTTCTCAGCTGTAAATCTCATATTCCTCTACTTCCATGTTCCTTCTTAAGCTTCTTTCTTCTCTCTTTCTTGCAAAAGATACCTCTTTTCTCTTCTTCCTTTTCTTCTCTTATTCCTATTTACTTGCTTTAGAATTACGTATTTGGAGAATTGCAACTGATATTTATAGATTTTGATTAAATTTATGTTGATGCTACTTTGTCAACAAGTTAGATTTTATTGTTTTCCTCATCCAAAAATCTTAACAATGCCTACTTTGTTTGATGTAGCTTTTTGTTCCTGAGTATTGCTTTCACCCAAAGCCCGATTTCTGTCTAACCAAAGACAGCTGTTAGTCATATGCTTCTCCTGCCATGCTGATTATGACATTTCCTACAAGCTACATCAAATGAAAACCTCTCACCTCACCTGATGAAACATACCTCCATTTCCCTACTAATTTCTAATTTCCTAAACTCTTGTGATTTTCCAAGCTGTCAGTTACTCCACGGAAAATTCCAGATAACTGTACTGATTTCCATGTTTATATTTTTCACATCCCTGAGTCGTCATCCAGTAGTATCTCAGAGTATTTAGTGTGTTGTTCTGATAAAAAGAATTGTCTTGCAAATTGAAAGGGCCACTGAAAATGACATAACTGAATTTTGCATGTCTCTGTATCTGTGTTTGTATCTGTGTACACAAATCCTCTGACATAATTTGAGAAATTTTTTTCTGAGCTCAGAAGGTACTCAGTCAAACACAGCATGACATTGATTAATTTCTCATAATTATCACAGTATCAGAGTATTGATAAGGTTGGAAAAGACTTTGAAGATCATCTAGCCCAACCTATAATCCAACTAAATCCTAACATCTATAACATTTATATCATGACCTTCAGCACCTCATCCAGTCTACCCTTAAACACCTCCAGGGACAGCGATTCAACAAGTTCCGTGGGCAACCCATTCCAATGCTGCATCACTCTTTTGGTGAAAAACTTTTTCCTAATGTCAAGTCTAAACCTCCCTTGCTGTAGCTTAAGACTATGACCTCTCATTCTACCTCCAATGGCCAGGGAGAAAAGACCGACCCCTGCCTGTGTACAACCCCTTTTAGGTAGTTATAGTCAGTGAGAAGGTCACCCCTGAGCCTCCTCTTTTCCAGGCTAAACAGACCCAGCTCCCTAAGCTGCTCTTCATAGGGCTTATTTTCCAGCCCCTTTATCATTTTTGATGCACATGGAACAGCGTTAAGCCCGACACAGTTTAACATCTTCATTGACGATATGGACGGGGGAATTGAGTCCATCATCAGCAAGTTTGCAGATGATACCAAGCTGGAGGCAAATGTTGAACTGCCAGAGGGTAGGAGAGCCCTTCAGAGGGACCTTGACAGGCTAGAGAAATGGGCAGACTCCAATGGTATGAGATTTAACAAGACTAAGTGCCGGGTTCTTCACTTTGGACATAACAACCCCATGCATAGCTATCGGCTCTGGGATGAGTGGCTGGAGAGTGGTGAAATGNTGGTTCCACGCTTGTGGGCCTGATCCCTGGGTGGGCGTTCGCTTGGGACTTGGACTAGATGATCCTGTGGGTCCCTTCCAACTTGGAATAACCTGTGAACCTGTGAACCTCTGAACGCATTCCAACACCTCGGCATCTTTCTTAAATTGAGGAGCCCAGAACTGGATACAATTGTCACTGTGCTGGTAATCACAGATTTGGTGTATGAAAATTCTCACTCTTCTATTGATTGTCCACTTTGATCTTTCAAAACTTAAATATTAATCCATGTTTGAAAAAAATAAATCCTTTTTCTTAGTTGTGCTGCTAGTAACCCTGAAGAACGTTTCAGAATATATATACTAGATCTGAGCACAGCATAGCAGATCAAATGAGGTTACCTCCATCAATTACCATCTTTACTGCTGAGCAGATTCAAAAGCAAGCCACAGGGTTTTTCTGTGATAATGGATGATATTACAAACATTTCTTATTTTCCAGGTGTGATGGGGGAATATGAACCAAAAATTGAAGTCCATTTTCCATACACAGTTACAGCTGCAAAGGGAACTACAGTTAAAATGGAGTGTTTTGCACTTGGCAAGTAAGTACAGATTCTTTAATAATTAGACATCATTGTTTATTAAGATGAGCCGTGCCTAATTTGTGATTTCATTTTTTTTCTGGATTTCATTTTCACAGACTCTTATTACTTCACTCTCAAAAAACCCAATTGATTATGTAGCTAATTATGAACTCCCTGCCCAGCCATTTCTGTGGACAGGAGTTCATTCAAATTGAAAGACTCTGTCAAAATGAAAAGTAATGTTCTTGTAAACAAAAAGAAGTGTATTTTTTATTTGCAAATTTTACCAGATTCAGATCTTTTTATTCACTGTGGTACTATAAATCAGTAAGGTATAGTTTATTCCTTCAAACTATCATATTTTGGGAATAAACAATGATTAGTAGAGTTTTGTCCCCACTTCCAAATACGTAATTTGTATTTGAACCTAAAAGCAAAATGTCTTAAACGCGTCCTAATGCACTTTGTGGAAGCACCTATTCTCTAATTTCTTCCTGACCTAATAACATTATTAGAGAAAAAGTGTTTACTCTTTATGCCACAGATGTTTTTATAGGTTTATTGGTAAATGGGTTTAGGGAGAGAAAGGTTTGAGAAATGAAACTACTACTATAGAGTACTCAGTTTACAGAATATAGGATGAAATTTTTAACATTTCAGTTTGGTGGTATGTGTTACTACTAGTTACTCAAATCACTATTATGACTGTTTCCAAGAGTAATCTAGACACATATACGGAATACAAGTGTACAGTATACAAGTATACAGCCAGAAAGAACCAAGTGACTCTTCTAATGATTCAAAGAAATTACTCTTTCTTCTTCACATACATGTTGCTAACAGGTGTTCCATCAGTGATGTTTCACTAGAGACATATAAAGAATTATAATGAGAAGAGTTCTTTCTGTAACACCTCATCAATTTCTGTGCGGTGTGTTGAAAGAAATCTCACTGTATTGATTGCTTTTCAGTTCCTTTTTACAATGGTGTTCCCTTTGGACGTCTCCCCCTTAGCCTCTGAAGTTATGCTGCTAAATATCACATATCCTGATTGCTTTTATAGTTCATACCTTATCAAGACACATACAGGTTTATTACAGCCTGACCAGTATTAATAAATAAGACAAGGATTTGTCTTTGTAACTCCTGTGAAGGAATTTCGCAAAATAATCAGCCCAAGTAATACTATATCTTACATATCAATTCTTCTTACTTATTTATCTAAGTAGGAACAAAATAGAAGGTGTTAGGAGGTTTAAGACAATAGTATGTTTCCCTTAGGATTATGAGTCTAGCTCGATGGTTTTCCAGAGTGACTTTACAAACCTGTCCCTACCACCTGAGAGGATTTTTAAAATGTTTTTATAGTTATTTTGACCTTCATATGTCAGTGGTCCCTAGATTTTCCTATACAGATTTTTCTCTTAGCTCTTCCTATTTACTGATAGGATAAAATAGGTCTTAAATTCATTTCTTTCGTGCTGTTTTTTTCTCTTTGATCAATGTCCAGAGGGTCTCAATGACCTCTGTGAGGTCAAGAGAAAGTATACATAAATAAGCCTGGATGAGCAAAGAGTTCCTGAAAGAACTAGGGGAAAAAAGGAGGATGTACAACCTTTGGAAAAGGGGGAGGTAAGTCAGGGTGTGTTTAAGGAAGTCATCAAGTCATGCAGGAGAAAAACTAGAGAGGCAAAAGCCCAGATGGAACTCAACCTAGCTGTTTCTGTGAAGGACAATAAGAAATGCTTCTATAAGTACATCAACAGTAAAAAGAGAGGCTGCAGTAACCTTCACTCCTTATTGGATGCAAAAGGGAAAATAGTAAGTACTGACAAGGAAAAGGCAGAAATACTTAATACCTTCTTTGCCTCGGCTTTTAACAGTAAAACAGATTGCCTGCAAGACAACTGGACTAGTGGGCTGACAGAAGGAGTCAAGGTGCAATATAACCCCCCCAGTAATCCAGGAGGAGGTATTCAGAGACTTGCTGAGTGGCTTGGATTCTCATA